>CM062816.1:430552923-431152923 GCA_031772625.1 Pinus tabuliformis
GTTGGGTAATACATCCTAGTGTGGGTGTTAATTTTGGTTAATATGGCTAAGGAAATTGGCAAAGGAAATGGATAAGGCTTTGGAAAGGAAAAAATGGCATTTTGGCACATTTATTTATGAAAATAATGGAAATTGGGAGAAAAGCGAGGTGAAAGTTCACAGGTTGCATGTAAGGAGGAAAATGAAGGAAAATAATGGAAAATAAAGAAAATAGAGGCCTCATTAGTAAAATGGCTTATGAGGATCAGTTCACAAACCTTTGTTAGTTTATTTTTAGAGCTGTCTCTCTATTCTCTCTCTCGCATACTCTTGGACACTTATAGTTTCTTGGATCGCTCTTGGAGGAGTGTGGATTACTTGAATTTTTGGAGCAAGAAAGCAAAGGAAGAGAAAGAAAGCACAAGAGGACAATAGTATCAACAACTAAAACAGATTTGGCTTGCAGGTAATGATTTGTATGTATGTTTTCCTCACTAGTTTTGGCATGCATGGCATATGCATGTTGCTTATTTCTCATGATCTATCACTGGCATGGAGGATTACCTAGATTGACAATGGATTTTCCTAGCCTTTCCATTTCCTGGATAACCATGGATATTATGGGTTTATTTCCTTGTTTTGTTTTGGTTGATTCTCATTCTTCCTTTAGATTGGGTTGAGTTACTAGTTCCTGGAAGCCCTAGTTGGATAAACGCTCTTAAATCCTTGGTTAGACAAATGGTCTAGAAGCCCTATAACAGATTGGGTTGATTTACTAGTCCTATAATCTTTGTTTGGAAAAACGTTGTGGAAGCCCTTGGTGGGTTGAGATACTAGTCCTAGAAGCCCTAGCTGGAAAAACACTCTGGGAGCCCGATAACAATTGAAGGTTGAGTTACTAGTCCTGGAAGCCTTGGTTGGAACAAATGCTCTAGAGCCCAGGAAGGCTTCGGTAAAGACCAATCTGATGATGGTTTTTTCATGTCTAACCATGAGGTGGGATCATTGTTTGATGGGTTGAGGTGGTTGGCCTATCGAAGCCCTGGATGGTTTTAGATTGATGTGTTCTATGAGATCCCACATTCATGTTTGTAATATGGAACAAGGGCGAATGGTTGAAGAGAGACTTGGCTCAGCCATTTTATGGCTTTGTGGAACGTGGAAGTCCCATCCTAGGTTTGGATTTTGCATCTTCAATATGAGGTTATTTATCCTTGTATTTCTATGAGTATTATACTGATTTATATGTGGATTATATGGCTTTGATTTCCTTGGTATTTCTATTGCTATTATGATGGTTATGTATATGTTTAATGACAATAGCTATGTATGGTTCTCATCATGTTTTTACTTGTAAATAGATGGACAATGTATCAATGACCTAATGGATGAAACAACAACTAACGTGTTGAGGCATCATTGCTTCATAGTGATTCTCAGATGAATATGAGACCCCTATGCTTAGATTTGTTATTTACACCTGTAGATTACATATTTGTGATATGTTTGATGAAATTCCTGTCATGGATAGTAGGGGTCCAGTCAAGGGCTTCTTCTAGTATTTACACTTGCATCATTGTTTCCTTGTTATATTTTTGTTTTGAAGGTGTCATTCAATTCTAGGCAATGACCTAGGCTCTGGGCCTAATAAAGTGGCTCAAATCCTAGGGATGTTTACACAACACTGAGAAAAATAGTCCCTGGATGTTGGCATGCCTTGGCATGAGAGCGTCCAAAGCCTCCTGAACATTGTAAGGCCCATAGCATGAGAGCGTATGGGGGTCAAGTGGTCTAAAACCTGAATGGCACCCAGGGACTAGTTACCAGAAAGGGTGGGATGGTTCTTAGGAGTCCTCTTGTTGATGTTGAAGGTCTGTATGGTGTGTTTCCATTGGTTCCACTTCCTTAACATGACTTAGCAGGTCGAATCATATCATAGTAACTTCTCGTCACATGTTTACCCTGGTTGGTTGGTTACTTGGGTAGATGTGGGAGGAGGGTATTGCAATCAGCATCTGGTAAAAAAACATTTTAAATTAAGAGTCTCTTCAAGAATGGGTAGCAATGTGTGTCTATGGAATATCTAAGTCACATTGAACCAGTTAATGACAATCATGTAGTCTCCAAAAATTTATAAAGTATGGCAATATTTTTTTGTAGCAAATAATAAGAGTAACTTTAGGTCTAACAACTCTAAACAATTGTTTGAACTAGTAAAACCAATCTAATTTTTTTATAACGGGCAATGTTCCTGCAATTGAAGAACTAACACCCCCCCTTATTCATTACTTGCTTAAGATGCCCCATCAAAATAGGCCCAAGGAGAGGAATTATTGATTACTTCCGTTGATATAATTTACGGGGAGCATGTGTGGATTTTGTAGAAGGAAGTAGATAAAATGTTACACTGACCTCAGCAGCCACCCTGTCACAACATGAAGGCTTATCTTGGAAGATAGACCTATTCTTGGTGATCCAAACACCCAAACATATGGATGAGGGTATATTTTTGAATTGGTTTGTATTTATCTACTCCCGCCATAGTTCCATGTGTTAGGCAAGGGCACTCCTTACCAAACAATTCCAACTCCAATCATATTTTTGTAACCCGCCCACACCCTGAATGTGAAAGGGCATGAGAAAAATAATTGGGCCACTGGTTCTTCAAAATTTTTGCAGAGAGCACACCAAATGCATCCTTCCTTCCACCTATTTTGTAAATTATCCCAAGTGGGTATTTTATTTTCAAGAAGACACAACATAAAAACTTGGGCGTTTGTTGGGAAACTTAGTTTCCAAATTTTCTTCCACCACCATGCTAGGGCATTAGGTTTGCTTTCATTGATTACATACAGATAGACGGTTTTGGGGGTGTATTTCCTAAATGGAGAGTGAACCCAACATAATGAATTATGCTTGTTTTTGAGTCCTTATTTTTAATTATGGATGATAATTTAAATTAATTTTATATTAATAATTTATTATTTCTTAATTTTGGTGGGGAAATGCGCTCTATAGTCTATTATGGGAGAGATGGTGTCGGCTAACGTTACATTAAAGGAAATAAAATAATAACTACATTAAAAAAAAATGTTAATTGGGAAGAATATATATATGTTTGACATAAACAAAACACTTCAATGTTAGTGACATATTTACATCAACTTTATATATATAATAATAAAGCAATTAATAATAAAACATTCTAATTTCATTCATAAGTGTTTCTACCTTTTTATGAGAGAGATCTAATTCCTTCACTACACAACATGGATGTTGGAATATCTAATTCCTACTTGTCTCAGTTGTGATCCTTACTAAGTAAAGGAGTCTGTTCCTAGTAATTAGGGTCTATTTCCTACATTGGTGTGTGGTTGAGATATTCCCTCAACTAACAGACTGTGTGTCCAAGATAGCATACCTATATTGAGACAACACTTCCTATATATATGTAATTGCATTTGATTAATAAATTAATCTAGATTCACATATTTTATCATGGTATCAGAGCCCTAAGGGCTAGCCCCTCGTGGGCTTGGCCCATCCTAGGCTGAGGGAAATAAAAGTTGTGTGAATGTTTGTTTGTCCATCTCCCTCTATCCATTGGCCAGGGCAGCGGTAGTGTGGTGATTCATCAGTCTGGTGAATTATGGACCAACCTGCCAGATGTAGAAAGAGCTACAGTTTTCTCTTCAGACCTGTGTGGCCAACACTTGCAACTTCGTTGAAGGGAAGGCGAGAGGCAGAGGAGAATGGGGTGGGAAATTGCCTTGCATGGAGGAGCAGGGGATATTGCTCGCACAGTAACGTCAGAGCGCAGTGAAAGAGCCGAGGTACGACAACTCTGTCAAGTTTCAAAAGAAATATTTCTCAATCAACTGAATTTATTGGAGCTCGAGGCGCCTATAAAGATCTGCGGTGATATACATGGTCAATATTCAGACTTGTTACGGCTATTTGAGAATGGTGGCTATCCACCACAAGAAAAATATTTGTTTTTAGGGGATTATGTAGATCGTGGAAAGCAAAGCATAGAGACAATATGCCTTCTTCTGTCATACAAAATAAAATTCCCTAAAAACTTCTTTCTCTTGAGGGGAAGCCATGAATGCGCTTCAATCAACAAAATTTATGGTTTCTATGATGAATACAAGCGACTGGTGTGGTAATGGATTTACTGCTCAGAGTGGAGAGACAAATGCGTAGAGAGACGATCTGTAGACCGAGCTAGAAGTTCGTGTGAAGTTGCTCAGCAAGTGAGCCGAAGAGCAAGTGGCATTGTGTTATATAAATATCAGTGTATCCATGGAGTGTTGGACGTTGAGGATGATGTTTTAAGGTAAAGGGATCACACATTCGATCCCTATGTCTGGCATTTGTGTGTATTGAATGAGCGGTGAATTTGGATCGAATTGGTGTCGATCAAGGCACTACAGTTAATATTGCCGAGCTCTGGAAGGAGGCCTCCAGAAAAGATTGATTTTTTTTTTTTGGTAGTGTGAAGACTGGTGCGGAGCACAAGTCAGAGTGCTATTGTGGACATATGTGTAGTAAAATGGTGTAAAGGGAACTACAAGTATCGGTAGATCTGACATAGGTAGATCTTCTTGTTGAATATGGTGTGGTTGATTTGCATCAGAGTGTCTGCATAGGGAGTTGGCGATTGGGCGTAGTGGGTAAACTATGGAAGGGCGCATTGTTGATCCATTGCTCCTTGTGAATTGGACTGTGCATTTCATCATTGTTTTGAGAGCACTACATTCCATCCTTGTCATGAATGTTGTGACTCTACGTGGAGCTTATTGAAGACCCAATCTAGATTCACAGATCCGAGTCATGGTAATGGCATGTACAGGAAAATCTGAAAGGACAACTTAACTGTGCAGTCCTCTGTGCGTTGGGCCGAATCTATCAACAAAAGTGGCATAATTGCTTGTAGGAGCTCTGGGTGATCCGAACCTGTGACCTCCACTAGTGTTGTCTACCAATTCATGTCTTCCATGTGCAACTATTGACATGGTATCAGAGGAGCTATTAATTTTTCTTAATAATGGAACTATTAAATATCTAACTGTTAATTATATATACACCCTATCTACCGATTGGAAAGTGAAGGCTTTCATGGAATGTTTCAACTGTTTGGGTATATTTTGGTTGTAGCTGGAGGGGGTAGCGCCTCTGTGAAACTGTGGGATGCTATTTCAGGACATTACATGCCGGTGAGATCCCTCATTTTTTTTCCCACTGATTCTCGGATCTTATTCTCTGCTTCAGATGACAAGCATATTCATATCTATGATGTTGACAACAAGAGCCTTATCTGTGCTATGTTTGGGCATACAAGTTGGGTTCTAAGTATCGACGTCAGCCCATATGGTTTAGCTATTGCCATAGGATCCAGTGATAGAACTCTGGATAGTGTGTTGCTCATGCAACTAGAGGTTTACCGCCTTCTTCTTTCTCTTCGGGTCAATTTGATAGAATTGGAGTTTGGGAAGGTAAACACATTGAGCCTGATCAACTCAATGTAAAAGTGAAATTTGTTAGAATTTCATATTTAAAAAAAAACTCTAATGAGAAACAAATTAATGTGGTATTTATAAATGTTTTGGAATTAGAAGCATTGAGTTGAGCTAACTCAAAGGAGTGGTCTTTTAGAATTAGCTACTCTAACAAATCATGCAGATAAATCCAAGATAATTAAATCAGAAATAGAAAGAAAAGACAAAGATGTCTAGGATGTGATCAAAAGATGAAGTGCACAAGCAGCATCAGAGATTGGAGGATGATGGACAAATAGGTGAAAGTTTGTGTGAGTTAGTGTGAGTTTGTAGAATAGACTCACTAGTATGTTATTTTATGAGTCACATTTTATTAGTAAGCAAGTCTAAGGTGTTTTATAGTGGCCTTTGTAATGTATTTACATGGTAACTCCAAAGAGTTGGAGCTGTGTTGTAAACCTTGTAAGGCATATGTATCCCCATACAATTCATGGTAATCTAAAACCCACTTTGTATTCGCAGTGTCGGTTTGTGGTAAGCCAGAAACCACATGTAACAGTGAAGTGGGACTGAGATTCCTGTTGGCATGGTTTATGGTTAGCTGAGAAAACTCTCGGCCTGGTTGAGTCGGGTCTTTAGAGTGCCCTAGTGGCAGGTTTGTAGCCTAGAGTGGCTAGACTGCCCTAGTGGCAAGTTTGTGGCCCATAGTGGCTGGAGTGCCTTCGTGGTTGTGTTGAGCCTTGGTGGCTGAGTTGAGCCTTGGTGGCTAAGAGCCCTTGGTGGCATGGTTGAGGGTGATCCGATAAAACCCAATGCATGGTTACGGGTAATCCGACAAAACCCAGGTTAACAATGATGGAGGGGGATTTACACTTACAGGTACATGTATGTAGTTATAATGGTTAACAAAACCATGTATGCGAAGGACATCCTACAAGACTGGTAGTTGCAGCGGTTGGCACCCATGCAATCCGATAGATGGTTGTTCCTTTATATGGATGTTGACATATTCTTTTTTGGTATATTTGACCACAACTAGATTTTGCAGATTGATATGGAGACAAGTACTCATTAAGGGGGAGTGTTGGAATATCTAATTCCTACTTGTCTCAGTTGTGATTCTTACTAAGTAAAGGAGTTTGTTCCTAGTAATTAGGGTCTATTTCCTACATTGGTGTGTGGTTGAGATATTCCTTCAACCAACAGATTGTGTGTACAAGATAGTGTACCTATCTTAAGACAACACTTCTTGTATATATGTAATTGCTTTTGATTAGTAAATTAATCTAGATTCACATATTTTATCAATGGAGATTATACATCACATCTAAAATAATATTTGATATACTACCTACTATGAATCAGTAGTGAAATTCATTCTGCTCAAAATAGAGTTGACATTTCAATGTCAATTATATATATAAAGAGATAAAAGAAATTGAATGTAAAAAATTTCTCATATTTTTTCTTGCATAATATTTCAATTTCCATATTAAGTAATATAATGTTATATCAACTTTTTTATATTTTTTGTTATATTTTTACTTTTGCATAATATTTCAATTTTCATATTAAATAACATGATTTTATATCAACTTTATAAACTTTATACATAGAGATAAAAAAAATATGAATGTTAAAAAATCTTATATATTTACTTTGGTAGTATGAGGTAGTTGTATAATTCCTCCATTATTCAATGTATATTTTTGAACATCCCTATTAACTAATATTATCAACTTTAAATTAACATGGTGTTGATATATATATTATATATGATCTTCTTGACACTCGAGATCTATGTTGGTTTAATAAAAAGAACCCAGTATCCACAAGTATTCATTGAAAACAATGATATAGTAGAGGTAGTAGATGGAATTATTCATTCTGTATAGTTCGTTATAGTCCCCGATCAAGCCCCAAATGCCCTAGACACAACAACTAAACTCTACTCCCTTTTTTTATTGAAAATATTTTTGCAATTAAGCTGGACAAGAATCTCAAATTCCATGATCAAACTAAGGATATCAACACAAAGTATCATGTAAAGAACAATATTATTCAACTATGGCATTGTTCAACACATGAGCAAACTACAAACATATTCACCAAAACACCTAGAAGAAAAAAAATTGAAAGATAATGATGCTTGGACTTACAAACACCCCTTTAAATTAAGAGGTCAATGTTAAACACCTAATAGATTAGGTGAATAATTGTAAATATGTAAATAAAGTAAAAATAAAAAGTTAAAACGAAAATCAAACCTTCATAGTTTAAATTATAGATTATGTTCATATTAATGCATTATTATCCAAATTTCTAGAATTATCTTCTTGCTTGTCATAAACAAATATAATTGAAGAAACATTTCGAAATGATGATGATGTTGATGATGATTAACGTGAACTAAGACCAATATGGTTTATCAAACCTTAATAAAAGAATAATCTAATTGTATTTCTTCAAAATCTTATTTCCGTGATTAAAAAAAAAAAAAAATGCTCCAAAATCACGACAGTTGAATTAGCTTAACATATCAAAAATACATTTTCTTAATATTTTCTTAAAAACTATAGTTATATTGATTAAATATAATTTGTTCAAAATAAATTAAATATAATACTTTTAAAAAATAAATATAATCTTTGGATTCTCTTTAAATAAAGAAAGACCACCGATTAATTATTTGAATCTATATTACGCTCAACTTTATGTTCGGATAAAGTCGACCATCATCCGTGGAGTAATATCTTTATGTTTACATAGAGCCTTATGCTCATATTTATACACCGATCTCAATTATTCCAACGTCACATCAACAAAAGTGATTTTGCTTATATTATTTTATTTATTTTTCATTTATTCATTTTATTGAGTCCAAAAGTCCATTTTACAGTGCAGTGTGAGGGGATGTGTAAATTTGTTTGTGCCTATTTAAAATATAATTAAAAATTATGTTTTAAATTTAAAAATAATGTTACCTATAACTAAAAAAGAAATGAATATGTTCTAAGATCATTAAAAATAAAAAATGTGTGAACCATATGTTTATATTTTATTTTATTTCAACAAGAGATTTAAATTAACTATTTGAAGATTAATTTTAACTAATTTATGTAAATATCAAATTCATGTATATTTATATATAAAAGCAAAAAAAACTAAATTTTTATGATTAAATATTATATTTGGTCATATAAATAATCTATTTAGCATTCAAAAATACAATTTAAACAATGAAAAATAACATGTTCTAAAAAGCTACGTGAAGAAATTTGATCCCTCTCAACTCAGGTTAGATCCATACTTAATATCATGTTAGATCCGTACTTAATATGGATCTATGTTGGTTTTATTCATCTACCCACTCACTTTATAAAAAACTTCTACTTCCTAGTTATTCCAACCATAGCACGAGAAGGGAAAAAAATTATTTGTTTCATCTTTATTCCCATCCTGGTTAGAAAATGCCCTAAAATATGGGCATCATTCTAATCATCCCATTCTCGAAAGAATCATCACTGGTGTAAGTATCCTGTAATTTCCAGAATTGGTGCTCGATTTTTTTCTCACTTACTCACGGGCTTAAGGCTTTTGGAGTGTTAGTATCCCTTGAGCAGTCCATTGAAGTGAGGGCAGAGGGCAAACCTGTTTCCTTGTATTCTCTGATTCAGCCAGGCTTACTGGGAGTATGATTTCTCCCAAGGTTCTTTCTTTGAATTCCACGTCACTACAGTGATTTCTAGAGAGTGTGGGGTGTTTAAAAGAATTAATACACGTCAAATTAGTAGCCATGCCCATCAAAAGATTAATCGCGTCTTTCACAACTCTCACAAACCTCCAAATGTTGGGTCTTGGTTAATCCAACATCACAAAATTACCATCTGATATCAATAGGTTGAGGTATATGACCGTGTAAGTGATGATTTGAAATGTTTGCCTCGTAGCATCTCAGGACTTACCTCTTTGCAGTTGCTAGACATGAGATACTGCAGTAACGTGTGGGCAACACGTGATAAAAAGAGATGGGAAAATTGACTTCCATTTCTGATTTGAGTACTCTAACACCACTGAAAAGTGTTACGTGTGGTGTACAGAACAACGAAACAACGGAGAACAATTAGTAAAAGGCATTGTTTACCTAGGTTATAGGTTACAATTTTGTATGTATGATAATTTTTTTATCAGAATTTAGTTAAAAAATAAAAAAATCTGATTGCTGGAGTGTTTGGATTTTTTTTATGGTGGAAATAGATTCAGAACCATCAAAAACTTTGGAGACACCCAAAATACTAAATTTTGATAAGAGTAACCTAGATTTCTAAAATTTCTTGCCATATTTTGTTAAAATCTGGTATAATTTTTCATTATTTTCTAAAAATAATTGTGACCTGGTTAAGCTATTTGTGACGTTGTTAAGCTACTCTTTAGTAAAAGGACATTGGAGACCATGGTTCAAATGGAGACACTTGCGTTGCACCTTATATTGATAACAAATTTGATTTGAATAACCTTAGGATTTTGAAGCAATTAGACATCTTTAATTGTCTTATGCTAATGGGAATTTCCTACAAATAGTTGAGAGTTTGGTCACACTAGTGCATTTTATTTATTGGAAATATTTTTATTAGTTTATTTCAATGAATAAGTGAAAGTTATTATTGATATAAGATGCAACAATGCCTATACTCAAAGTATTTATCATTATGAAATGTGAAGCATTACAAATATTGCCAAAAAATTATTTGAATCTTAAAACACTCCAAAAAATAGGAACGTTTGGTTGTTTAATGGTATTAGAAAATCTATAAAGAATAAAGTTAATAGACACAAAAGTAGAAATGATAATAATACCTACTATAGATAAAAAGGGAATCATAAAGAAGTATGACCAAGCTAAAATTTTGGTAGAAAGTTGGAGCTATGGTGAATCTTGGTGTAATGATCATTGGATTTTCCTACAAGATCTTTATAGACCTTTATTATTAATATTTTCATAATTAACACTTGTAAGTTTTACTTGATCTAGGTGGATCTATAAATACAAGTGGTCTTAAAATAGCTCAAAAATCAAATTCATTAGATGGAAGCGAAACTAGGACTCATAGTGTTCGTCGCCCTGATTCCAACAGTGCGAATGACACTCAAATCTGAGTTTATGCTCAAGTTATAGCTAGTCAAATTTCTTGTCAAACTTGGCCAAGTGGCAGTGTTAACGAGGCAACAATTTGGCAACATCTCGGTGCATAGAATGCGGCCACCAAAAAGGGAAAATTTATCGCGTACTTAATTTTCCTAATATCCCTTGTTTTATGGAAGAATATTTTGACTATATAGCCTATTGTACTGTTCAACAACCCCCCATTTATTTATTTAATAGTTAATATTCAATTTTAATGGGGACCCTTTAAAAAAATTCAAAGAAATTAGCAAATCTAGAGCTTCCCTTTTTGAACTATTAGAAATTAAATTTCTAGTAAACTTAAGATATCAAGCCAAAATACCTTTGTAACTAAGAATTATCGCTTTATCGCAAATCGCTGGAACTTAGATAACAAAGGTTAATTTACAGTCGGAATCCGCAAAATGCGATAAAAGGGACTGTCATAGTAAACTTATGGTATCATTGAACTTTTCATTAAATCTAAGGCTTAAAGCATTTCTTATCACAGTCGCCTAGTGGCATTCATAAAAGCGCAAGAAAAACAAACCTTAATGATATGTGATTTGCGTTATTGCGACATGATAAGTCAAACGCTCATCGCATCGTGGATTTTACACAAATGCCAAATATGTGAACCATGAAAAAGTTACAAAATGTGATGTCATCTGGACCCGATGGAATAATGAAAATTGTTATAACCTAGATCATGTATGACATATAGTAAAAAAATTACTTTATGGAATAATTATTCCTTTAAGAAAAATGCACTGAAAAGGGTAAAAGGTATGTTGCTTGCATCTCATATCACAAAATACTAAATGAGTTCGAAGTGATACATAACCTATATTGCGATATTGTGATAATTACTATTAATTGCAATCGCATTATTGGCATCTCACCCTTTAACGCGTCAACTTGAAGTATCACTTACAAATTTGCAGTGTGATGGTTTTGCACTGCATGATTTTGGGCACGTAGCGAAATAAATAGAGAATATTACATCTCTAAAACTAACCAAGATTCCAGGTCGATAGTTTGATCCAGACAAAGTTGCCAAAGACTTCACTACCATGGTTAAAATCAGGTAGTTTACTCATGAGGAGGATCCGTTTGATGAAATATTCCAGGAAGATGAATCATTTACACGGGTCTTACATTTAACATCGCTAAAATTAAGCCTAGATGACATCAACGCTTTTCATGTATATAGAAATAAAAGATTGTTGAAGGTCCCATTGGACCTGTTACAAATTGAACAAATAAGAGAACCTACTCCTAGTGTGAGCCTGGAGTAAAGTTCTGAGGACAATTTTGATGAAGAATCATAAGAAAAATCAACTTGGGGGTAGAACATTCAGAGCATCAATCTTAGAACGAAGAAGAAAGTCCCAATAAAGGTTTTGAGGAGAATAAAGAAGAAAATACTGAGGAAACAACCGAAAAGGCCTTGGTTGATAAACATACAGAGGTTAACTCCACATTAGTTCAAATAGAGAAGATTCCAATTATTGATCTAGATAAGCAATGGGAACAATTCAATCAAAAGCTCCAAACAAGGGCAAGTCTTGAGGGCACATCTGGATTCCATACCCCAAAACAGACTCAACAACTAACAAATCTAGAGGCAACAGAGCAAGGAGTCACAAACACTCAAGATATTTAGGTCATGCCAGCTTTCCCCACTTCTGAAATTGTCTTAAAAATCGACGAAATACCTCCGCTGGACATATTTTACAGCCCTACACACAAGGTTTTGGTAAAAACACAAACAAAGAAGAGGAAGTTAGACACAACAACAGTTGCAACTCTTGAGAATGAATCAATGGAAGTTGTATTGAAATACACTCCTATTGATCCATCTGAGAACCTTACAAAGTTTTCATAGTTTGCAAGTGCCTATGCCACCGCAACCATTGATAAAGCAACAAAAGTGCGACTTCTGTTTAACAAAAAAGAATAAAGAATACAACTGTTGGAACAACAATTAGAACAAGAGAAACAGAGTACCAATCGGCAAGCAGTACAATAGGTAGCACAACTTCAAAGGGATTTTGTAAAAATGAGGTTACAACACCAGGCAAGCATGTCAAAGAAAGACTCACAGATTTGCCAAATGAAGGCTATGGTAGACAGATACAAAGATAACCCTCAGACAGATAAGTTCATTAAAGAGGCACTCAAGCTAAATTCTCTATTGACATAGCAACAAGAGATGTTCTGCTGAAAGATCTCACGGATCAATCCCTACTGTGAAACAAGTAATACATTAACTAACCAAGTGATTTATCTAAGATTTGAATATGAAGAAATCTATAAAAATATTTCGGAGTTTATTGCCTCGAAGGAATCTGATGAAGGGAGAAAATATGATCTGCCAAAGATAGAAGAATCCCATAAAGACATTCTATTTTAGATTGGGACACATAGTTAAAGAAGGAAGAAAGGGAAATGGCAACAGCAGCAACTACAACAAACAACATAATTGAGGTTTTGAATGAAAATATTCACAATGCCAACCTTGTTAAAGAATACAATCCAAGAGCTCTCCCATACATCACACAACTAGAATGACAGTGGAAAGAAATAGCCCACACCAAAGAGTAAGCAATCAAACGACTGTCCAAACTTGACTAGGAAACATACTGGCATTTTTTGGTAAAACCACATAACCAATGGATGACCCTACGATGCTTAACTAGTTCTGCACAAAAGATGGTGCCAGCTCTCTCAGATGTCGTATTTGCAAGACAGTTAAAATCTACAATTGGCCAACCACCCCAGGTGAAACCAATGATGGATATTTGTAATCTCAAGGACCAAGTGGCCAACTAAGACAATTCAATTTGAAGAAGCTTGTCATGAGTTTATTTTCTATTTTTATTTTTTATCTTGCTTACTCTAAGGAAGGTTGTTTGAAACCTCCTCAGCTTTTTTTGTAATAATCTATTTTCGAAACATGTATTATATTATTTAAACCTCTCTCTCGCATTTAGAGAGAGGTACAAGATTTTATCAAAAACACATTGCAAGAGATTGAAATTATGTACTTTTGTGAATGTTTTGATGAGATAATTGGAACAAGATCTAATTTCCTTGGATATTGAAGCATACTCAACTGAACTTGCATTTCTGTACTCTTACGGGATATTTGATTGAAAGGAAGTGGATCAATATGATTTATCTCATGAGTAGGACCTTTCATATATGGTACTTTTATCTTATGATCGTGTTTCATTTATGAACTAGCAATACTCTTTCTTATATTATGTTATGTAGGAAATCTGAGTTATAGTTTAAACATCAAAGCACTTCTATATAAATGTTTCAGTTGTAATTTCTTATTGAATACATGACCAATTGATATATGCAATATATTTTCCATAATTATTTTTCCTAACTATTTAGTCAAAATAATAATCTTTAAACAATTTCTTATATTATAGCAATTGAATGATCTTTATTAATTTTTTTCTTTAAGTCATCTTTGTAGATCGCATGATTTGAATAACTCACAGGTATATAGTAAAATAATGTTAGAATAGATAGATGCATGTGTTCACTACTTAAATAGGTCAATTTATTTAGATCATTTTTCGTTATATCTTATATCACCCCAACATCATTATCATATCAATTCTTGCTGGGAAACTGGTCCCATTATCCCTAGTAGGAGCCACCACACCAAATGGAAAAGGAGCTGCATTCAAGGTCCGGACCAGGCGGTTATCCCCCATGTTGTCGCAGCGAATTTTGAGGCTTCAACATTTTTGTACTAGGAGGGCCAGGGATGTGAATGGAAAGTAAATCTAAATCAGAAAGCCATTCTAAGAGTAAAACTTGCTCACCATCACCTCCAACTTCTCGAGCACATTCTAGATCTCCAAATCCTAAACGTGAAGTTCTGAAAAAATATTTACAATCCACTAGTGTTTCCCCAAAGAAGTCAGATCAACCTTCCTCTACAGAAACTCCCAAAGTACAGTCCTTAATTCATAAATTACAAGGGATTTCTTTGTCTCAAGAAGAATCTAAATTATCTCAAGCCAGTGTTTCTTCATAGTTCCCTTCCTCTCGAAGATTAACTACATCGCAGAGTGAAAATTTTGGAATTTCTCCATTTAAATTTCCTCTACCTCCTCCTCGAAGGAAAAATAATAAATCTGAGTCTGAAACTCATAGTGATATTCTTTCACCATCACCACAAACTCCCTCATTCATTCCATCATCTTCATCACAAACTCAATCATCCACCTCACCATCTCAGATAGTGATTTACATTGGTACAGGAGCACAATCTTTCTCTACCCAATCAAATTCAACAATTGGTGCATCTTCTTACACACAGATACCCATAATGGCTCAAAGACCATGGAAAAATCTAGGATTCATTCAAATGGCAGGACCATTACATCCATTACCTGCCCATCCAGAAAAATGGTTGCCAAAATTCAATCCTGATGATGGTCTTCCTGTCGAAGAACATATAAACAACTTCATGTTGTCCATAAATCTAAATGGAGTCGTAGAAGAAGATGCAGTTGTACGATTATTCCCTTATACTTTACAAGGATCAGCAAGATCTTGGTACTTTTCATTACCATCTGGTTCCATTGATAATTGGAATGTGTTCCAGGAACAATTCCTAACCAATTTTGGAGATGACTGCTCAACAACTACTCTTCTTAATGATCTCTCCAACTTGAAAGTTGAATCTAGAGAGCCAGTTAAGGACTTCAATTCGTGTTTTAAAAAATTATTAAACAAAATCCCAGTGGCATCCAGACCAAGTATTGAAGTTCAAAATGAATGGTAAATTTCTTCTCTTCCCTCAAATGCATCTATTTGCTGATAGATTTTCCAAGCCAACCTTGGCTAAAAACATGAAAGAAGCTATAGTTGTAGAAAAACGAATTTTAGCTTTAGAAAAGAAAAATGCATTAGAAGAAAGAAAGTCCAAAACCGTCACCTTCAAGGATGAATCCAAGAAAAAAACACCTAAAGATCCTTTCGATCTTGAAGGTCTACAAAAAGTACTTAAAACCATGTCTAATGAAATGGTTGACATAAAAAAGCAAGTAGTTGAAACTTCTTCTAGAAAATCTTTTAGACCTTTTAAAAGAAATCATGTCTCTGATCCTAAACCTCCAAATACAATATCAAATGTTGAATTAGATTTGGATGAAGAAGAAGTATCAACAGCTGAAGAACAAACTGATGAGGAAGAGCTAGTTGAAGTACATGGAATGTGGGATTTCATTCTTCCTTTGTCAGACAATGAAGAAGAAGAAGAAGCTTTACTTGTCACTACCAAAAGAAAGAACACTGTTGATTTGCCACAGACAAGTCAAAAACAGAAATCATCAACTCCTGTTGTCAAATAAAAAGCAATAGGTAAGAAATATTCTCCCAAGTCTACTCAGACATCACCTCCTCAATCTAATTCTTCACCTTCAGCAAAAGCCTTGTTAGTTTCTGATGATATGGAATACAACATCATCAAAGACATGAAGACGACCAGAGCTAATATCACGTTATATGAGCCTAGCAAGTTGAAACATCAAAAGAAGCTATTTCTCGAAGAACTAAAAGCAGTACCCACTTCTCCTCTTCATGTTGTAATTTCTTTGACTGCTCAAGAAATAGGTAAGACTCATAGTACTTCTTCGGATAAAATGAAATCAACTGATGTTGCTTTAATTGGTGTTAGATATAATTCCCATACTCCTCCTTTTCTTTTGACTTTTGAAGTATTTAATAAGAATTTTCACAATTGTTTAGTTGATTCTAGGGCTTCATCTAATATTATGCCAAAAACAGTTTGTGCAAAATTGAATGTTTTACCCCAGAAATTTGTTGTTCACATTGTACAGTTAGATCAAATGCAAGTCGAATTCACAGGTGAAATTAATTAAGTTACCATTAGACTCTCATCAAATCCAAGAGTATGTCAAGTAATTGACATTCTCATCGCTGATATGCCTGAATTTTAAGGCTTGATCCTCAGTAGAGATTGGTCTGAAAAGCTTCATGGTTATTTCGCAAAAGACTGCTGTCATATGTGGCTTCCTAACAATGGTAAGACAAATCAAATAAGGGTCGATCGTGAGAAGCATTTAAATTATATTGTGACTGAACTAGAAGGAGAAAATGAGCTTGTTTCATACAATAATAATATCATTGGAAATTATTCAGTTGAATAATTTTTGGACAATTTTAATGCATACACTTCACATTTTCTAGAAAATTTTGTTACCTCACAAATCGAACATTATTCGCAAACAGATTCTTCTAAATGTATCAATTTGTAGATAAAACTATAGTTAATTCTTTATTTTGGAAATTATTTTTCGATGGATCTAAATCTAATGATGGAGCAGGGGCAAGTTGTATATTAGTCAGCCCTGAAGGAGAGAAACTATGTTGGCATGCAAATGTGAATTTGAATGCACGAATAACACTACTGAGTATGAGGCATTGGTTCAAGGATTGTACAAAGTCATATCCCTTGATATCAAATACCTTCAAGTCTTTGGAGATTCAGAAATAGTAATCAAATAGGTAAGGAATACTGTTAGGATATTCCGACATATAGGATATAGTTAAGTTCAACTTGGTCTAGTATAGAGTTAGGTTAGAGTTAGGTAAAGTGTGTTTCTTTACCGTTGTACATTTTGTAACTTACAATCCGACGGTCACGATATGTAGTGATCCGACGGTTCACTCTCACCTCGGTATTACCGACACTTGATCCGTGGCTTGACACCCGATTGGTCCATGAGTTCTATTTAAAGCGCATGGAGGGTCATTGTTCGGGTAATCCGTGCATGAGAGAAGCTTATGTAAATTTTCATTCTTTGATTAATAAATTGTCTGTACCCACGTTGGGACAGGCCGTGGACTGTTTCCCTCCTTGCACTCTGAGGGTTTTAACCACGTCAAAAATACTGGTGTATTGATTTGAGATCTGGTTGTGAGCGGTGTCCTCTTGGTATTCTTTCTGAGGAACTTACCCTGTAAATTCCTACATGGTATCAGAGCTATTTGAGGGCCGCGTCCGTTGGTGATCCAAATCTGAAGCCGGTAGAACTGCATGCGGCTGTCGTTTCCTAGATCTGCTGTTTCTGACTGCTTTCGGGCCGAGAGGACTGCTCTGTTGCGTTCGGAGCATCTGTTTCAGTGAGGAACCCCTTTCGTTTCACGCGAAAAGGTTTCCGGTAGCCCTAGCTGCGTCATTTTTCAGATCGGGAGGTATACAGTGTTTTTTTTTGCAGTTTACTGTCATTTTCTCTCTGCTTATTTCGGTTTCGGTTTATTTAGCCTTATTTTTTCCGGATCTATACCTTTCATTTCTGCGTATGCTCTTTGCCCTGCGACTCTGTGCGATCTGGGCAAATCAGAAACAGAAAGAAAGGATTTTTCTCATGCGTATGCTCTTTTCCCTGCACCTTAGTGTGATCTCGGAAAATCAGAGACATTGAGAAAAATATTTAGTTTTTCGGCTAAAAGCTAACTTTGAGATTTTTTTTAAATTTCTAGTTCTTTGGCTAAAGCTAACTTCGAGCCGTAAGGTTCGTTTTTCTTTGGATATTCGTGTTGGGTTTTGTGTTTTGTGTTTTGTAGGGGAAAAGAGTCTTCCCAAGGCAAGCACGCAAATCGAGGCCCCCCCCCCTCTCTCTCTCTCTCTCTCTCTCTCTCTCTCTCTCAAATATTTTGTATAGATCAATTGGTTCAAAGACCTTTTAAGAGAGTAGAGGTCTTGGGTTCAAGTCTCCATTTTGTGGGGGCGGATTTTTTCATTCCCGCACATTCACGCACTTTGCCGGCAACGTCAACAATTTTTTTTTCAAAAAGCCATAACTTCTTCATCCGGAAGCCTTTTTCAGAGCCGTTTTTTTTAAAACCGCCTATTTTTTCGAGATCTATCCATTGGACCACTTACTTTCAGCATCTTCAGCTTCAGTTGTTTTTCAAAAAATGGAAAGTCCATGCCAAGTCATTCTTGACAGCACTAACTACTTCCAATGGGTAGCCTACATGGGAGATTTACTTAGAAGTAAAGGTCTCTTCAGAATAGCCACAGACCAAGAGAAGAAACCCAAAGATGAAGACAAGGCCGAAAAATGGGAAAATCGACAAGATCAAGCACGTGGTTTGATAGGAATGTCTGTTTCTCTTGATCTTAGATTCCACATTGCAGAAATTGAAACTCCTCATGAAGCATTAGAAAAACTTGCTAAAGTTTTTGGGATTAAAAATGAAATTAGAGCCCATCAACTTGAGAATGAGTTGCTTACTTTGGATCCTAATAATTTTTCTTGCATTGAAGATTTCTTGTCCAAATTCAAGACCCTTAGATATCTCTTGGAAGGTGTTAAAGTTAAGAAAGAAGATGGTAACCTTATTTATTCCATCCTTACTAAGTTGGGACCAGCCTACTCTGTATTTGTTTCCACTTTCCATTCTACCAGGGAAGCTTTCATTTGTCAAGGCAAAGACTACAAGCCCCCTTCCTTTGACTCCTTTTGTGATTCCTTAATAAGAGAACAAGAAAAACTCTTACACCTTGGTCTTCTTAATCTTGGAAACTCTTCCTCGAAAGCGTTAGCCGCCCAGCAGCAACCAAATTCAAAGAATCCTAAGAAGTCTTATCCTCAAAGGAATGGTCCTAAACCAACTCAGCCTCAAGATGAAAGATCATTTCAGCAATATGACAAGACCAATAAAAACAAATGGAAGAAGACTGACAGACATTGTAACTTTTGTAATCGAGATGGCCACTTGGAATCTAAATGCTTTAAGAAGATGGAAGCCTTGGAAGCCGCAATGAAGAAACATAACATCCATCTGGAGCCTACTTCAACTTCAACTTCCGGAACGGCATTTTCTGCATGTCATCGTCAATCATCTCAGTCTGGTTATGCATTAAATGTATCTTCTTCTTCTTCTCATTCTCATGAGTGGCTCATTGATTCTGGAGCCTCTTGTCACATGGCCAAAAACCAAGCCATGTTTTCTTCTTTAAATGATTGTAACACCAAAAATATATATGTTGGTGATGATAGATCTCTTAATGTTGTAGGGACTGGAACTGTTCATCTAGACAATGGTCAGTTCAATGATGTATTATGTGTTCCAAACTTATCCTGCAACCTTCTATCTGTCTATCAGATAACTCATTCAGGTGAAGGTAAAATTGTTGAATTTTCACCTCATGATGTTGTAATCAAGGATCTAAAAGATCCTAAACAGATTCTAGCTACTGGTCTTGCTGATGATTCCAAAAGGTTGTATAAGTTTCACAACTTTGGGTCATCCCATCTTCCCTCAGTATTTGTTGCTCATAATGATGAAGTGAGCAAACTTTGGCATGAGCGGTATGGTCACTTAAACTATCGCTCCCTTCAGCATCTATGTAAAGAAAACATGGTGACAGGTCTTCCTATGGTATCTTGCAAAGATGGTGTTTGTTCCGGATGTGTACTCGGAAAACATCATCGGGACAGTTTTGACAAACGTGCCTCTTGGCACGCCTCAGCCCCTTTACAGCTTGTGCACAGTGATTTATGTGGTCCTCTTCCTGTTGCTTCATTCTCTGGCTGCAAGTACTTCTTAACTTTCATTGATGATTTCTCCAGACGCACTTGGGTATACTTCTTAAAACTCAAGAGCGAAGTATTTACCACCTTTTTGGCCTTCAAAGCATTCGTTGAAAAACAATCTGGACATCAAATTCTTAAGCTAAGAACTGATAATGGTGGAGAATATGTTAAAAATGCATTCATCAACTTTTGCACCGAAAATGGAATTCAAATGCAACATACTGTTCCATACACTCCACAACAAAATGGTGTAGCTGAAAGGAAAAATCGCACCTTAAAGGAAATGGCTAATTGTATGCTGCAATCTAAAGGACTCAGTCTTAGTTTTTGGGCCGAAGCAATTAATTGTGCAAATTATATAATCAATCGCACTCCTACTAAGGTTCTAGAGAATATCACTCCAGAAGAAGCCTGGAGTTCCATTAAACCAGATGTAAGTCACTTTCGTGTGTTTGGAAGTGAAGCATGGGCCCATATTCCAGATGAAAAGCATAAAGCCTTAGAACCTAAGAGTGAGAAATGTACTTTTGTTGGATATTCTGAAGATGTAAAAGGCTATAGACTTATTCCATTTAAGTCCAAAAATGTTATCATTAGAAGAGATGTAAAATTTGATGAAAATAAATCGGCCTGCGAGCCTAGTCCGGCGGATGTGCCACCTCTTCCTATCTCTTCTATCTTTGAAAACATTTCTTCTTCTGATGATGAAAGCGAGGATGATAATCCTTCCCCACCTTCTCAGGATCCTCAACTTCCAAGATGGGTCCGTGCTACTCGGGATGCAGCAGGTGATCTTGCCGGTGATCCTACAGATCAGCGACGTACACGTTCTCAGTTTGAAAGAGCCTCTTCTTTACTGGCTCAAGCTCCAGTAAATCATGATCCTGACACTTTTGCAGAAGCTTCAGGCCATCCACATTGGGAAACAGCTATGAATGAAGAATATCATTCATTGATGACAAATGATACATGGGATCTTGTTCCTCTACCAAAGGGACGCAAACTTGTTAGATGCAAATGGGTTTACAGAACCAAGTATGGACCAGATGGGAAAGTTGATAAACATAAAGCTCGTCTAGTTGCTAAGGGCTTTTCACAGGTTGAAGGCATTGACTACACTGAAACCTTCTCTCCAGTTGCCAAAATGAACTCTATCCGCCTTGTTCTTTCCCTTGCTGCCTCTTTAAAATGGGAAGTCCATCAAATGGATGTTAAATCTGCCTTCTTGCATGGGGACTTGCAGGAAGAAATCTATATGGAACAACCCATTGGCTTCATACAAACAGACTCCAGCCTCGTTTGTCGACTTAAGAAATCCCTTTATGGCCTCAAGCAAGCTCCTCGAGCTTGGTATGCCAAAATGGATAGCTTTCTTTTAGAATCTGGCTTTTCTAGGTGTCATTCTGACAATACTGTCTACACCAAGAAAGTGGGCAACTCTCTCATCATCCTTGTTCTTTATGTTGATGATCTTATTCTTACTGGTAGTGATCCCAACCTTATAAACCATGTGAAGTCCAGCCTTAAAAAGAAATTTGAAATGACAGACTTAGGACACTTACACTATTTTCTCGGTCTTCAAGTCTTGCAATCCCAAGAGGGTATTTTTCTTTCCCAGTCCAAGTATGCTTGTGATATTCTTCGTCATTTTCACATGGAAGACTGTAAGCCAGCCACTTCTCCCTTTCAGTCTGGAGTCAAACTTTCAGTCTCTTGTACTTCTCCTGAAGTTGATGCTACCTTATACCGTCAACTTGTCGGAAAACTCTTGTATTTAACCCATACTCGTCCTGATCTTTCCTTTGCTGTTGGCCTTGTTGCTCGTTTTATGCAAAACCCCCGTGAAAGTCATTGGAAAGCAGCTAAAAGAATACTTCGTTATGTTCGAGGTACAGTACAGTTTGGGATTCATTACAGTGCCAAAGCAGCTCCTCTGTTAGTTGGTTTCACTGATTCTGATTGGGCTGGTGACCTTGATGATCGGAAGTCTACTGCCGGTTATGTCTTCACTCTTGGTTCAGGACCTATTACATGGGCTTGTAAGAAACAGGCTGCCATTTCTCTTTCATCAGCAGAAGCAGAGTATCGTGGTGCCGTGGAAGCTAGTAAGGAAGCCTTGTGGCTTCGTCAGATCCTATCAGAGTTTGGCTTTGAGCAGCAGCATCCAACCACACTTTGGTGTGATAATCAAAGTGCCATTCAGCTATGCAAAGATCCAGTCCAGCATCAGCGCAGAAAACACATTGAACTACACATGCACTTCATCAGAAAGCTCATTCATGACCATGTTCTTGAAGTGCAATATTGTCCAACAGATGATCAGGTTGCAGACATCTTCACAAAGGCTCTCACAGAGGCGAAGTTCACTAAACTTCGATATATGCTTGGAGTTCAGGAAGTTGTCACTAAGGGGGGATAGGCTCTAGTGCCTCCTTCCTTCTCCTATTGTGTCATATTTGTAAATCCTTCAATCCTATCCCAAGTTGTTCTTAAGGGGGGATGTTAGGATATTCCGACACATAGGATATAGTTAAGTTCAACTTGGTCTAGTATAGAGTTAGGTTAGAGTTAGGTAAAGTGTGTTTCTTTACCGTTGTACATTTTGTAACTTACAATCCGACGGTCACGATATGTAGTGATCCGACGGTTCACTCTCACCTCGGTATTACCGACACTTGATCCGTGGCTTGACACCCGATTGGTCCATGAGTTCTATTTAAAGCGCATGGAGGGTCATTGTTCGGGTAATCCGTGCATGAGAGAAGCTTATGTAAATTTTCATTCTTTGATTAATAAATTGTCTGTACCCACGTTGGGACAGGCCGTGGACTGTTTCCCTCCTTGCACTCTGAGGGTTTTAACCACGTCAAAAATACTGGTGTATTGATTTGAGATCTGGTTGTGAGCGGTGTCCTCTTGGTATTCTTTCTGAGGAACTTACCCTGTAAATTCCTACAAATACTATTCATTGTCTTTCTGGACATTTAAAGGATTATCAATCATTAGTCCGAGATCTCACCCCACATTTCTTAGCATTTAACATTTATCCAATTCCAAGACTTCAGAACGCAAGTGCTAATCTTTTGGCTAACATTACATCCAAACCCATACCACTAGGAGATTATAGTCCTGAACGATTTTCTATAGAATTAATTTTTAGGCCTTCTGTTCCCGATAATATCACCAATTAGCGAGTTTTTAATGACAATCTAGATATCGTAAACTTTCTAACATCTGAAGGCTCATATGATGACCAGATAATAGATGAAGACCAACATGATAGCCAACTCAAACAAAAGACAAGTGTAAATCCCATACCTAAATTTGTAGTTAAGCTGGAAGATCTGTATGTGTAGGAATTTTCAGGGTAAGTTCCTCAGACAGAACACCAAAGGACACCGCTCACAAACAGATCACATATCAATACACCAGTATTCTTGACGTGGTTAAAACCCTCAAAGAGGGAAACAATCCATGGCCTGAGCCAACGTGGCCACTTCAGGCAATTTATTAATAAAAGAATGAAAATTTACATAAGCTTCTCTCATGAACAGTTACCCTACAAATGACCCTCCATGCTCTTTAAATATAGCTCATGGACCAATTGGGTGTTAAGCCATGGATCAAGTGTTGGTAATACTAAGGAGAGAATGAACCATCGGATCACTACATATCGTGACCATCAGATTGTAAGTTACAAAAGTACATAGTAAAGAAACACACTCTACCTAACTCTACACTAAACCAAGTTATACTTAACTATTTCCTATGTGCCAGAATACCCTAACATCCCCCCTTAAGAACAACATGGGATAGGATTGAAGGACGTACAATATGACACAATAGGAGAAGGAAGGAGGCATTAGAGCCTATCCCCCCTTAGTGACAACTTCCTAAACTCCAACCATAAATCAAAGTTTAGTAAACTTCGCCTCTGTGAGAGCCTTTGTAAAGATGTATGCAACTTGATCATTGATTGAACAATATTACACTTCAAGAACATGGCCATGAATGAGCTTTATGATGAAGTGCATGTGTAGTTCAATGTGTTTTCTGCGTTGATGTTGGACTGGATCTTTGCATAGTTGAATTCACTTTGATTATCACACCAAAGTGTAGTCAGATGCTGCTATTGAAAGCCAAACTCTAACAGGATCTGACAAAGCCACAAAGCTTCCTTACTAGCTTCTATGGTGCCACGATACTCTGGTTATGCTGAAGAAAGAGAAATGGCACTTTGTTTCTTGCAAGTCCATGTAATAGGTCCTGAACTAAGAGTGAACACATAACCTGCAGTAGACTTCCGATCATCAAGGTCACCAACCCAATCGGAATCAGTGAAACCAACCAATAGAGGAGATGCTTCTGCACTGTAACGAATCCCAAACTGAACAGTACCTCAAACATAACGAAGTATTCTTTTAGCTGATTTCCAATGATTTTCATGTGGGTTTTGCATAAACCGAGAAATAAAGCCAAAAACAAAGGAAAGGTCAGGACGAGTATGGGTCAGATACAAAAGTTTTCCTACAAGTTGACGGTATAAGGTAGCATCAACTTCAGGGGAAGTACAAGTGCCTAAAATTTTGGCTCCATACTGAAAGGGATAATTGGCTAGCTTACAGTCTTCCATGTAAAAATCGCGTAGAAGATCACAGGCATACTTGGACTGGGAAAGGGAAATACCTTCCTTGGATTGCAAGACTTGAAGACCAAGAAAATAATGCAAGTGTCCTAAGTCTGTCATTTCGAACTTCTTTTTAAGGCTATACTTCACATGGTTTATAAGGTTGGGATCACTACTAGTAAGAATAAGATCATCAACATAAAGAACAAGAATTATAAGAGACTTGCCCACTTTCTTGGTGTAGACAGTATTGTCAGAATGACAACTAGAAAAACCAGTTTCTAAAAGAAAGCTATCCATTTTGGCATACCAAGCCCGAGCGCCTTGCTTGAGACCATAAAAGGATTTCTTAAGCCAAGATACAAGGCTCGAGTCTGTTTGTATAAATCCAGTAGGTTGTTCCATATAGATTTCTTCATGCAAGTCCCCATGCAAGAAGGAAAATTTAATATCCATCTCATGGACTTCCCATTTGAAACAGGCAGCAAGGGAAAGAACAAGGCAGATAGAGTTCATTTTGGAAACAGGGGAGAAGGTTTCAGTATAGTCAATACCTTCAACTTGTGAAAAACCCTTAGCAACAAGATGAGCTTTATGTTTTTCAACTTTTCCATCTGGTCCATACTTGGTTTTGTAAACCCAATTGCATCTAACAAGTTTTCGTCCCTTTGGAAGAGGAACAAGATCTAATGTATCATTTGCCTATAATGAACGATATTCTTCATTCATAGCTGTGTCCCAATCTGGATGGCTTGAAGCTTTTGCAAAGGTGTCAGTATCATAATTCGTTGAAGCTTGAACCAGTAAAGAAGAGGCTCTATCGAACTAAGAACGTGTACGTCGCTGATCTGTAGGATAAGCGGCAAGAGCACCTGCTGTATCCCGAGTAGCACGGACCCATTTTGGAAGCTGAGGAGCTGAAAGAGGATCCTGACAAGGTGGGGGAGGATTGTCATCCTCGCTATCATTATCTGAAGAAGAAATATTTTCAGAAGTAAAAGGGATAGAGAGAGGTGGCACATCCACCGAACTAGGCTTGTAGGCCGATATGTTTTCAGCAAACTTTACATCTCTTCTAATGATAAAAATTTTGGACATAAGTGGAATAAGTCTATATCCTTTGACATCTTCAAAATATCCAACAAAATACATTTTTCACTCTTAGGTTCTAAAGCTTTATGTTTCTCATCTGGAATATGGGCCCATGCTTCACTTCCAAAAACACGAAAGTGACTTACATCCGGTTTAATTGAGCTCCATGCTTCTTTTGGAGTGATATTCTTTAAAAACTTAGTAGGAGTGCAATTTATTATGTAATTTTCACAGTTAATTGCCTCTACCCAAAAATTAAGACTAAGTCCTTTAGATTGAAGCATACAATTAGCCATTTCCTTTAAGGTGCGATTCTTCCTTTCAGCTACATCATTTTTTTGTGGAGTATATGGAACAATGTGTTGCATTTGAATTCCATTCTTAGTGAAAAAGTTGATCAATTTGTTGTTAACATATTCTCCTCCATTATCAGATCTTACCTTAAGAATTTGATGTCCAGATTGTTTTTCAACAAAGGCCTTAAAGGCCAAGAACATGTTAAATACTTCACTCTTGAGTTTTAAGAAGTATACCCAAGTGCGTATGGAGAAATCATCAATGAAAGTTAAGAAATACTTGTAGCTAGAGAATGAAACAACTGGAAGTGGACCACATAAATCACTATGCACAAGATGTAAAGGGGCTGAGGCGTGCCAAGAGGCACGTTTTTTAAAACTATCCCGATGATGTTTTCCGAGTACACATCTGGAACAAACACCATCTCTGCAAGATACCATTGGAAGACTTATCACCATATTTTCTTTACATAGATTATAATGGGAGCGATAGTTTAAGTGACCAAATCGCTCATGCCAAAGTTTGCTAACTTCATAATTTTGAGTAGAAAATACCGAGGGAAGATTTGATGATGCAAAGTTGTTAAACTTATACAACCTTGTAGAATCATCAACAATTGCAGTAGCTAAAATCTGTCTAGGGTCTCTTAGGTCCTTAATTACAACATCATGAGGTGAAAATTCAACGATTTTACCTTCACCTGAATGAGTTATTTGATATACAGATAGAAGGTTACAGGATAAGGTTGGAACACACAATACATCATTAAATTGACCATTGTCTAGATAAACAGTTCCAGTCCCTACAACACTAAGAGATCTATCATCACCAACATATATATTTTTGGTATTACAATCATTTAAAGAAGAAAACATGGCTTTGTTTTTGGCCATGTGATAAGAAGCTCTAGAATCAATGAGTCACTCATGAGAATGAGAAGAAGAAGATACATTTAGTGCATAACTAGACTGGGATGCTTGACAACCACAAGTAGAAAGTGTTATTCCTGAAGATGAAGTTGAAGTTGAAGAGTGCTCCAAATGGATGTTATGCTTCTTCATTGCTACTTCCAAGGCTTCCATTTTCTTAAAGCATTTGGATTCTAAGTGGCCATCTCGATTACAAAAGTGGCAATGTCTATTAGTCTTCTTCCCTTTGTTTTTATTTGCCTTATCATTTTGTTGAAATGATTTTTCATTTTGAGACGGAAATTGCTTAAGACCCTTGTTTGGTTTAGGACCATTCCTTTTAGGATACCGCTTCTTATGATTCTTTGAATTTGGTTACTGTTGGGCGGCTAAGGCTTTCTTAAAAGAGTTTCTAAGATTAAGAAGACCAAGATATAAGAATTTTCTTGTTCTATTATTAAAGAATCACAAAAGGCATCAAAATAGGGGGACTTGTAGCCTTGTCCTTGAGAAGTAAAGGCTTCTCTAGTAGAATGGAAGTTGGAAACAAACACAGAGTAGGCTTGTCCCAACTTAGTAAGAATGGAATAGATAGGGCTACCATCTTCTTTCTTAAGCTTAACACCTTCCAAGAGAAGTCTAAGGGTCTTGAACTTGGAAAAAAATCTTCAATGGAAGAAAAATTATTGGGGTCCAATGTAAACAACTCATTTTTGAGTTGATGGGCTCTAATTTCATTTTTAATTTGAAAAAATTTAGTGAGTTGTTTCATTGCTTCATTAGGAGCATCAAGTTCTGCGATATGGAATCTAAGGTCTGGAGAAATAGACATTCCTATCAACCCACGTGCTTAATCTTGCCTATTTTCCCATTTGGCTGCCTTATCTTCATATTGAGGTTTGGTTTTTGGCTTGAGGCTATTCTGTAAAGATCTTTACTTCTAAGTAAATTCACAATGTAGGACCACCATTGGAAATAGTTGGTGTTGTCAAGAATAACTTGGCATGGACTTTTCATTTTAATAGAAGCTAAAGTTGTAGATGTTGAAACTAATTGTTCCAATGGAAAGATCTCGAAAAATTAGGCTGATTAAAAAAAATGGCTCTGAAAACGGCTTCCGGATGAAGAATTTATTATTGGCATTATGATATAGGTGTTGTCCTTGATGGCAACTCACTCAGATGACAATTCATAGTGCAACGAGTTAACAACAAAGGATTATAGATCAGACTCTAGAGGTTGAAGAAAGAGAGTAGTTTAAGAAGTATACGTTGGCTCACCTTGTCCAAGCAGCGTAGACATGCAGGTTCTGTTCTTTCAAGTAGCGTATACAAAAGAAAGGCTTGATGTTCAGAGATGACTGATCTATCAGATCAGTATTGCTGATTTATTGCTGCTGCTATTTTACTATTGTCTGCCAATGAAGTCTTCTTAGATCTGAATGTAAATCTGAATGCATAAGGAGGTTGATACTTGATTGATTGTATAAGTGAGAAGAAGTGTTTTATGTTGCCTTCTTGTGTAAAGTTCTGTAAGTTGATAGTAGATGTTCAGTACACTGCTGGTTGGTACAGTTTGTGATTCAGAGATTTTATGATTCAGAATCTTTAGAGGTATACGTAAGTTGGGCTGAAAGAAGTAGCGTATACACACAGGTTTTCTTCATTGAAGTAGCGTATATAGTCTAACACATGAATTTTTGAGGTTTCAATTGGTTCTGAATGTTGATATAGGTTTCTGGGTTCAACATAGTGTTTTGATGACAGTGATCTGATTGTCTCAGATTAACTGCATGTTGGTTGATGAAGTTTGAGTTTCTAAATTTTTGATGTGTTATTGATGAGTCAAGGTCTTCATATGTCTTGACATGTGCCAGGAGCATCCAGTCTTAAAAATTCATGAAACGTGGTCCCTGGTGGAAGAGTGGAGTTTTCTGTAGGCTGACACCTACGTACTAGTAAACATATTGGCTAGTACAAGAACTAGGGGGTTGTAGCTCCCTTCCAGTAGAAACTGGAAAACGAGAGAAGGTTGTAGCCTTATGTAGGTGGGTGCCTACGTACTAGTATGAGTCTGCACTAGTACAAAATTGTAAACATATTTTCTTATTATTAAAAGAAGACAGAGACGACAGCAACAGGTGGTTTTCACCCACATTGGGTTTCCACCTTAAATCTTGGTGTTCATGTGTGTTGCTTATGTTTGATGCCTTATTCTGCTTTTACTGCACTGTCTAATAAGTTACTGATGTACTAGTTTAAGATCAACACATGATAAATTGTCTAAATCACAAGTTCTCTAGATATACGTTGGTTTCTCTAATCACAATTGCATGTACATGCTAGTTCACTTCACTGAAGTAGCGTATATAAATATGTTTGGGAAATAAAATTATTGATCTGATAATATTGATTCGCCCCCCTCTCAGTATTATTTCCAATAGTTATGGATTTTTTGAAGAAAAGTTGTTGAAGATGCCGACGAAGTGCGTGAATGTGCGGAAATGAATGATAATGTTATATTTAAAAAAAAAATCCTTGCCCTTTCCAAACCTAATCTAATTAGCTCACTTAAAAAATAAAATAAAAATTATGTGACTCACTTTTATAAATAAGTGAAAGTCACTTTTACAGTGATACTTTATGAGCTACCCACTAAATTGTAACTTAAATAAAAGAAAAAGAGACTTTAGAATTATAAAGGACCCACTTTTTATAATGGGTGAGAACACTTTTACATAAAGTAGCTTTAGAACATAGGTTACATGTGCTTTTTGAAAAAGTAACTCAACAAAAAAAAAGACTTGAACTCAAGACCTCTATTCTCATAAAGTAACTTTGGAACAAGTGAGCTAGTTTAAAAGGTTAGTTAATTTTGGAAAAAGAAGAAAGGGTTTTTTTTTTTTTTTAGCAACTGAAGCTTTGGGGTGTGTGCTTACTTGAAAAAGCTATTTTTTTGCCTACAAAACAAAAACCACAAAACCCAACACGGACATACAAAAAAAAAACAAAACTTTATGGCTTGAAGTTAGCTTAAGCTGGAAACTGAATATTTTCCTCAATGTTTCTGATTTTCCGAGATCACACTAAGGCGTGGCGGAAAAGAGCATACACATGAGAAAAATCCTTCCTTTCTGTTTTTAATTTTCCTAGATTGCACAGAGTCGCAGGGCAAAGAGAATACGTAGCAATGAAAGGTATAGATCTAATAATAAAAAATATAGAGCTAAATAAACTGAAATAAATAGATAGATGAATAGTTAGAATTGCAAATAAAGACTATATGCCTCCAGATCTTAAAAATGACGTAGCTAGGGCTACCAGAAACCTTTTCGCATGAAACGAAAGGGGTTCCTCACTGGAAAAAATGCTCCTAACATAATAGAGCAGTCCTCTCGGCCTGAACGCAGTCAGAAACAGTATATCTAGAAAACAACAGTCGGATGTAGTTGTACCGGCTTCAAATTTCGATCACAAACAGATGTAGCCCTCAAATAGCTCTGATACAATGTAGGAATTTGTAGGGTAAGTTCTTGAGAGAGAACACCAAAGGACATTGCTCACAAACAGATCACAGATCAATACACCAACATTCTTGACGTGGTTAAAACCCTCAAAGAGGGAAACAATCCATGGCCTGAGCCAATGCGACCACTTCAGGCAATTTATTAAAAATGAAAATTTACATAAGCTTCTTTCATGAATGGTTACCCTACAAATAACCCTCCATGCTCTTTAAATAGAGATCATGGACCAATCTAGTGTTAAGCCATGGATCAAGTGTCGGTAATACCGAGGAGAGAATGAATCGTCAGATCACTACATATTGTGACTGTCAGATTGTAAGTTACAAAAGCACATAGTAAAAAAACACACTTTACCTAACTCTACACTAGACCAAGTTATACTAAACTATTTCCTATGTGTCGGAATATCCTAATAGTATGATCTTAAAGACAGATTCAAGAAATGAACTAACTCAAAGCTTCAAAGTTCAACATTGAGGTTTGAATTAGTAAATCTTGAAACTGATCTTAAACCACAAAATATTAATCTAGGACTTGGTCTTGCACCCAACAAAAGATTAGCCTTCATTCATTTGTTGAGAAGATATAAAAATGTTTTTGCTTGGAATTATGATGATCTTAAAACATATGATACTTCTATTATACAACATACCATTCCTATGGTATCCGACGAAAATCTTGTACTACAGAAATTGAGAAAGATTCATCCAAATTTGGAAAATCAAATCAAATCTAAATTAAATAAATTTTTTAAAGCCAAAATGTTTTTTCTTGTGATACATTCAAGGTTGGTTTCTAATCTAGTTCTAGTGAGGAAAATGAATGGTGATATTCAAATTTGTATAGACTTTTGCAATCTCAACAAAGCTTGTCAGAAGGACAACTTTCCACTACATACTATGGTACATATACTGCAGTCAGCTGTAGGCTCAGAGTTCATGTCTTTTCTGGATGGATTTTCAGGTTACAATCAAATTCTTGTACATCCAAATGATCGACTAAAGACCACATTCAAAACCAAATGGAGAACATATGCTTATCAAAAGATGCCATTTGGATTAATCAATTCTCGTCTGACATTTCAGAGAGCCATGGATATAGATTTCAAAGGTTTGGTAAATAAAATTGTGTTCATTTATTTAGATGATATAATTGTATATTCAAAGAAGCAAAGTAGTCATTTAAAGGACTTAAGACAGATCTTTTAACTTTTTTCCTCTGGAAAAATCCGTAAACGTTTTCATTAATATATGAAAAGATTACATATGTAGATGCTATAGCATATGCCATGATCACTGTGGATCTGTACAAAAAATACATATATCCCTGTCTGATATAAACATTTGAGCTCTGTTTATCTATCAAAATTTTTGCTTTGCAGCAACCTTCAGTCTGTTCGAAAATATATTATGAATGAAGCTGTGTTCAGTAAAAGCTGCTTCCGAGTCCATAAAATTAGGAGTGTGGTAGACCCGTTGTAGGATAACCCGGGTCTATATATGGCCTATGATAAAATTTCTACTCCTGTTGATTCAAAAATTTGGTGATCTCCCAAGTTCCACGTTCCATCAGCGCGGCCTCCTTTGACAGCTTGTCATCTGCCATATTATGCTCCCTGTAAATGTGAGCAACAGAGATATGGTTAAATGCCTCTTTGAGTTGTTGAACTTCATCAAATATGACTCTGAGTGTGTGCAAGTGGCATATAGAGATCTCATTGAACCAATTTATGATAATCTGTGAGTCCCCAAAGATGTTAATACTAGTGCACTGATGACTAATAGCGAAGTGAAGAAGATGGCGTAAAGTGATTAGCTCCGCGAAATTGTTAATGCCAGCCCCCAGACCCGCTTTGATATGATATGAGAGATTTGTGGATATGTGCAGAATGAAACCACCCCCGCAGCTTTGGGCATTTGCAGCACCATCGAAAAATGCCCAGGGAGTTCTCTGATCAATGATGGGAGGGGGATTTGGTCGACGAGTCTTTGGGGGAGGCGGCTCAGGCAGTTCTATGTAAGCAGATATGATACAGGCTTCAATGAGCGGCCAGACAGGTGGCTTATCGTCAAAGATCACATGGTTCCTCACTTTCCATATGATCCAGTTTACAACTATGGGCAGATTTGCTTCTTTCTTTCCCTTGTGCTGATTACCCCAGTCAATCCAAGCGCTGATAGCATCGGGCCCATTCCATTCTCCGGTATGATTGGTGTATGGTTTTATATTGCTCCAAACCTTCTGTACAGCGTTGCATCTTAAAAATAGGTGCACAGTAGATTCTGACTCAGCCTTGTAGAGTGCGCATCTGGTCGGACCATAATGAGAACAGCGCATGAGGTAATCGCCTGTAGGTACCCTGTTCCGGAGGACACACCACGAAAATAGTTTTGCGCGAGGGGAGGCCGAGAGTTTCCAGATATGATGCCACCATTTTTCAAGAACCTCGGGCTTCTTATGATTGATAAGATGGATGTAGCCTTCCTTCGGGGAGTACATTCCACTGTCTGCCCGATACCAGATCAGTTCATCAGAGCCCTCAGTGATCCTAATGTGAGATTCCGTCAATGCCGCACAGTAATCTTGCCAGATTGTGTGCCATTGCAGGGGAATGTTTAAATGATCTGCAGACTGCCAGGCCTGGTGAAATATATCTGATCGGTTCTGGTCTGCTATCTGCGCAATGGTCTTAGTGCCCTGAGAAGCTAGGAAGTCCACCAAATCCTGTGGGAGCAGGTGTCTACCTCCACAACCGCTCCAGGGGTCAAGGCCAATTCGAGCCCTGTCTCCACTTTTGATTCTCCAAACAATGTTATCCCTGATGAGTGGAAGGGCATGGAGTAGAGCCTTCCAGATAGATGAGATACCCACTTTGTTCCAGCTGGGTTGTCTGAGCCAATCCATGGAATTTTGGGGCCAGATGTATTTGTGATATACAATAGAAGTCCAAAGGCTATGTGAAGTCATCAGGGCCCATCCCATCTTGGCCGCCAAAGCACATGCAAAGGTGGGGAGGTCCTTTAGCCCCCACCCACCCCATTTCTTTGGGAGAGCAATCGTGTTCCATCCTACCCAAGCAAAGGTGCGTTTTTCTTGTTTTCCAGCCCAAAGATATCTGTTACAGAGCCTCTGAAGCTTTGATAAAATATTGCGGGGTATCCAGGCAAGCGCCATCCAAAATACTGGAGTAGCCTCCAGAACCGATTTGATCAAAGTTAATCTGCCTGCCCTGGACAGATAACGAAAGCTCCAGCATGTGATCCTTTTCTCAATCTTTGCAACCAGCCAAACCCAATCTGCGATCTTTTGGGAGGTGGGTTTAAGCCAGTATCCCAGGTATTTGAGTCCTCTATCCAGGGGTTGGGTAGTGAAAGGAAAGGCTTGATTAGCAGCAAAGGATTCATTTACAGAGGTGCCAACCAGCGTGATGGAAGATTTTTCCTGATTAATCTCCATTCCAGTAGCACGTGCAAATAATTTTAAGATACTGTTGAAATTTGTGGTATCTTGTATGCTGCCATCTAACATAATAAGAACATCGTCAACGAATAACAGATGAGTAAGATAGCAGACCTCAGATATTTTGAGTCCCTTGATGGCTCCCTCCCTTTTTGCAGAGATAATCAGACGGCTCAGAGCTTCCATTACCAGGATGAAGAGGAGAGGTGACAGAGGGCAGCCTTGTCGAAGACCTCTTTCGGAATGAAAGAAATTAGAGGCAGCCCCATTGATAAGGATGCTGAAGGTAGGGGATGTAACGCAAGCCATTATCCAATTGATAAAGGGGAGGGGGAAACCCAGATGAATGAGGATCATTTTGATGTAGAGCCAACTAACACGATCAAAGGCCTTAGAGAGGTCAATCTTAAGGAGTATACTTTTAAGTCTCTTGGTCCAGATGGAGTGAATAGCTTCCTGGGCAGATCCAATAGCTTCATGGATTTGTCTGTCTTCAAGGAAAGCAAACTGCTGAGGAGCGATATGCTTTGACAGAATGGGCCGAATCCTATTGGCGATAATTTTTGATATGATTTTGTAGAGGACATTACAGAGAGATATGGGCCTGAAATCATCGAAAGATGAAGGGGAATCAACTTTAGGTATGAGGGCAATGAAGGTGGAGTTAATAACATGGTATATCTGACCAGTAGATCGACTTTCCTCCACTACCTTCAGAATGTCTTCCCCAATGATCTCAAAGAAAGCAGAGTAAAATTCAATGGTCCATCCGTCAGGTCCAGGACTCTTCTCCTTCTGAAACCATTTGATGGTATGTTCCAGCTCATCCATAGTGACAGGGTCAGTGAGCGGGTCACCATCCTCCTCATTTACAAATCTAGGGAAATGTGAAGCCACCCTGATGATTTCAGCCAGGTTTGTGCCTGCTGGACTTTTGTATATGCCTCTAAAGTGGGAGGTACCTAGGTGTGAGAGCTTATTGAAAGAGTCCGCCAATCCACCATCAGGCATGGGGATATTCCATATAGTATTTGCCAGCTTCCTTCCCTTTGCATAATTGTGGAAGAATCTAGAGTTCTCATCCCCAGCTTTGAGCCAGATAGCTCTGCTTCGAAGTCTAAGCGATTCTTCCCTTAGCTTAAGGATGTGATTCTTTTGGTTTTCTAACTCGATGAATCGAGCCTTGTCCTCCATAGATCCGAATGCCAGATTCCTGTCATCCTGGAGAGCATTGAGTTCTTCTTCCGTTCTAATTAGATGTTCGTCCTCTCTCTTCTTCTTCTCTTTTGCCCATACTATGACAAGGTGCTTGAGTTCTGTCAAATTTTTAACAAAACCCCTTGCCATTGATGCTTCCCGATTTATTGGGTGGGATTTCCAAAAGTTCGACACTAAATTAGTGAAGCTTTGGTCCTGAAGCCAAAGATGATTGAATTTGAAAGGCGCTTTTGGCTTGGGTAGGGGTCCCATAATTTCCAAGATGATAGGAGAATGATCGGAGATCCCTCCTTGTCCTACCCATTGCTTGTATCTGTGGAGATGGTGGATCAGAGGTTCCTTCATCAGAAAACGATCAAGCCTACGGGCAAGAGCTGCAGGACCAATCCTTCTATTTCTCCAAGTTGGGAGAACCTTCAGCATAGGGATGTCAATAAAGTCTTTTTGCTCCAGGAGGGATTTCATGAATTCCGAGATGGGATCAATCTGTGCCCTAGATCCCCAAGATTCTCTGTATCCCATTGAAAAATTTAGGTCACCTCCCAGGATAATGTGATCATGAGCCATCAGTCTTCTGCTGAGAAGCTGTCTCCAAAAGGTTTCCCTCTGCTGACAAGGCCCATAAACATTGACAATGCGAAAGTGTATCCCCAGCTCAGCGGAAAAGACATCAGCGCCCATGAAACCGGGACCCCCCCAGGATGAATCCAATCTGATGGTTTTTGGGTTGATGCCAATAGCCAAGCCCCCGGATCTTCCATTTGCATCCAAAGCAATGAAGGTCCAACGAGACGAGATGTGGTTGAGAATGAGAGAGATGTTCTCAGCTGGTCCCAGGGTTTCTTGTAGGAGGATGATATCAGGATTTTCGACCTCAAAAATTCGTTTAATGGCAAGTTTTTTGGGGGAACTAGCCAAACCCCTGCAGTTGAAGGAGAGGCACTTCATGAGGTACCCCGCTTTGGGGGTTTTGAAGCTCTAAGGACCCCGTCAATGGTGGATTGTCGCCCAGAGGCAACTTCCGCGCCAGCTCGTTTGATAGCTTTGTTGAGATCGGATTTTCTGCCTCGAGTGGAGATGGATCCCATACCCGGAGCGATAATACCCAACCCAATCTGAGAATCAGGGTGTTCCACATGAGAAGTTCGAGGACGAAGGGAGTAGGGGTGGGGGGGATATCGGGGAGATGAGTCGGATGAAGGGGAGGGGGATCAGATCAATGAGGGCGTGACAGAGGAAGTAACCAGGGGAGGGGGAGGTGGGATAGGGCAATGCACCATAGAACAAGTTACAGAGATTAGGGGCTCAGATGATTGCACAGAGGAGGTGGGGATGCAGGGCGGAGATTTGCACTGCATCTTAGGATCAGCTACCGAGTTTAAAAAATCAATAGATTGATTAAAAGAGGTAGGGATAGAAAAAGGAATAGTACCCGAAGCCAGTGCTGCTGCCGCTGCCGCTCGAGCCCGAGTCATGGGAGGAGAGGGCACGTCCATCATGCTCTGCACCAGATCCACGCGATCTTTTGGAGAATCAGCTTGCTTCAGATCCGAAAGGGGGGAGAGAGGAGAGTTCCATCTGGATGGGATGGGCGAGACCTTAGGAGAGCTGTTTTGACTGTTATTCAGTGGGCAATCCTTGTATAGGTGTCCCACTTGATGGCATCGATTGCAGCGGAACGGGACGCCCTCATAATCCAGTATCTGGGAGCGCCTATACTTTCCCGATTTGAGAGTAATTTTCTCCTCCAATCCTTCTCTGGTGTCCAGATGCACCAATATCCGCGCCATTGATTTCCTTCCAGAGTCCTTGTAGGATCGATCGTGGTCCAGGTATGTGCCCAAGGTATTACCAATTTTGGTAAATGCATCATCTCTCCAATATTGCAGAGGTAAACTAGGTAACCTAACCCATAGAGGCCCAGCAACGATTTGTTCTCGCTCGGGATCAAAGAGCGAGGTCCAACGCTTCATTAGAACAGGAGCAGATTCTATATGCCAGAATTTCTCAAGGACAGCATCCGTGTGTCCTTCCAGAGCAAAATGAAGGGAGAACCATCCCCTTTGCAGAACCTCGACTTCTGGCAGCGGAGAAAACAAGCCCTCCCAAATTTCCTTCACCCAGCGTTTCAAACGATCCACCGTGTATGTGCGCCCTCGCACATGTTCCACCAACACCGTGCGAGCAAGCATCAGGGTTTCTTCAAAATCCATCGGGCTGCCGAAATCGACCGTGATGTCTCTTGAGGTTGCCCTAACACACTTTGACTTCCGTTTCTTTGAGCGGGGGGCAGATGGGTGATCGACCAGCGGATTTGCAACCCTATTCTGGGGAGGAGGGTTTGGGGGATTTACATTTGCAGGGGGGGTACTGAAGAAACCAGATGTTTTTACCCCAGAAGACGGATTAGGGATTTGAACAAACACGCCTTGATTCTCCCGGGCTTTAGTAAATACAGGCTGTTGAGGTGCGGAGGGTCCGACCTCAGTCGATTCAGGGTGCAGGGGAGAGATAGGGCCCAAAAGCAGAGAATCAGGTGAAAGAGTGGAAAGAATGTGAGCAGTACCAGGGGAGAGAGGTGGAGCTACCAAGCCGAAGTCAGATGAAGAGGGAGCCGGAAGAGAAACAACCGGTGAAAGGTCCGGTGCTTGAGAGCCATCTGCGGGAGGAGGAGCGAAACCCAGCGCAGGTCGACTAGGGTTTTGAAAAATTTGTTGATCTTCCAATGGGTCCTCGGTGAAGTCCACGAGGTCCGTTATCCATTGACCCTCCTTGTCGGTAGATCCCAGTTCCTTTGTCGATAACTGCGGCTGATCTGTCGTCATGTCGCTGTCCTGTTGCCCAAACCGTTAACCAACTGCGATCCTGTGGCTGCGATCCTGCGGCTTAACCCAATCCTCGCCGAAACGCCATTTGCGCCATCAGAGCCCTCTCCTTATTAGTAATATTTCTATATGAAATAATAAATTGATTCAGAGCTTTTAACGTTGTAAAAGGTATGGAATTTCTCTAAACCCAACGAAATATTTCTTTTCTTTAACTGAAGGTAAATTTCTTGGATTTATTGTATCTAAAGATGGCATTCACATAGATCCTGATAGGATAAGAGAAATTTCTGAAATCTTTTTGCCTCACAACAAAAAATCAATGCAATCCTTCCTAGGTCAAATAAATTTTGTTAAAAGATTTATCCCTGACTTTTCATGAATTTTTTTACCCTTGCAATCCATGATCAAGAAAAATTGTGTTTTTAAATGGGAACATACTAAGCAAGAAGCTTTCAATCTTATCAAATAGGTGATTATAAATGCTCCCTCTTTAGAAACTCTGAATTTTTCCAATCATTTTATTTTATATACTTTTTCCTCCAAAACATCATATGTAGCTATTTTGACACAAGTCAATGATGAGAAAATTGAAGCACCAATTTCTTTCTTTAGCTCCAATTTGCAAGGTGCTGAATTGAATTACTCAGATGTCAAAAAGTAGGATTTCGCTGTTTTCCAATCAATAAAACATTTCAGACCTTTTCTTCTTAAAGTTCACACTAAAGTAATAGCTCCATTCTCATCTATGAGAAATTTATTAATGCAAAGAGAATTAGAAGAGAAAAGAGAAAATTGGGTGAAAACACTGTAAGAATATGACATTGAAATTAGACGAGCTAAAATTGTTAGAGGCCAAGGTTTTTACAGAATGTTAACTGGAGCATCCAACTTACTAGCACCAGAAGATTCAGGTGATGATATACAAATATCTGAGGAACTCCATGATGGACTAGCTCGTGGACATTTTTGAGGAGACACAACAGTGCATAAAATCCTGCATGCTAAATATTATTGGCCAACCTTGTTCAAAGATACACACAAATATGTAAGGAAGTGAAAAGCTTGTCAAACACTTGTTGGAAGACAAAGGAAATCCACATTGCCATTACAGTTAGACAACTTTGAACAACCATTTGAGCAATGGGGACTGGACATAATAGGTGAGATCTTTCCTTACTCTTCAAAGAAACATAGATACATCCTTACAGCAACCGATTACTTCACTAAGTGGGTGGAAGAAATTCCACTAAAGGAAGCCAATTTTCAAAATATTATCAAATTTATTGATTAATATATTATTACTAGATTTTGCCTATCAACTACCCTCATGTTTGACAATGCTTCTTATTTCATAGACAATATTATGACAGAATTTGCTCTCAAAAGAAGTTTTAAACTTAAGTATTCTGCTAACTATTATCCTCACGGAAATGGTTTAGCTGAATCAACAAATAAAAACCTCATAAGTATCATCAAACGAACTATTGATCAGAGTCAAAGAAACTAGCATAAATATTTAACATTGGCTCTATGGGCATATCGGATAACACAAAAGGCCTCAATAGGCACTTCTCCAATTAATCTGGTATATGGGAAAGAAGTTGTCCTTCCCACAAATGTATTTATTCCCTCTCTATCCCTTGTTCAATTTACTGAAGAAACTCCTTCCTCTTCTTTGCAATTAAGAAAAATCATAAGTCCTCAAACTCGAAGAAGAAAGAGAGAAAGCAAAAACCATACATGCCCATCATCAACCATTAGTTAAATATTCCTTTGATGAAAATTCTGTAAGTCCTAAATCTTTTGAACTTGGAGACCTTGTACTTAAGTGGGATTAAGCACACGAGGAAAAAGGTAAGTGTAGGAATTTACAGGGTAAGTTCCTCAGACAGAACACCAAAGGACACCGCTCACAAATAGATCACAAATCAATACACCAGTATTCTTGACGTGGTTAAAACCCTCAAAGAGGGAAACATTGCACGACCTGAGCCAACGCGGCCACTTCAGGCAATTTATTAATAAAAGAATGAAAATTTACATAAGCTTCTCTCATGAATGGTTACCCTACAAATGACCCTCCATGCTCTTTAGATAGAGATCATGGACCAATCGGGTGTCAAGCCACGGATCAAGTGTCAGTAATACCAAGGAGAGAATGAACCATCGGATCACTACATATCGTGACCATCAGATTGTAAGTTACAAAAATACAGAGTAAAGAAACACACTTTACCTAACTCTACACTAGACCAAGTTATACTTAACTATTTCCTATGTGTCAGAATATCCTAACATATCCCCTTAAGAACAACTTGGGATAGGATTAAAGGATGTAAAAATATGACACAATAGGAGAAGAAAGGAGGCATTAGAGCCTATCCCCCCTTCGTGACAACTTACTGAACTCCAACCATAAATCGAATTTTAGTAAACTTCGCCTCTGCAAGAGCCTTTGTAAATATGTCTGCAACTTGATCATCTGTTGAACAATATTGCACTTCAAGAACATGGTCATGAATGAGCTTTCTGATGAAGTGCATGTGCAGTTCAATGTGTTTGTTGCGCTGATGTTGGATTGGATCTTTGCATAGTTGAATGGCACTTTGATTATCACACCAAAGTGTAGTTGGATGCTGCTGCTGAAAGCCAAACTTTGACAGGATCTAACGAAGCCACGAGGCTTCCTTACTAGCTTCTATGGCACCACGATACTCTAGTTCTGCTGAAGAAAGAGAAATGGCACTTTGTTTCTTATAAGCCCATGTAACAGGTCTTGAACCAAGAGTGAACACATGACCTGCAAGAGACTTCTGATCATTAGGGTCACCAGCCCAATCAGAATCAGTGAAACCAACCAATAGAGGAGATGCTTCTACATTGTAATGAATCCCAAACTGAACTGTATCTCAAACATAACAAACTATTATTTTAGCTGATTTCCAATGACTTTCATGTGGGTTTTGCATAAACTGAGAAATAAGACCAACAACAAAGGAAAGGTCGGGATGAGTATGGGTCAGATACAAATTTTTTCCTACAAGTTGACAGTATAAGGTAGCATCAACCTCAGGGGAAGTACAAGTGACTGAAATTTTGGCTCCATACTGAAAGGGAGAAGCGGCTGGCTTACAGTCTTCCATGTGAAAATGGCATAGAATATCACATGCATACTTGGACTGGGAAAGGGAAATACCTTCCTTGATTGAAAGACTTGAAGACCAATAAAATAATGCAAGTGTCCTAAGTCTGTCATTTCAAACTTCCTTTTAAGGCTAGACTACACATGGTTTATAAGGTTGGGATCACTATCAGAAAGGATAAGATCATCAACATAAATAACAATAATGATAAGGGACTTGCCCACTTTCTTGGTGTAGACAATATTATCAGAATGACACCTAGAAAAGCCAGTTTCTAAAAGAAAGCTATCCATTTTGGCATACCAAGCCCGAGGGGCTTGCTTGAGACCATAAAGGGATTTCTTAAGCCGACATACAAGGATGGAGTCTGTTTGTATAAAGCCAGTAGGTTGTTCCATATAGATTTCTTCATGCAAGTCCCCATGCAAGAAGGAAGATTTAACATCCATCTAATGGACTTCCCATTTGAAAGAGGTAGCAAGGGAAAGAACAAGGTGGATAGAGTTCATTTTGGCAATAGGGGAGAAGGTTTCAGTATAGTCAATGCATTCAACTTGTGAAAAACCCTTAGCAACAAGACGAGCTTTATGTTTATCAACTTTTCCATCTGGTCCATACTTGGTTTTGTAAAGCCATTTGCATCTAAGAAGTTTTCATCCTTTTGGAAGAGGAACTAGATCCCATGTATCACTTGCCAATAATGAATGATATTCTTCATTCATAGTTGCGTCCCAATTTAGATGGCCTGAAGCTTCTGCAAAGGTGTTAGGATCATAATTCGTTGAAGCTTGAGCTAGTAAAGAAGAGGCTCTATCGAACTGAGAACGTGTACGTCATTGGTCTGTAAGATCACCGGTAAGAGCACCTGTTGCATCCCGGGTAGCACGGACCCATTTTAGAAGCTGAGGAGTTGAAGGAGGATCCTGAGAAGGTGAGGGATGATTGTCATCCTTGCTGTCATCATCTGAAGAAGAAATATTTTCAGAAGTAGAAGGGATAGAGAGAGGTGGCACATCCACGAAACTAGGCTTGTAGGCCTATATATTTTCAACAAACTTTACATCTCTTCTAATGATAACATTTTTGGACTTAAGTGGACTAAGTCTATATCCTTTGACATCTTCAGAATATCCAACAAAAATACATTTTTCACTCTTAGGTTCTAAAGCTTTATGTTTCTCATCTGGAATATGGGCCCATGCTTCACTTCCAAAAACACGAAAGTGACTTACATCTGGTTTAATTAAGCTCCATGCTTCTTCTGGAGTGATATTCTTTAAAACCTTAGTAGGAGTGTGATTTATTATGTAATTTTCATAGTTAATTGCTTCTGCCCAAAAATTAAGACTAAGTCCTTTAGATTGAAGCATACAATTAGCCATTTCCTTTAAGGTGTGATTCTTCCTTTCAGCTACACCATTTTTTTGTGGAGTATATGGAACAGTATGTTGCATTTGAATTCCATTCTCAGTGCAAAAGTTGATCAATTTGTTGTTAACATATTCTCCGCGATTATCAAGTCTTAACTTAACAATTTGATGTACAGATTGTTTTTCAACAAAGGCCTTAAAGACCAAGAACATGTTTAATACTTCACTCTTGAGTTTTAAAAAGTATACCCAAGTGCGTCTGGAGAAATCATCAATGAAAGTTAAGAAATACTTGTAGCCAGAGAATGAAACAACTGGAAGTGGACCACATAAATCACTATGAACAAGCTGTAAATGGGGTGAGGCGTGCCAAGAGGCACACTTTTCAAAACTATCCCGATGATGTTTTCCGAGTACACATCCGGAACAAACTCCATCTCTGCAAGATACCATTGGAAGACCTATCACCATATTTTCTTTTCATAGATTCTGAAGGGAGTGATAGTTTAAGTGACCAAATCTCTCATGCCAAAGTTTGCTCACTTCATCATAATGAGCAACAAATACCGAGGGAAGATTTGATGACCCAAAGCTTTTAAACTTATACAACCTTGTAGAATCATCAACAATTCTAGTAGCTAAAATCTGTCTAGGATCTCTTAGGTCCTTATTTACAACATCGTGAGGTGAAAATTCAATGATTTTACCTTCACCTGAATGATTTGTCTGATATACAGATAGAAGGTTGCAGGATAAGGTTGGAACACATAATTCATCATTAAATTGACCATTGTCTAGATGAACAGTTCCAGTCCTTACAACACTAAGAGATCTATCATCACCAACATATATATTTTTGGTATTACAATCATTTAAAGAAGAAAACTTGGCTTTGTTTTTGGCCATGCGATACGAAGCTCCAGAATCAATGAGCCACTCATGAGAATGAGAAGAAGAAGATACATTTAGTGCATAACCAGAACGAGATGATTGACAACCACATGCAAAAAGTGTTATTCCTGAAGATGAAGTTGAAGTTGAAGAGTGCTCCAAATGGATGTTATGCTTCTTCATTGCTGCTTCCAAGGCTTCCATCTTCTTAAAGCATTTGGATTCTAAGTGGCCATCTCGATTACAAAAGTGGCAATGTATATCAGTGTTCTTCCCTTTGTTTTTATTTTCCTTATCATTTTGTTGAAATGATTTTTCATTTTGAGACTCAAATTGCTTAGGACCCTTGTTTGATTTAAGACCATTCTTTTTAGGATACTTCTTCTTAGGATTCTTTGAATTTGGTTGTTGTTGGGTGGCTAGGGTTTTCTTAGAAGAGTTTCCAAGATTAAGAAGACCAAGATATAAGAGATTTTCTTGTTCTCTTATTAAATAATCACAAAAGGAATCAAAAGAGGGGGACTTGTAGTCTTGTCCTTGAGAAATAAAGACTTCTCTAGTAGAATGGAAGGTTGAAACAAACATAGAGTAGGCTGGTCCCAACTTAGTAAGAATGCAATAAATAAGGCTACCATCTTCTTTCTTGACCTTAACAACTTCCAAGAGAAGTCTAAGGGTCTTGAACTTGGACAAAAAATCTTCAATGGAAGAAAAATTATTGGGGTCCAATGTAAGCAATTCATTTTCGAGTTGATGGGCTCTAATTTCATTTTTAATTCCAAAAACTTTAGTGAGTTGTTTCATTGCTTCATTAGGAGTATCAAGTTCTACGATATGGCATCTAAGGTCTAGAGAAATAGACATCCCTATCAACCCATGTGCTTGATCTTGCCTATTTTCCCATTTGGTTGCCTTATCTACATCTTGAGGTTTGGTTTCTTGGCCTGAGGCTATTCTGTAAAGACCTTTACTTCTAAGTAAATCCATAATTTAGGACCACCATTGGAATTAGTTGGTGCTGTCAAGAATAATTTGGCATGGACTTTCCATTTTAATTAGGTTGATTCAAAAAATTAGGCTGATTCAAAAAAAAAAGGCTTTCAAAACGGCTTCCGGATGAAGCAGTTATGGCTTTTTGAAGAAAAGTTGTTGAAGATGCCGACGAAGTGCGTGAATATGCGGAAATGAATGATAATGTTATATTTAAAAAAATCCGCCCCCTTTCCAAACTTAATCTAATTAGCTCACTTTAAAAGAAAATTATGTGACTCGCTTTTATAAATAAGTGAAAGTCACTTTTACAATGGTACTTTATGAGCTACCCACTGAATTGTAACTTAAATAAAAGATAAAGAGAGTTTAGAATTATAAGTGACTCACTTTTTATAATGGGTGAGAACACTTTTACATAAAGTAACTTTAAAACATAAGTTACATGTGCTTTTTGAAAAAGTAACTCAACAAAAAAAAAGACTTGAACTCGAGACCTCTATTCTCATAAAGTAACTTTGGACCAAGTGAACTAGTTTAAAAGGTTAGCAATTTTTTGGAAATGAGAAAGGGTTTTTTTTTAGTCACTGAAGCTTTGGGGTGCGTGCTTACTTGAGAAAGCTCTTTTTTGCCTACAAAACAAAAAACACAAAACCCAACACAGACATACAAAAAAAAACAAACCTTACGGCTTGAAGTTATCTTTAGCCGGAAACTAAATTTTTTCCCTTAATGTTTCTGATTTTCCGAGATCACACTAACGCGTGGCAGAAAAGAGCATACACATGAGAAAATTCCTTCCTTTCTGTTTCTAATTTGCCCAAATCGCACAGAGTCGCAGGGCAAAGAGCATGCCTAGAAATGAAAGGTATAGATCCGGTAATAAAAAATAGAGAGCTAAATAAACCAAAATAAACAGAGAGATGAATAGCTAGAATTGCAAATAAAGACTATATACCTCCAGATCTTAAAAATGACATAGCTAGGGCTATCGGAAACCTTTTCGCGTGAAACTAAAGGGGTTCCTCACTGGAACAGATGCTCCTAACACAAAAGAGTAGTCCTCTCGGCCCAAAAGCAGTCAGAAACAGTAGATCTAGGAAACGACAGTCAGATGTAGTTGTACTAGCTTCAGATTTGGATCATCAACAGATGCGGCGCTCAAATTTCTTTGATACCATGTAGGAATTTACAGTGTAAGTTCCTCAGACAGAACACCAAAGCACACCGCTCACAAACAGATCACAAATAAATACACCAGTATTCTTGACGTGGTTAAAACCCTCAAAGAGGGAAACAGTCCACGGCCTGAGCCAACGTGGATAATTCAGGCAATTTATTAATAAAAGAATGAAAATTTACATAAACTTCTCTCATGAATGGTTACCCTACAAATGACCCTCCATTCTCTTTAAAAAGAGATCATGGACCAATTGGGTGTTAAGCCACGGATCAAGTGTCGGTAATACTGAGGAGAGAAGGAACCGTCGAATTGTAAGTTACAAAAGTACATAGTAAAGAAACACACTTCACCTAACTCTACACTAGACCAAGTTATACTTAACTATTTCCTATTTGTCGGAATATCCTAACAGTAAGCATATCAAATTCCAAAGAATTTGGCTTGGACCATTTCAGATTGTAGAACAAATAAGCCCATCAACATTTCTATTGCAGGATTTATCAGGCAAGAGAGATTCTTGGCCTATGAATGGAAAGATTTTGAAGAAATATTTTTCATATAAGATAACATCATCTATCCCTTTACACTATTGCCTTTACTCTTCCTAGGAAAATACAAGTTAAATAGTATTTACTTTTGGCCTTACAATAAAAAATCTCATAAAAAAATTTTGATTTTTCGCTTGTATAAGTAGAGATTGTTAAGGAAATAATTATAACATTTGAAAATAAGCTAGGTTCTATCTCTCTGAAATCTGCTTGTTTCCACCAAAATTATTTATTCTTTGTGAAACCCCAACTTTATAAAGAGACTTTTGTTCTATTATCATTCAAGAAAAGAATCTCTAACAAAGTAAATACTCTCTGCAGATAAGTATCTTTAACTCTATAATTTTCATCCAGAAACTCTTAAGGAGTCAATGATTCTCCCCATCCAGTAAACTTTTCTCTTTCTATAGTGTAATTCTAAAATATACTAAAACTTAAAAGATGAGAGATCTCATCAAGAGCCAGCTTACCATGTTCATAGGAAAATAATAGACTGACATTACCAATATTGCATATCAAAACAGGGTAATGGCTTGAGATTATTTTAATCAAAAGACAAGGGGTCTCATCATGAGCCAACTTGTTCAGTTGAATTACAACCAGTGAATGGAATTCTCACTATTTTTCCACCAAACCAAGACAATGACTTTTAAGTAATAAAAAATAAAAAAATCATAAATAAAAAATTTGTTTAAAAAAGAAAAAGAAGAGAATATGTATATGATTCTGAATTTATCTCTAAAAATTGCACTCTTATCTGGATAGGATACTGAATCATTGATGGTTAAAAGGTAACCATGTCGAGGCTATGGATGCCCACTAGTAGCAGATGCTCTACCTATGAAAAATCAGTACATCTTAAAGCTAATTTGTAAGAGCCTCCTACTTTATCCTTAAACTATGTATAGACTAATATAGACAAAGGAATTTTCATTTTGGAGAGGATATCAATTGAATTGTAATTAGGTGATTTTGTTTTCGCATTCAAAGAAATGTTACTTATCTTAAATTTCCTGCAATTCTTATTTCCTGAACTATCTTTATTTTGAAAGTTTTAGAAGTTTCAAAATAATCAGAGATAACTGGTTCTTCCAGTGAATCAACAATTGTTGTATTGTTCAACAACCCCCCATTTATTTATTTAATAGCTAATATTCAATTAATTAATGGGGACCGTTTAAAAAGAAATCAAAGATCTTAGCAAATGAAAGTTTCCCTTTCTAAACTATTAGAAATAAAATTTCGAATAAACTTAAGATATCAAGCCGAAATCCCTTTGTAACTAAGAATCCTTTATTTGTCGAAAATCGTTGGAACTTAGATAACAAAGGTTAATTGATAGTTGGAATATGGGAATTGCAATAAAAGGGACCACCGTAGTAGACTTATGGTATCATTGAACTTTTCATTAAATCTAAGGCTTAAAGAATTTCTTATCACAATCGCATAGCGACATTCATAAAAGCACAAGACAAACAAAACTTAATGATATGTGATTTGCATTATTGTGATATGATAAGTCAAATGCTCATCACATTGCGGCTTTTACACAAATGCCAAACATGTGAACCATGAAAAATTTGCAAATTGTGATGTCATCTGGACCCAATGGAATTATGAAAACTATTATAACCTACATCATCTCTAATGTATAGTAAACAAATTACTTTATGGAATAATTATTCATTTAAGAAAAATGTGCTCAAAAGGGTAAAAGGTATGTTTCTCGCATCGCATATCACAAAATACTAAATGACTTCGAAGTGATACATAACCAATATTGTGATATTGTAATTTGCAATATTACAATTATTACTATTAATCGCAATCACATTATTGGCATTGCACCCTTTAACACATCAAATTGAAGTATCACTTACAAATTTGTGATGTGATGGTTTAAATGAGTCATAAAATAAATAATGAAAATACCTTAATGTGTAGTTAATGAGTTTTAATGGAATTTACTTCTAAAACGGCTCGACGAGATTTGATATCTTTCATCCATATTTTCAAATATAAACGTATTCTTTGTCATCTTTTAGAATTAACTATGTCATTACATTTTCACTGCCATTTCCACTCTGTGTGTTTATCCAAAAATATCCATTGCTCAAAGGGAACCTCCGAAGGAAATAACACTTGAAAATATGGTGAAGAAAGGAAAAGTTATTATGTCTGAGAAATCAGACATGCCCCTGCTCTTCTCTGATACCACTTGCAACAAAGACGGTGGGACTACATCTTGGGAAGCCATGTATAACTTACTAGAGGGAGAAAAACCAAGAGCACTGGAAACTAAGGTGACAACTGATGCCGAAGAATCATCTGAGGCTTCCTACTTTGAGGCAGCATGTTATTTTCTACACAAAATAGCTGAAAGGCCCAAGATATTACCATACACAGATATGGTGAAATGGATCATTTATAATGTGAATATTTCATATAAGACTTTCAGAAATTCAAGACATGAATTTATGGTATCTCTCACTCTAGACAACTTCTGTCAGATATACCATCTACCTGTTGGATTGTGTTATATTCTTTCCACGACAATCCTACATAGTTTACGGGTGGGTTAGAGGGGGGGTGGTTATACGCCCTCTATGGGGTTCGGGGCAGTGCCCCGGGGAAATTTTTTTGGAACCTATATTAGGTTGGGCAAACCTATCTATGGTTTTCGCACATGGTTTTGGACGTGATGGTTTTTGGTCCATGGTATTGGATGCTTTGACATGTATAAATATGTATTATAACATTGAAATGAATATAATGAAAAATCAAGTTGGTAGTCCCGGTTTCGGGATCCAGGGGAAAACCTCTGTGTATATGTGTTTTATGTGTTATGCTATCGCATTTTTTATTTTCTGTGTTTTAGAATTCGTATGCAGGTAATTTCTGTACGGGGTTAAAACCTACACTACCAGAGCCACACAAGCTCTATTATAAATATTTTCTTGAACATTTTTCCAAAGAAATGAGGAACCAATGGATGTCATGTAGAACTGGAGGTCGAGCTCCGACAAATTCAAATGGGAGAAATCTGGTATGTACCCAATTTCATCCTTCTCGGCTCCACATACTTTCGTAGTTACAATGATGTGTAGACTATTTGGGAAGGCTGATAGTATCAAATTTTCTATAGAGTGGGTTCCATTGATTGATGCAGTTGTTAACACAATGATTATGAATTGGAGTCGTATTTTGTCAGATAATTTAGCTATGGATATTAGGGAATACAGTCAAAAGATAATTATCTCCTCACGAAGTATTCCCCCTTTTTACATGAGCACTTATGTAATGGACACCATAAGTTTTTGCGCACGATTTCCAAACATGGGTTGGAAGTGGACTATACAGAACACTATCCCCATCCATGTGTATCATAAACTTTTGTGGGAATCACAGTTCAGTTCCCCTTTTTACAAAATTTTCCATGGTATTATGTTACCCATTTATCAAACCATTTTTTATAAAACAGCCCTCAGGCTTTCCGAAGAGGTGAAGTAAGATATATTTCTAGTCGCAAGATGGTTTAGTGAAGAAACATTTACTTATATCATAGTTTTTGGGATCATTGTAGTTCCACATGTCCTTCCATATTATGTTCCAAACAAACTACTTGCAAGAGAGATTTCTTATCAGACAGTAGGGGATGGTTTAACCAAAGCCCTAAAGGAAATTAAAAAGTCCAGTTGGCCAACCTTTCCTCTGCGGTGTGGCGCTTTCGTACTGCATGATTTTGAGCACGCAGAGAAAGAAATAGAGAATATTACATCTCTAAAACTAGCCCCAATTCCAGGTCGACAACTTGACCCAAACAAAGTTTCCAAAGACTTCACTACCATAGTTAAAATCAGGCAGTTGACTCATGAGGAGTTTCTGTTTGATGACCTCTTCCAGGAACCTGAATCATTTACATGGGTCTTACATTTAGCATCACTAAATTTAAGTCCAGATGACATCAACGCTTTTCATGTATATAGAAATAAAATATTGTTGAAGGTGCCATTAGACCTATTACAAATTGAGCAATAAGAGAACTTACTCCTAGCGTGAGCCTGGAGGAAAGTTCTAAGGACAATCTAATCAAGAATCACAAGAAAAATCAACTCAAGGGTCAGAACATTCAGAGCATCAATCTCAGAATGAAGAAGAAATTCCCAATAAAGGTTCTGAGAAGAATAAAGAAGAAAATACTGAGGAAATGGCCAAAACGGCCTTGGTCGATAAACATTTAGACGTTAACTCCACATCAGCTCAAACATAGAAGATTCTAGTTATTGATCTAGATAAGGAATTAGAGTAATTAAATCAAAAGCTCCAAATAGGGGCAAGTCTTAAGGGGACATCTGGATTCCAAAGCCTGAAACAGATTCAATAAGTAACAAATCCAGAGATAACAAAGAAAGGAGTCACAAACACTCAAGATATTTAGGTCATCACGACTTTCCCCACTTCTGAAATTGTCTTAAAAATCAAAGATATACCTCTGTTGGAAATATTTTACAGCCCTACACACAAGGTTTTGATAAAAACACAAAGAAAGAAGAGGAAGTTAGACACAATAACAGTTGCAACACTTAAGAATGAATCAATGTAATTTGTATGGAAAGACACTCTTGTTAATCCATTTGAGAAGCTTACAAAGTTGTCATAGTTTGTAGGCGCCTATGCCACCACAACTGTTGATAAAGCAACAGACGTCTGACTTCTGCTTAAAGAAAAAGAATAAAGAATACAACTACTGGAACAACAATTGGAACAAGAGAAACAGAGTACCAATCGGCAATCAAAACAACAGGTACCGCAACTTCAAGGGGATTTTGAGAAAATGAGGTTACAACACTAGGAAATCATGTTAGAGAAAGCCTCATAGAATTTCCAAATGCACGTTATGGTAGACAGATTCAAAGATAACCCTCAGACATATGAGTTCATTAAAGAGGCACTCAAGCTAAATTATATATTGACATAGCAAAAAGAGATGTTATGCCAGAAGATCTCACAGATCAATCCCTACTGTGAAACAAGTAATACATTGACTAACCAAGTGATTGATCTAAGATTTGAATATGAATAAATCTATAAAAATATTTTGGAGTTTATTGCCTGGAAGGAATCTGATGAAGGGAGAAAAGTTGATCTTCCAAAGATAGAAGAATCCCATAAAGACATTCTATTTGTAGATTGGTACACACAGTTAAACCTGGCAGAAAGGGCAATGGCAACAGCAGCAGGTAAAACAAACAACATAATTGAGGTTGTGAATGAAAATCTTCACAGTGTCACCTTGTTAAAGAATGCAATCGAGGAGCTCTCCCAGACATTAGACAGATAGAACAATAGTGGAAAGAAACAACCCAAACCAAAGAGGAAGCAATCAAACATTTGTCCAAACTTGACAGGGAAACATACTGGCAGTATTTGGTAAAACCACATAGCGAATGGATGATTCTACGATTCTTAACCAGTTTTGCACAAAAAATGGTGCCAACTCTCTCAGATGTCGTATTTGTAGGATAGTTAAAATCTATAATTGGCCAGCCACCCCAGGTGAAATCATTGATGGATATCTCCAATCTAAAGGACCAAGTGGCCACCTAAGACAATTCAATTTGAAGAAGCTTGTCAACAATTTTTTTTCTCTTTTTAGTTTTTTTCTTGCTTACTCTGAGGAAGATTGTTTGAAACCTCCTCAGCGTTTTTTGTAATAATCTATTTTTGAAACATGTATTATATTATTTAAACCTCTCTCATGCATTTAGAGAGAGGTCTAGGATTTTATCAAAAACACTTTGCAAGAGATTGCACTTCTGTACTTTTGTGAATGTTTTGATGAGATAATTGGAACATGATCTAATTTTCTTGGATATTGAAGCATACTCTACTAAACTTGCATTTCTGTACTCTTAGGGTATATTTGATTGAAAGGAAGTGGATCAATATTGTTGATCTCATGAGTAGGACCTTTCATATCTGGTACTTTTATCTTATGATCGTGTTTCATTTATGAATTAGCAATACTCTTTCTTATATTGTGTTATGTAGGAAATCTGAGTTATAGTTTAAACATCAAAGCACTTTTGTATAAATGTTTCAGTTGTAATTTCTTATTGAATACATGATCAATTGATATATGCGATATATTTTCCATAATTATTTTGCCTAACTATTTAGTCAAAATAATTATCTTTAAACGATTTCTTATCTTATAGCAATTGAATGATCTTTATTATATTTTTTCTTTAAGACATCTTTGTAGATCACATGATTTGAATAACTTCGGGCTATATAGTAAGATAATGTTAGAATAGATAGATGCATGTGTTCACTACTTAAATAGGTCATTTTTATTTAGATCATTTTTCTTTATACCTTATATCACCCCAACATCATTATCATATCAATTATTTTTGGGAAACTGGTCCCATTATCCTCAATCAGAGCCACCACACCAAACAAAAAAGGAGTTACTTTCAAGGTCCAGACCAGGTGGTTATCCCCCATGTTATCGCAACGAATTTTGAGACTTCAAAATAGCCATAAAAAAATAAAAAAATAAAATACAAATTAGGGGTGGCGGGCTTCCACCCTCGCCAACATCCATATATTATTAAATAAAATGTAACGGCTGGGTGGGCCACTCCTGGCGGACTCGCCCAAACTCAGAGCTAATGGAAATGTTATATATATATATATATATATATATATATATATATATATATATATATATATATATATATATATATATATATATATATATATATATATATATATATATATATAGATATATATATATATATATATATATATATATACATATATGTATATATCTATATATGTATGTATGTATCTATATATGTATGTATATATCTATCTATATATATATATATATATATATATATATATATATATATATATATATATATATATATATATATATATATCAAAATGTGGTAGGTCGGGGCTGCAGGTGACCGATATCCCTCCCACAACCATGTGCCAACCATGATGGAATTGAAACCGTATCGCCATATATATATGTTAAACTCCACGGGTTGGTAACAATGCCAAACTGCCATGCTCTATTTATATAGTATTCACACTAAAAAAGTGTTATGTGGGTTTCGACCTTAGAACCACCCAAACCGATGTGCCTTAACATAGTACCACGGACCAAAGGGCCAACAGCCCATTCGTTGAAATTTTTTCCTGCCTTTTTACATAGAAACTCAACTTATTTTCCTTACTGTTAGGTTCCTATACCAATAGGAGTCATAATTTTGAATGACTAAGGTTAAGCCTTGTAATATTGTACATACCTTTGCTTTCTGCAAATTTTTTCCATATTAAAAAAGTAAAAAATGTAAAGAGGGTATGTCCTAAAAGAATAATCAAAGGACAAAAAGAATGAAAAGGTAAAAAAAAAATGAAAATATATGAACCCCAAAAGACAAAAAGAGACCATGAAAGTGTGCAAGTCAAAATTCCACTACTATTTACTTTTTATGCATAATAAATGATTGTGTGTAGCTTGTTACTTATGCCACAAATCCATGATAGTCAAAATGTTTAAACTTGGCTATCCCATGCTTTGAATTTTATGTTCATAAGTAGTGAATAAATTTGACCAAACAGTATAATCTTGGCAAATCATTATATAGGTAGAGTAAATGAAAGGAGCTCATCAGCTTAATCTGAGCCCTTGGATGATATAAGGTTAGAATTAGATATTTTATTTTGTAAAGAAAAGAAAAAGATTGATAAGGGTTTGCTAGCCTAAATGCACCCAAATAAAGTGAAGAAAAAATGGTAGGATGAGTAAGTGGGTAAGTAGTAGAAAGGTTGCAGAAATTTCATGTAATTATACAAATGCACTTATGTCATCATCTTAAATGCAATATTCAAAAATTCATAAGTAGAGGACAAGACAAAAGAAATGGTTTACAATTTTGTTTACTTAACATCCCCTCATGCATTTTAACCCCTATGACACTCACTGACTTCCCTTTCATAATAAAAATAATAATACCTATAGTTTTTTTAAGTCAAAAAGGCTCAGATCATTTCCCTGACTTCTGGTGGGACCGGACCCTCGCCTTGATGACTTAAGAAGGAAAGGTGTTAAATTCCCTTATAATTCATTCATCCCCCTCACAAAACCCCTTTTCCTAAGGTTAAGTTCTCTTGCCTAGGAAAACCCCGTTATAAACATGTTTTATGTACAAAACCCCACCAAACATATTTATCCTAAATACCAAGTATATGGGAAACACACAACATTTTATATACCTAAGTGCAACACCCCTTCCACTCATTTCCCCGCATATTAACTTTTTAACTTTATTATTTAAATTTCCGAAAAACCCATTGCCCCGTATATATTTAAGTCCTTTATATAAATTAACCCCACCCCTTAGTTTGTTTATAAACTATATTACTACCCTGTATCCCACAAATATATTAAAAACCCCGCCCACAGTCCTTAATCCCTCATTAAAGCACCCCCGACAAGATTAAGTATTAAGTTTATCATATACCACTGGTGATTAGACCCATGGGCCCCCCGAAAATTTTTTGTATAAATCACCGTGCAACTTCACCTCCCGATCACCATACGATCTCCCTCCCCCTCATCCAATGGCTCACATCCATATCAAGTTGACTCGATGTTCACCCTTTACCCGCCTGATAAGGTGGTTTTCCTCCCGACCCCTGATGCTACGTGTCAAACAATGAATGGGATTGGGCGACCCCTCCTGAATACCGCCCACACCACAAAAGCGGTGCAATGGACCTCCCAAACCACTTCCCCCTTTCAACCAAAAACCGTCACTGTTCATCAATCAGTGAACCCACCAAAAATTAACCGTTTTTGCTATAAAATCCTGTTTACCCCTCTTTTCACTCTTTTCGTGCAATTGTTATTAAGAATTCAGAAAAGCCGTTGCAACCCCTGCAAACAATGAAATTGCTCACTGACCTCCGCCATTACTCCAGAAACGCTACAGAAAGCCCAACTCATCCATCAGTCCATACCAGAACTGTACGAACCTCTGTAGCCACCATCAACCACCATTTTTAGTCAATTCTGCCCAATTCCAGGTATTTAACCGTGGAATTCCAACTCCATTGTCAAATTCAGAGTCAATTCACCCTCATAACATTGTTAATTAAGTAAAAACATCAAAATTACTTTCATTTTAAAACTTTGAGCCATAACCATTCAGCAAAACCTTCGTTGCCCTAAAAAATCTGAATCATCCCCCACACTCAAATCCACAAGAGCTGAGTATGGCTGCCCCAATTTCAATGGATGTAAGGCCCATCTCTACACCTCACTTGGACCTCAACCACCTTCCTTTAGCTGATAAAGATTTCCAAATAAAAGATACCACTGCCCGAGAGCCCCTGCTAAAAGTAAATTGCCAAAGTAGAGACATGTTCCTGAACCATGCTGATGAAATTAGCCTTTGGGAGTCAAATTTTCCTAAGTACCAACTCCCCCAAGTCCACATTTTTCCTGAGATTGTTCATATGTGCTATGCTTGCTACGTCCCCAGTCACAAAACTATCATGTCCCATGAGCAAAAAGTCCTTTTCACCCTCGCTGCTGATTCTATTAATGAAATGCTGCAACTCCAACCAGGACCAAACCTAACCCCACTCTCAATTGGAGACTTATTGGACCTGTATCCTAAACTTAGCTCTGCAAAATTGGCCCAACTGTTCCAAACCTTCATCAAAGAAGAGAAACACATCCCTAAGGACTCCCCCCCATATGTAGCTATTATTTTTTCCCCATGGGGCCATAATATTGTAGCCATGATATCCTATATTTTGGGGTACACCACTAGTGAATACATTGATGAGTTAATCCTTGCCTTCATGTCCATCTACACTCCAGGACAGCCTCCTGCTATCATTTATGACTATGCCCAATTTATAGCTAATAGGATGCATGAGAAATTCCTTAGAATGAACAATGAAAGAGTTTTCAAGTATTCTTCAGTTTTATACCATATGTTCTTATATTACCAACCTAATAAGTTCCCATTCACCCTTCAGAAGCTGGACACCAAAGGTCAGCCTAGGTCAGTCATTTTTTGGACCCCATTGATCCACCAATACCAGTCTCCATACTCTTACTTTGATTTCATTGATTTATTTGTACATCCAGTCATGGAAATGTTGACTGGAAGCCCTCCTCCTAGAATCAATCTAGAAATAAAGAGAATCCTTCTATTGTCTAAGTAGAACAAAGTGGGTGACTGGTACCTTTACCAGAACCATATAGAAATTAGGATATATGGTTGCATGCTTGCACCATATAAGTTGCCAAGATACCTCCCCATGAGGTTGTTTGCCCTAGAATATTATAGACAAATCATCAATACAGATGAAGTCAACTTCATCAATGCTAAGAAGAAGGCTTATTTCAAGATAAAAGACCAACTAGGCCCCTTCATATGCAACTCTAGGGAGGCTGGAAAAGAGGCAGATTTGATATTACAAAATATGAAGCTACAAAGAAGTTTTGTTTGGAGATATGATCCTTTGGAATTCATCACAAAGAAGAAACAAAAGGTCAAGCTAGGACCTTTTATTCACCATCCCATACCTAAAATAGAAGCATATGCAAATCAAACAGAATGGGTGGAAGGTACCCTAGTAGATCAAGATAGCACCAGAGTAGACATAGAGAATGCTCTAATTGATTTAGAAAAGCAGCTTGATGACAGCTCTTTTCTGTAGGTACCAGAAGAACCAGAAAGAACCATGAGTACCCCTCTAGTCATGCAGACTCCTCAAAATGAGGAGAAGATCCCAAAAAGAAATAGAGAAGGGGCTTCCACTTCAGGAATGGCCACCTCTGATTTGCAGCAGGAATCAAACAAGAGGCAAAGGCTAAATCCAGCCTCTGAGCAAGAATATACTGAAGACTCAGCTGAGGTCACAAATACAGAAGCAGAAAGAAGTAGGCCTACCACTCCATCTGGAGGCATGCAAGAGCCTTCCACATCACAAACTCAGATGTTGGAAAGGTAGCTTAGTGTTGAAGTGTCTTCCTTTAGAATGCCCGCTGACAAAGATCAAGATATCAAGGAAAGATACAAAGAAATCAAAGCTAGAAACGAGAGGCTTAAGGCCCAAACATATGTTTAGTACCTAAAGCTAACTCCCACCAGTCAAACAAGGCTAATGTCATCCTTTTACATTAAATAGGGAAAGTTCTAGATGACCTTTGTTAAGCCTACAGCCCAGCAGCCCAAGATAGCATTAGATTTTAAGAAGGTGGATTTTGAAGTGTTGGCAAGGGATATTCATCCCATAGACCAGATTGAATTGCACAAACAGGCTGGAGAGATGATATACTCCACCCTCACAGGTAAAGCTATAGCTTCTCACCAGCTACAAAACTCTCTAAATAACGTTTCAGCGCAATTTCAGTTAGAGAAGGCCTCCTCACAGACCAAGGATACTAGGATCAAGTCCTTAGAGGACTTAGTGATTGAATTGGGACACAATCCCAAGGATATAAAAGCCACAAAACAACTTATTAAAAAGAAGAACGATGATATAGCTACATTGAAGAAATAGCTAAAAATACCTCATCTGCAACATCCACAAACATTTGAAGTCCTAGAAGCCTAGCAGGGGCTTGAAGAACTAATGGACTTAGTCTTAAAGCTGAATGATCAACTAAAAGAGACAGAAAAGGAATTGTATGCTTTAATCTAATTAAAACAAGAAGATGTGGCCACTTCTTCAACAAATGTTATCCCTACAGTCTCCACAGTAGTGCCATCCACACTAGCAACATCTTTGGCACCTACAACTCCACTTGCAACTATAGGTTTTAACCCCATACAGAAATTACCTACATACGAATTCTAAAACATAGAAAATAAACAATGCAAGAGCATAACACATAAAACACATATACACAGATATTTTCCCCTGGATCCAAAAATTAGGACTACCAGCTTGATTTTTCATTATGTTCCTTTCAATGTTACAATACATATTTATACATGTCGAAGCATCCAATACCATGGACCGAAAAACATCGCATTCAAAACCATGGACCGAAAACCATTGCATCCAAAACCATGTGCGAAAATCATGCACAAAACCATAGGTAGGTCCACCCAACCTAATATAGGGTCCCAATGTGGGCTAGTCATGGAAAGAATAACACAACCCAACATTCTCCCACTTGTTGTTTCCTTTCCATAGGGGGCCATAAGAGAGCTTAGTCATTTATCCAACCCTGCAATGCCCATTGTTTCTCTACACCAATATAACTTCTCAAAGCTTACAGATTTTGTCATTGCATCTGCAGTATTCTTCAACTTTACAAACAACACATTTTTGTCTTCTATCATATCCCTCACAAAGTGATACTGAACATCAATGTGCTTTGTCTTTGAATGGTAAGCAGGGTTCTTTGCCAAGAAAATTGCATTTTGGCAGTCACAATCTATCCTTATATCTCCCTATACTAACCCCATACTTGAACACAATCTTTGCAACCAAACTGCTTCCTTGCTTGTATGAGTGGCTGCCATGTATCCTGCCTCTATAGCTGATAGTGCTACTACAGATTGTTTCTTACTCATCCAACTGACTTCACCTCCAAATAGGTTAAACACATACCCACTTGTAGATCTTCTCTGATCCAGATCTCCAGCCCAGTCCACATCAACAAAGCCACGGATATCCAAAACTCTATCCAATCTTGGTCTTCCTTGGTAACACAAACCATAATCACTAGTGCCATGCAAATACTTGAAAAGCCACTTCACTGTTGTCCAATGCTCCTTCCCTAGTTTTGACATAAACCTGCTCAGTACTCCCACTACATGTGCAATGTCTAGTCTAGTACATACCATCACATACATCAGGCTACCGACTGCACTTGCATATGGAACACGGGACATATCCTCTTCCTCTTATTGTGTCTTAGGACATTTTTCAGCAGATAACTTTACACCTACAGGAATAGGAACCTTCACCAGTTTACTATCCTGCATATTAAACCTCTGTAATATTGTCTAAAAATACTTCCTCTGGTTTAACCAAAGCTTCCTCTTTGTCCGATCTCTTTTAATTTCCATGCCCAAAATATAGTTTGCAGCACCAAGATATTTCATGTCGAATTTGGAGGACAAATGGGTCTTCAAATACTGGATAATTTCTTTGTCATTTCCAACCAGCAACATATCATCCACATACAAGACCAGATAAATAACACAGTCACCAATTAATTTAAAATACACACAGTGATCTGCTTTGCTTCTAGTGAAGCCAAGTCCCTGTATAAATGTATCAAATTTCTGATACCACATCCTTGGTGACTGTTTTAACCCATACAGAGACTTCTTTAACTTGCATACCATTTATTTCTTACCCTTCATCGCAAATCCTTTATGTTGCTTCATGTAGATCTCCTCTTCCAGATCCCCGTGAAGAAATTTTGTCTTCACATCCATCTGTTCTACCTCAAAATCAAAAGTAGCAGCAACAGATAAAAGTAATCTAATAGAAGTTACCTTGGCAACAAGAGAAAAAATATCACCAAAATCAATTCATGGCACCTGGGAATAACCTTTTGCTACCAACCGAGCTTTGTATTTCTCCACCTTGCCTTCTGCATTTGTCTTCTTCTTGAACACCCATTTTCTGCCATTGGGTTTCCTTCCAACTGACAACTCCACCAGATCCCAAGCCTCATTTTTGTGCAAAGATGCCATTTCATCAACCATGGCCTCTTTCCAGAGTTTTCCATCCTCTGAATCTACTGCTTCCTTCACAGTTCTGGGATCATACTTAGTAATATATAAAGACAAATTTGAACAGAAAGCAGATGGACTATACCTTTCTAACCACCTTCTTTCTCGAACTGATCTTCTCACACCCAGAGTTTGTGGCTCTTCATCTTCTGATTCCTCCTCTGCTGTAGAGTCTGATTCTTTCTCCTTTAGCTCAAACTCTATCTTCTCAGGTTCCTTTGGTTGGACTTCATGTTTAATAACATCTTTCACCTCTCTGAACACCACATCTCGGTTGTACACAACCTTCCTTGTTACTGGGTTCCAAAGCTTATAACCCTTTAAACCATCCTTATACCCAATAAAGATGCACTTTTCAGATTTACTATCCAACTTGTTTCTTTTCTCCCTTGGAACATGTACATTTGCATCACATCCAAATACCCTCAGATGTGAAAGAGAGGGTTTCTTACCAGCCCATACCTCTTGTGGAGTCTTATCCTCCAACTCTAATGAAGGTGATCTTTTGACTAGGTAACATGCTGTCTCCACCGCCTCTGCCAAGAATTCCTGACCTAACCTAACACCACGGAACATGCTTCTTGCCATTTCCATCAACGTCTTGTTCATTCCTTCTGAAAATCCATTTTTCTGAGGTGTATATGGAGTAGTCTTTTGCCGTGCTATACCACACTTCTTACATAATTATTCAAATTCCTTGCTGCAAAACTCTCCACCGTTATCTGTCCTTGGCACCTTTATCTTCTTCTCTGTCTATTTTTCCACCAGAGCCTTAAATTCTTTAAACCTTTCAAAGACTTCAGATTTCTTCTTAAGGAAATATATCCATGTATTCCTTAAGAATTTATCTATAAATTATACATAGTACATAGACTTACCTAGTGATGGAACCTTCACAGGTCCAAACACATCATTGTGCACAAGCTCTAATATTTGTTTCGCCCTCTTACCACCAGAGGGTAAACTCACCCGACTCTGCTTCCCATATACATAATTTTCAAAGAAATCAAAATCCAGAGAGCTATTACTCATACCTTCTACCATACCTTTACCATGAAGTATTCAAAGGCCCTTCTCTCCAATATGTCCAAGCCTTTGATGCCACAACATGGTCTTCTCTCCAGAGACCACTAGATTTTCTGCTCTACTTTCAGGAACTACAGAACTGTTTCACACATCAAAAATAGTGCTACCTTGCAGCTTGTATAGAGTTCCAATCCGAACACCCCGCATCAATACCAGTGCTCCCTGAACCATCTTGCAGGTATCCTTCTCAAACATTGTTTTTACACCTGCATCATCTAGCTTGCTTACAAAAATAAAATTTCTAGCCAATGCAGGAATATGTAGAACACCCAGAAGTGTTCTAACCCTTCCACCTTTCAACTTCAACTTTACTTTTTCGCGACCAACAATTCTAGCCTTCCTATCATCTCCTAAGAAGACATTGCCACCATCGTATTTCTCATACTCGCAGAACCACTCTCTATGGGGAGTGAAGTGAAAGGATGCACCTAAGTCAATCAACCATGCCTCATGATCTACATGTGTACTTGAAGAAGCCAAGTACGCATCCCCACCTTCATCTGGCAGAAGGAGCATCATCAAATCCCTTTCCTTTTTCAGGAGCTTTAGATTTACAGTCCCTTTTGTAGTGCCCTTCCTTTCCACATTTCCAGCACACCACCTTTACAGGTTTTCCTGGAGATTTAGATCTCCCTCTAGATTTAGATTTCCCACTTAATGACTTATTTTTGTTTCTATTCTGGGACCGTCCTCGTACAGACAAGGCATCACCATTCTGGCTCTCCATATTTTTATGTCTCATCTCCTCCGTCAGCAAGGATGAGACTATTTCATCAAACTGCAAGATAGTTGCATTGCTACCTATTGCAATAACCAGACTATCCCACAAATCTGGTAGAGAACACAACAAACTAATGCACTTATCTTCATCTGAAATTTTGACATCAACAGGCAATAACTGACTTACCACAGTATCAAACACATTTAGATGCTCTTTCACCGAGTCTCCATCTTTCATCCTCAGGTTATACAACTTTTTCTGTAGGAATATTTTATTCACCAGAGACTTATATTGGTACAAAGTCCCTAACTTGTCCCACAAAACCTTCGCCGTAGCTTCCCCTGATACATTCAGCAATACTGAATCTGCGACACACAATCATATTGTGCTCTTTGCCTTTCGATCCAACTTCTCCCATTCTTCATTAGACACTCTCATTGATTTAGTACCTAGATCTACCACGATGCATTGATCTTTATCCACCAACAGATCCTCCATCTTGAGTTTCCACAACTCAAAACTCTGACCATTAAATTTCTCGATCTCTATCTTTCGACTGCTCACCATCTTCTTTCACCACCAGAATCGATCCCGCAGATCTCCCATTGAACGGGGTCTACCAAAGGCCTGAGCGAAACCCCTCAGCAACAAAGGCGTCCCCTTGAAGCCAAAACAACTCTAAAACCAAATGTAGGTTTTAACCCCATACAGAAATTACCTGCATACGAATTCTAAAACACATAAAATAAACAATGCGAGAGCATAACACATAAAACACATATACACTTAGATTTTCCCCTAGATCCCAAAAACAGCAACTTGATTTTTCATTATGTACCTTTCAATGTTACAATACATATTTATACATGTCGAAGCATCCAATACCATGGACTGAAAAACATCACGTCAAAAACCATGGACCGAAAACCATCGCATCCAAAACCATGTGCGAAAATCATGCACAAAACCATGGGTAGGTCTGCCCAACCTAATATAGGGTGAACAAAAAATTTCCTGGGGCGCTGCCCCAAACCCCGTAGACGGGGGCTACCTGCCCCCCTCAAACCCCCCTATGACCCCCCCGCTGGGTAATTGGCGCAATGAAGGGGGGGCTCTGCCCCCCCTCTAACCCTCTGATTCACTACATGGGCTAGTCATGGAAAGAATCACACAGTCTTGGTAGCAACAACAAAATCTACATCAACACCAAGTGCATCAGGAGAGAAAGTAGCAGAACTAGTCAAAGCCATGGAAGAGATGTCTATCTAGGCTAATGAAATGGAACGGGTTAAGAGAAAAGGTTGCAAGTTTTGAAACAAACTACACACTTGCCCAACTTAAGCAGAAAGAAGAAGCACAAAAAGCCCAAAGAATGAGTGAAAGGATCAAAGTCTTAGAGAAAGACTTAACACTAGAGAAACCACTTGGGAAAACCAAGGAAATGTTGTGGGCCAATATCATTGACTCTGTCAAGGATATTTGGCCCTCAATTCAAGTTATTTTTGAACAAACAGAGTTAGTAAAGATAGCTACAGAAGCTATCCAGAAAGTGAAGGAGGAGTTGGGAGATAAGCCAGAGGATGCCAATAGACTCATCCACTTCCTCAACAGCAAGAATAGATATGAGCTCCATGAGCTAAATATAGAAGATAGGACTGCGACCATTTTAGAAATAAGGAAGGTCCTCTCCAAAAGGAACCTTATGCTTAACTTAGAAGAAAAGTGTCACAATATGCAGGTAGCCATTGATAGGTTCATGGCTAAATTCCAAATTTTAAGGGAGAAAGGTCTACCTAGTCCTATGGTTATCAATGACAAACTCATGACATAGTTAGACTATGATACCAAACTCAAATAGTTGGCAAAGGAGCAAGCCATCTCTTCATCCATGAAAGCATTGCCAACCGGCAAAGTTTTGTACAACACATTTGAAAACTTATTTTCTTGGAGCATGAGATCAAATATTTATTCCTCACCAAGCCCAATTTTGCCAAATATACTGAAGCTGATGAAATCTACAAAAGGATGATGAATGTAAAATTACCTAATGCAGAATGGTGGGAGACAATGAATGAATTATTGTGCTAAATTTACAGAAAAAAGTTGCCACACAGTAAAAACAGAGCAGCCAGGTAAACAAGTGAAAACAACAGATCAGGGTCAAAGAGTATCAGGGTTAAAGAGTATCCAATGAAAGGTAAAAGTTAAATAAGACTCCAGCGTGAAACACTACAACAACAAGCCATCATAAAGGGCTACACTTCAATAATAAAGGCCAACACAACCATAATAAAAGCGACAACATGAAAACAGTTCATTAGTTGTCTCTATCTTCTTGCAAGAAGATATTTGTATTTCCTAGATTAAATCTCAAGTTGTTTTGAGATATTTTGTAATAATTTTTTTTTATAAATACTTCACAATTCGAAGTATGTGGGGTGGATTCCAAAACATTTCTTTAGACTTCTTGCTCTAATTCTGAAATTCTATTGTATCAATGACTGGATCAACTGGCTGGATCAAGGAATAAATATCAGACATTTCACTGGATTCTTGTGTAAAGAAAAGTTCAAATAAGTATTCTCTCATGTTCAATGTTATTTTTCTTTAAGTTTTTTCCACAATCTTACTTGTATCTCTAAAAAACTGAATGCTATAACATTGAATGATATCTCAGAAATTGCTTAGTTTCACTCTGTTTTGTCTGATATGCATATTTAATGTTTTCTTCACTAATCTAAGTTAAGGAATCCTTGATTGCTCCTTAGTTTAGGTAGTTCCTTGTGATCTATAGCAAAGGATTCTTAATTGCCCTTTGTTCATGATTATCCCATGTTCTTCATCTTAACCCTAGTCTGAGGATTCTTAAGTGCTCTTTCACCCTAGTTACGATCATTTCACCCATTCAACCTAAAGATTTGTGCTTTACATTGCTAGCATGCCCTGTGAACATTCCCTTTAATGAATTGATCCAGTTTTGCTATCCATTAGTTGACTCCATAGCCCAATGGCTTAAAGACCTTGCTCTATCCATTTGTTCCAAGAATTCCACCACCCAACCTTCAATTCAAAACCAAAACCCCAATGAACATCAAGAACTAGCCTAAAATCCCAGTACAACAAAACTAAATTTCATAGAGAGAGACCTCTCTAAGTCATAGGTTGGCTAGAGCCTATACTTAAAAGATTGGTTAGTGGTTACCTTAGTTTATTCCTTCTTCTGATAACTTCTAAGGAAAATTCTAAGTGGTAATATAGTGGTGACCATACTGGGGAATTCAAATCCTCCATCCTAATAAAACTTTAAGAAATTTCTAAATTTATATTTTGAGCCTCTTAAAGAAATTTATTAGAAGTTATTTAAAAAAAAATCTCACAAAAGAAAAACAATTAGAAAAAGTTTTGAAATTCTGGCTTCAAGGAGAACTCATTATACTAGGGCTAACCCAGATCCAAACCCGGCCCCAGTATTTGATAATCCCAACCTGATTTCAAGAAAATCCAAAAAAGAAGAAAGTTCAGCTAGTCACACACCATTGATTAAAGCTAATTCATGTCCTGATGAGTGGTTGTTTTTAGAAGATCTTCCCTTTGATGAGCAATTTGATTTGTCATTATTTAAGTCAAAGTCTGAAAGTGAAATTCATGATACTATCCTAGATCCTGAGTTTATTGTAGACCTTGAAGTCCAAAAAGCCAACAAATCAATTGATGAGTACATTCTGAATTCACCACAATCATCCCTTAGTACTGCCAAGATCCCTGAGCTTTCTGAACAATTGTCCACTACTCTTAGTTCACCATTATTCCCTTCAACTTTTGAAGTCCATTCCCCACCTCCATTCATACCCTCACTCCCTTACCAACCTAGCACTACTCATTTACCACTCACCAATCCTAGTTCATCCTCCACTACTGTATCATCTTCCAGTACCTCAACCCCACATCTTAGCCCTTCCCAGCTTATAGCCATGGAAAATAAATATGCTCCCCTTGTCTTACCTGCTCCACTTGGTGCCATGCTAGCAGACTACCAGAGTAAAATCATCCAATTTGATGGCATAGGACACTACACTACACAACACCATGTTAATAAGATGACATATTACTTTGAACTTCATGAAATTGATATTGTGGATGTCCAAATGAGACTATTTGCTCATACTTTAGCTGGTGATGTTAGGAAATGGTTTAGATCACTACCTGATAATAGTATTGATAGTTTAGAAGTATTTCATAAATAATTTTTTAATAGATGGGAAAAGAAAAAGAATCCTCTACAGATCCTTTTAGAATATGAAAATATTAGGAGGGTACCCAATGAAACTATTCAAGATTACTGCACCAGATTTAACAATATATACAATGAAATTCTAGTTAATCTTAGACCCCCACCCGACTTAGCATTAATAAAGTTCCTTGATGGTTTTCACCAGACATCGCATTCCAGCTCAGGGAAAGAAACCCCCCAACCCTAGAAGATATGCAAAGTGTAGCTGTAAGTGTAGAGGCTAATTTATTAGCTAAAAGAGCTAGAGTTAGGAATGAAAGAAGAGGAACAGCTAAAGATGAGCCTTCACCCTCTGACATTAAAATAGATAGCTTAGCGAAAGGCATGGAAAAGTTAATGGATAGAATAGAGAATATAGAGAGGAAACCCCAGTGGGATAATCAACAGGCACCTCCAGTTAGAAACCCAAACTTTAGGAAAAACCAAAACCAAAATACTGGAAAAAATGGACTTGATCAGAATATTAGGCCTCCTTTCCAAGAAAATTATGCAGAAACATCCCATCCTGAAGACCCAGAGCAAGACACACAGATTAACCTGATGGGATTAGATGATGAAGGTGTTGTTTTTCTGACCCAAGATGATCAGGAATTGCATATGCTGCAGCAATTGCAAATCCAGTCTGGAGAGTCATTTGATTATAAACAAGGTTATGATTCTACCATCTTTGAAGTGCATAAACAGTATAACCTAAGGATTAAAAAGAATTTTGATATCCCAGACCAAACCAAGAAAACAGTGCCAAATCAACCCAAGAAAATCAAAGAAGCCCCAGTTTCTAAAATCCTCCATATTCTCCCCAGACAAAACCAGAATCCTTCTGGCCCCACCATTGTAGATATAACCCCTAATCAACCTCCTGATGATCAGCCCTCCACTTCAATTCCCCCTAAAGAACCAGTGAACAAACCTCAAAACACCAGATCTGAAAATCTACATAAAGAGACCCCCAGTAAAGGAAAAGAAGACCATCACACTTAAACCCCTACTATGAAAATTCAAAACCCTCAAACTTAAAAAGCCCCTTTGCCATTTAATTTGGGAGAAGAGGTAGCTAAGTTAAAGATTTCAGTCCCTTTAACAGAACTAATCAAGAATGAAACTTACAAGACACAGATAAACCAGACTCTAAACATTGCTAAAAATGAGGATTCCGTTAACCTGTTTGATGACCAACCAGAACTTATATTTGGTCTAGATGTTAATGGAAAACCACTAGAAGGAGGAATACCACCTTTCTACATTAGCCTTAGCATCCATGACAAAATTCTTCACAATGCAATGTTGGATTCTAGGGCCTCCCACAACTTAATTCCCAATTCAATAATGGAGAAACTAAACTTGGACATTACAAGTCCTTACAAGGACTAATTTTCGTTTGACTCAAGTCAAGTAAAGTGTCTGGGGTTGATTAAGACCTGTGTGTTACCTTAGTTCAATATCCTGCCAAGAGCATCCTTATGGATACTGTGGTTGCTGACATCGCACAAAAGTATCGCATGTTGTTATCCAGATCATGGGGAGCCAAACTTCAGGGATCTTTACAACTTGATATGTCATATGCAACAATTTCTGTTTTTGGACAACCCAAGAAGTTGTAGTGAGAAACTTTAATGAAATACATGCTGAGTAGCCAAGATCGGCCTCAAAAATTTCTTATCTACTTTGTACATTCAGACATTGGTTATTTTATCCTGTATAATGCTGATCAAACACAAGAAAATCTTTTAGACAGTTTTGATACAGAGCCAAAAGAAATTGCAATTTCAAAACAAGAGGAAACTGTCCAAACTTTAGAACTTTCCACTAAACAAGGTAGTCAAAATGAGGAAAAGTTTGTGGCACCAGATGATGAGAATTATGAACATGAGATATTGTGGCATCTTGAGTTTGATGGGTCAATCAATAAGTTTGGAGCAAGAGCAGGAGTTTGGATATACAATCTAGAGAATAATCACTCAGAAGGCCATGCATACAGACTAAATTTTAAATGTACTAACAATATGGCCGAGTATGAAGCACTAATTTTAGGTCTTAAATTAGTTAGGAATCTAGGAGCTAAAAGAGTTTTTGTCATGGGAGACTCTGAACTGGTTATAAAACAAATTGATGTTGTATATATGACAAAAGACCCTAGGTTAAGTTGTTATAGAGGAACCATTGTAGAAATACTAAACACTTTCTTAGAAACCAAGCTTGTTGTAATTCCTAGAAAACATAATATGTAGGCTCATAGTTTAGCAATGTTTGCCAGCACCTGCAAGTTACCCTTTCAACCTAACCATCAGTACACTGCTGAAGTTAGGCATAGACCTGCAATCCTAGATAATTTGAAGAACTAGCAAATATTTTCTAATGACAAATAGATAAACAATTTTTTAATCTTAGAAGAAGAATTTGTAAATAGCAATATAGATACTAACACATCAATAGATCCTAACATTAAAGACAAAATATAAATAAATGAGATAGAAGGTGAAGAGATAGATAGATTTCATCCCACTAAATTTACAAAATCAGATGTAGAAAACCTAAAACAAGTTGAGATTGATGAAATAATTAACGAAGACACCGAAGTAATCAACCTCAAAGACAATTTCTTACCTAAGGGATTAACCCCTTTGGAAGACTTGTTTGATTCAAATGATGTTCCTAGAAAGCCTAAAATGGAACCTTTGAAATCTGATATAGAGGAGTGTAATATAGGCACTAATGAAAATCCAAAATTGATCAAACTTTCGAAATCACTACCTCCAACTGAAAAGGTGAAATACATTGAGTTATTAAAAGAATTTCAGGATGTCTTTGCTTGGAGTTATGAGGACCTCAAATCCTATGACACCAACATCATACAACACACAATCCCTATAAAAGAAAATCAAAAACCTTTCAGACAAAAACTTAGAAGGATTAATCCTGTCCTATTACCTTCAATTGAAAAGGAAATCTAGAGAATGTATGATGCTAAGATAATTGCACCAATCAGATTTTCTGATTGGGTTTCAAACTTGGTGCCAACTAGGAAAAAATGGCAAGATCAGACTCTGTTTGGACCTTAGGAACCTCAACAAAGTATCACTTAAAGACAATTACCCTCTCCCCAAAATGGATCATATTTTGCAAAGGGTAGTTGGATAAACCAGAATCTCATTATTGGATGGGTTTTCTGGTTACAATCAGATCTTAGTTCATCCTGATGACCAAGCCAAGAATGCCTTCACTAATCCTTGGGGCACATTCATGTATCTAAAAATGCCTTTTCGACTAATGAATGCAGGAGCCACTTTCCAAAGGGCGATGGATATAGCCTTTGCCAAAGAAATTCATGATTTCCTTGTGATAAATCTAGATGACATTACTGTGTTTTAAAAATCTGAGAGTCAACATTTGGATCATCTAAGGGAGGTTTTTATAAAATGCAGGAGATATGGAATTTCTTTGAACCGCAAGAAGTCTTTGTTCGGGTTAGAAGAAGGAAAGTTAATAGGTCATATAATCTCAAAAGAGGGTATCTAAATAGACCCTGCAAGAATAGAAGCCATCTTACAGATACAACATCCAAGGAACATTAGGGAATTACAAGCTTTCTTAGGGAAAATTAACTTTCTTAGAAGATTTATTTCTAATCTAGTAGAATTAATTAGATCACTGAACAATATGTTGAAAAAAGATTCGACCATAAAATGGACTGTCGAGGCTAAGAAATCCTTTGAAGATATCAAACTAGCCTTAACTAAAACACTAGTTTTGATCAGTCCAAAATTTGACAGAGATTTCATCTTAGTTTCCTTTGCTTTTGAGCACACTGTTGCTACAGTTTTACTGCAGAAAAATGATCAAGGCTATGAAAAACCTATTGCTTTCTTTAGCAAATCCCTGAGAGATGCCCCCTTAAAATATAACAGAATTGAAAAACAAGCCTTTGCTTTGGTCAAAGCTATCAAGGATTTTAGGGTATACATTTTATATTCTCATATAGTAGCCTATGTTCCTAATTCAATAGTCAAAGAAATCATAACTCAGGGTGGTCCATATGGAAAGAGGGGAAAATGGATTGCTACTATTCTAGAATATGACATAGAAATCAAACCAACTAAGTTAATCAAGGGCCAAGGTTTAGCCAAGCTCATGGTTGAATCAAACTGTCAGGCCCTGGATATAAACTTTATTACACAAATAGATAATGAAGAGGAGATGGCGACTCCACTAATCAGCCAAGCCTTTATTGAATCACCATGTTATGTTGATATCATTTATGTTTTACTAAATTTACAAGCTCCTCCTGAATAATCTAAGACCAAAAGCAGATTTTTAAAGATGAAATCCTTAAAATTTTGTATATTAGACAATGCTTTGTTTTGGAGAAATCATGAAGGTATTCTTCTCAACTGCTTATTAAAAGATGAATCTAACAAAGTATTACAAGAGTTTCATGCAGGTGACTGTGGAGGACACCTTTACTAGAAAACCACTGCTGATAAGATTCTTAGAGCCAGTTTCTACTGGCCTACCTTGTTTTCTGATGTAAAGAAATATGTGACCTCTTGTCACAAATGTCAAATTTTTGAGGGAAAGAAAAAGCTTCTACCTTTACCCCTCAAGCCAATCTTTGCTGAAACACCTTTTCAACAATGGGGTTTAGACTTCATTGGTGAAATTCACCCACCTTCCTCTGCCCAACACAAATGGATCCTCACTACCACAGACTATTTCACAAAATGGATAGAGGCCATACCTTCAAGGCAAGCCACTAACACTGTTATCATAACCTTCCTTGAAACCAACATCCTATCAAGATTTGGATGTCCAACTAAGCTCATTATTGATAATGAAGTAGCCTTTCAATCCAAAAGAATGACATATTTCTGCAAAAAATATCATATAACCCTAGGCCATTCCATAGCCTATTATCCTCAAGGAAATGGACTGGCAGAATCCTCTGTTGGAAATAATACTGAGAGGGGGGGGGTGAATCAGTATTATCACATCAATAAAACTTTTTCATTTCCATATTCAGATTCATATATGCTACTTCCACAACTTCTTATGATTCAGTTAGTTGATCCTTAATGAGTGCATTAGAACATTATCAACCATATTAACAGTAAACAGGTGCAGTAAAATAGAACAGATCATCACACATAAGTCACACACATGAACACCATGATATAAGGTGGAAACCCAATGTGGGAGAAAACCACCTGCTGCAAGTCATCTCAATCTTCTTCTTAATAAGAAAATCCTTTTACAATATTTATGTACTGGTGCAGTCTTATACCAGTACGTAGGCTTCTACCTGCAGAGAGCTACAACCCCCTCTCGTTCTCCAGTCTCTCCTGGAAGGGAGCTACAACCCCCATAGTTCTTGTACTAGCCGATCCATTTACTAGTACGCAGGCTGCTACCTGCTACAATGCTCCAAAGTTTTCAACTGCTACTGGAAGGGAGCTACCACCCCCTTAGCTCTTGTACTAGCTAAGGTACTAGTACGTAGGCGCCGGCCTACAATCTTCTCTCCTCCAGGTACCACGTTTCAACAATTTTCAGACTGGATACACTGAAGCACAACATCATAATCTGAAAGGCCACGTTTCATCCAATTTTCATACTGGACGCATAAATATCATTGAAGCACATAATCAATCAATCTTCTGAATCACCCAATCACCAGATCAATACATATACAAGGATAATATGAGTGTTAGCAACCCGATCTAGTCCATTAGATCCATTACTAGATCTCATCCATCAACACAATCAATCAAACTGAATATGTAGAATACTGACACCATTAAACAGTCATCAGAACACATCAACAACCTGAACCACCTGTAACATTAAACATCATAGCTCAAATGGTATATGCTACTACAATGAACCAAACCTGTGTACATACGTGCTTTCACCAAAGCCAACCCGCGTACAGATCTATAAATATTCAATCATGACTTGCAGCGATTTCAAACTTAAGTTATACCTAGTTCAGATCATTACAAGCGTCAGTATACAGATCTAGAATAAGCATAATCAACTATATAGAGATAGTTCATTTCAAACCATTTGATCCCGATCTATCCTTAGATCTTGTTCTCCATCAACCGATGAGATCCCTCTTTAGCTCAGATCCAGATCTGCACCATAACCCAATCACAGTATTCCAGATCTAGATATTCAATAATTCAGATGATGCTTTGCCAAATGATCTCCTTTCTCAATACCACGGTCCAAAACCATAGGATCAAAAAACTGTTGGACTAATACCATGAGCCAACCATGAAAGTGCGTGAGATCAATACTTTTGGATGCAATACCACGGACCAAAACCATAGGATCAAAATCTATCGGACTAATACCATGAACCAACCATGAAAGTGCGTGAGATCAACACTTTTGGATGCAATACCACGGGCCAAAACCATAGGATCAAAAACGGTCGAACTAATACCATGAACCAACCATGAAAGTGCGTGAACTTTTCTCTTGCATGAAGGGAACGTTTCTCTGCATGAAAGTGCGTAAACGTTTCTCTACATGAAATAAAATTTTCTCTGCATAAAAGTGCGTGAACATTTCTCTACATGAAATAAACTCTTCTCTGCATAAAAGTGCGTGAACTTTTCTCTACATGAAATAAATTTTTCTCTGCATAAAAGTGCGTGAACGTTTCTCTACATGGAATAAACTTTTCTCTACATAAAAGTGCGTGAACGTTTCTCTATATGGAATAAACTTTTCTCTGCATAAAAGTGCGTGAACTTTTCTCTACATGGAATAAACTTTTCTCTGCATAAAAGTGCATGAACTTTTCTCTACATGGAATAAACTTTTCTCTGCATAAAAGTGCGTGAACTTTTTCTCTACATGGAATAAACTTTTCTCTGCATAAAAGTGCGTGAACTTTTCTCTACATGAAGGAAACTTTGTTGCACTATAATTTATCAAATAAATTTGTTGCACTATAATTTATCATTTGTGTGATTTTCCATCAAGGACAACACTTGTCTCATAATGCCAACAATCTCCCCCTTTGGACTTGTCATACTGAGAATTGTCATCTGATATCTCTTCCGTAGATTCATCTAGATATATATAAGTGAGTTGATCTTCTATGAGTTGTTTGCCATCAAGTACAACACATGCATCATAATGCCAACAATCTCCCCCTTTGGACTTGATGGCAACAATACCAAATCACTCTCCCCCTTTGACATCAAGGGCAAAGGGCGAACCAAGATATTCTCTTTCCTAGAAAGGCATTCCGTTGTTCATACTCCCCCTGAGTACCTGCTGAAATCTCCAAATGTTCTCCCCCTTTGTATATGCCAAAGTGTACCAATCTGTCCATGCTCCCCCTGAGTACATGCCAAGTCTCTGTACTGCTGAAGTGTGTTGTTCATGCTCTTCCTGACTGAAGGCAAGATCTGCAAAAAGATGTTCTTCAAGAAGAACCATGAATTATACATCATAGGAGACCTTCCTATCACCAAAAGACTCAGTACATACATCCATTTCCCAACCACGTGGGGATATACTAGAATTGACTCATTCACCCAACCAAGTGGGGATACATCAAAAGTTTACATATGACAACCAATCACATTGCATCAATCATCCCAGGCATAGTGGGGAAACCAAAATAGGCCGTTACATGACCTTGATAAAAAAAGATATACATGACATAGAAACGAAATATCAAGACTATGCAAACTACTATCAGCAACATCTGACAATCACTGTATATATCAGCAACCATGTTGTTCTTCTGTTCTCCTTTCTGCAGCTGATCCACCTGAAACAAAAACAGCTTGAGTACTAGAACCAAGAGCTTCTAAGGTAATGCCAACAATGCATTGTTAGAAGATTATCTGCTCCCCCTGAACCTGTGCCTGATGGTCTCTGACAGACCCATATCAGACTCTCTTCAACCAGAGTCTGGCCCACTGATTTTATTCAAACCAACATATACGCGACTGAATCCACAGAAACTAACGTATATTCGCGGATACTCCTTGTGAAACTCGCGTACAAACAATTCCAGATCAGCAACCTGTAAATGTCCTGTAGAGTATAAGTCATCATCAATTCATCCCTTTGAACAGAATTCAGAGTCATTCACATTATATCATGTGTGAAACCACCATAGCCATTTCATCAACATCAAGATCTACATGATCCAAGTATCATTGCTTGGGAACATCTGCATCAATCAACATATGTAAGTATCAACCTATCATCATATAGATAAGAACTCATCATCATGTCTCCAACAAAGCAACTTTGAGTAGTCATCCATGTATCAACACTATGTATCTTGAGCTCAAGCTCATTTGGCAAAACTTCTTGATATCATCAACAGCAACAATCCTTATCCACAAGAGTGCCTGCATCATAACTGTATGATCTTTATGCATATGACGACAGCAGCATATGAGAGACTCATCATCAAGTGAGGAAGATGTATATTCAAGCTTTGTACTTCTCCTTATCCTTATGAAGATCACCATGTAAGCACCATATATGCATCATCAAAGAATCAACCATAAATCTGATCTGAACATCTACTATGTAACCCCAAGAATCATCTGAATAACTCATAACCATATCATAAGAAGATGAATCATTTATCCATATAAGCATCATCACCAAGGACTATTAACCATAATGCCAACAATGCATTAAGAGCATATGCTCCCCCTAAACCTGTGCCATCTGTCAGATCTGATCATGAATATTAATAAGAAGTATCAAGACATCAGCAATATCAAGTTAGAACCAAAATACTTCTAACCATCATATCCACACATTATTAGCAAAATGCAACCATTATCAATTAGAGCAAAACTGATCCTTTTCTTGAATCTGTCCCTACTGCCTTTCTTCAAACAATCATATACGCGACTGTGCAGTAACAAATTCGTGTATATCTGTAACTTCCCTTTATCAATCTTGCGTAGGAGATTGAAGTTTTATACTTCCGGCTCCCTCTGTTATGTCTGTATAATATGTTGTGCCGCCACTTTCTGACTGAACTTCCTTTTTCTTCCATATCTTCAAGTGTGATGATGTTTTCTCCTTTTGGTGTGATGTCCGTGCTTTGTTCCTGCATTCCTTTGCTATATGTCCAAGCTTGTTACATGCATAACATCTTACATGTTTCATATTCCTTTTGTAGCAATCAGCAGCTTTGTGACCAAACATATTGCAAGCAAAGCAATATCCATTAAAGTACCTTGACTGAGATGATCTGTTTGTTTGATGATCTTGAACCCTTCTTCTTCTACATCTGGCTGCAACATGTCCAAGGTTATGACATACATATCATTCAACATTATTCATAGGAGGAGTAAAATATTTTCTTTGAAGAATTTCTTTCCTTGGTTGATGATGAGATTGACCTTTCATCTCTCTTATCTCCTTGTTGATCATTTTAGATTTCTCTTTAGATTTGCTTGCCTCACCTTGTGAACTAGATTCACCTTCAACATATTCATGAAAGCCAAGACCAGTTTTGATATCAGGAGATCTTTGACTATTAAGAATATCATCCAAGACTTTAGTACTATCTTGAAAACGTAAGAGCTTATCCTTTTCTTCTAATTTACTTTTCAAGATATTTACCTCAACCTGAAGTTGTTCTTCTTTTTCTAGATATTGCTTCTTCATGTCTTCTTCAGCTTTCCTTTCTTCTTCCAACTGATGCTTTAGCTTGAGAATCTCCTTTTCTTGTTCTTCATTCAGATCCTGTTGCATTTGACGAATTGTGAAGGCACATTCTAGCTGAGATTTTAAGCTGATAACTTCGTTTCCCTGTTTTTCAATATGTTGGACTAGATCTTTATTCTGCTTCTTTGATTCTTCAAGATCTTCCTTTAGAGAGCGGATCGTGGCTTCAAGACTTTCATAGTAACTGGATCTATCTCTGAGTTTCTTGATGGTTGTGTTCTTTTCATTGACTTCATTTCTTAGAGATGTTGCTTCAACCTGCAACTTTTGATATTTCTCCTTGAATAACTCTCGTTGAGCCTTTTGTCTAGTAACAACTTATTTGAGGGCACCACTCTTTATGTTCAGAAGTCTTTCTTGTTCACTAATTTTTTTTGTCAGCCTGTTAAATTCTGCTTCTATTTGATATCCTTCTTCCTCACCCATAAGAGCACATTCAGTTGTTTCGTTATCACTTCCATCTCTTCCAAATGGATAGATAGCTAGAACATCAGAGGATAGCAAATTCTTACCTGATAGTTCATCTTCATTCTGAAATGATTCCGAATCTGAATCTGAATCTGAAGAGCTTCTTATACCTAATCCCCAATCAATTCTCCCACTGTCATAGTTCTTTTGAGATGTCTTCTTCTTCTTATGAGCTTTCTTCTTAAGCTTCTTTCCCATTGTTCCACGGATCTCCTTCAAGCGATCAAGCTTCTACCAAAGGACCTACTCTGATACCAATTGTTGGAAATAATACTGAGAGGGGGGGGTGAATCAGTATTATCACATCAATAAAACTTTTTCATTTCCATATTCAGATTCATATATGCTACTTCCACAACTTCTTATGATTCAGTTAGTTGATCCTTAATGAGTGCATTAGAACATTATCAACCATATTAACAGTAAACAGGTGCAGTAAAATAGAACAGATCATCACACATAAGTCACACACATGAACACCATGATATAAGGTGGAAACCCAATGTGGGAGAAAACCACCTGCTGCAAGTCATCTCAATCTTCTTCTTAATAAGAAAATCCTTTTACAATATTTATGTACTGGTGCAGTCTTATACCAGTACGTAGGCTTCTACCTGCAGACAGCTACAACCCTCTCTCGTTCTCCAGTCTCACATGGAAGGGAGCTACAACCCCCATAGTTCTTGTACTAGCCGATCCATTTACTAGTACGCAAGCTGCTACCTGCTACAATGCTCCAAAGTTTTCAACTGCTACTAGAAGGGAGCTACCACCCCCTTAGCTCTTGTACTAGCTAAGATACTAGTACGTAGGCGCCGGCCTACAATCTTCTCTCCTCCAGGTACCACGTTTCAACAATTTTCAGACTGGATACACTGAAGCACAACATCATAATCTGAAAGGCCATGTTTCATCCAATTTTCATACTGGACCCATAAATATCATTGAAGCACATAATCAATCAATCTTCTGAATCACCCAATCACCAGATCAATACATATACAAGGATAATATGAGTGTTAGCAACCCGATCTAGTCCATTAGATCCATTACTAGATCTCATCCATCAACACAATCAATCAAACTGAATATGTAGAATACTGACACCATTAAACAGTCATCAGAACACATCAACAACCTGAACCACCTGTAACATTAAACATCATAGCTCAAATGGTATATGCTACTACAATGAACCAAACCTGCGTACATACGTGCTTTCACCAAAGCCAACCCGCGTACAGATCTATAAATATTCAATCATGACTTGCAGCGATTTCAAACTTAAGTTATACCCAGTTCAGATCATTACAAGCGTCAGTATACAGATCCAGAATAAGCATAATCAACTATATAGAGATAGTTCATTTCAAACCATTTGATCCCGATCTATCCTTAGATCTTGTTCTCCATCAATCGGTGAGATCCCTCTTTAGCTCAGATCCAGATCTGCACCATAACCCAATCACAGTATTCCAGATCTAGATATTCAATAATTCAGATGATGCTTTGCCAAATGATCTCCTTCCTCTTTTATAGCCTTAGTCCTTTCTAAATACCATGGTCCAAAACCATAGGATCAAAAAACTGTTGGACTAATACCATGAGCCAACCATGAAAGTGCGTGAGATCAATACTTTTGGATGCAATACCACAGACCAAAACCATAGGATCAAAAACTGTCAGACTAATACCATGAACCAACCATGAAAGTGCGTGAGATCAACACTTTTGGATGCAATACCACGGGCCAAAACCATAGGATCAAAAACTGTCGAACTAATACCATGAACCAACCATGAAAGTGCGTGAACTTTTCTCTTGCATAAAAGTGCGTGAACTTTTCTCTACATGGAATAAACTTTTCTCTGCATAAAAGTGCGTGAACTTTTTCTCTACATGGAATAAACTTTTCTCTGCATAAAAGTGCATGAACTTTTCTCTACATGAAGGAAACTTTGTTGCACTATAATTTATCAAATAAATTTGCTGCACTATAATTTATCATTTGTGTGATTTTCCATCAAGGACAACACTTGTCTCATAATGCCATCAATCTCCCCCTTTGGACTTGTCATACTGAGAATTGTCATCTGATATCTCTTCCGTAGATTCATCTAGATATATATAAGTGAGTTGATCTTCTATGAGTTGTTTTCCATCAAGTACAACACATGCATCATAATGCCAACATCCTCAAACAAAAAGTCTGGTGAACATCATCAAAAAGTTGTTAGAGGATAATAAGAAAACATGGAACAAAAATCTAGTCAATGCCTTATGGGCAAACAGACTAACCACTAAAAAATCGATTGGTACATCTCCCTACCAACTAGTTTATGGGATGGAAGTTGCTTTCCCATCCTCCTTGGGAACACCAGTGATGAAGTTGCTTCAAGAGTTGCAGGTTGAACCAAATAGTATCCATAGAATAATCAACCAAACAATACTTCTTCAACAAACCAGGGATGAAGTATATAATAGGTCTCAAGTTGTGTAGGAAAGGATTAATAAATATTTTTGATAAGAGAACCAAGGCCGAAGATTTCTACCTTGGTGACAAGGTCCTAAAGTGGGATTCAAGGAGGGAAGATAAAGGTAAACATGGAAAATTTGATTTCCTATGGAAAGGTCCATATATCATTTATGCTTTCAGAGGTAATAATGTTTTCTTCCTAAGAGAAATGGATGGTACAGAAGTAGAAGGTAGACTAGTGAATGGTCGAATGCTCAAACATTATTTTGAACCTACCTACTGATTTTTTATTTTCCCATTATACATATTTCATTTTCCAAAAAGTCTAGTGTGGATTGGGATGGTGATTTTTGAAGTTGAAGCTCGAAGAGAAGGCCCTAAGATTTAAGAATTCACTGTCATAAGTATCAATAATGCAAAAGCATAGAGGATAATTTTGCAAGGTAACATCAACAGTAGTTCAGAGGCTACTAATCTAGAAAGTTCTTGAAATTTCACCAGGAAATTCCATCCCCAAGTGGAGCCACTGTTAGGTTCATATACCAATAGGAGTCATAATTTTGAATGACTAAGGTTAAGCTTTGTAATATTGTACATATCTTTGCTTTCTGCAAATGTTTTCCATATTAAAAAAGTAAAAGATGTAAAGAGGGTATGTCCTAAAAGAATAATCAAAGGACAAAAATAATGAAAAGGTAAAAAAAAATGAAAATATATGAACCCCAAAAGACAAAAAGAGACCATGAAAGTGTGCAAGTCAAAATACCACTACTATTTACTTTTTATGCATAATAAATGATTGTGTGCGGCTTGTTACTTATGCCACAAATGCATGATAGTCAAAATGTTTAAACTTGGCTATCCCATGCTTTGAATTTTATGTTCATAAGTAGTGAATAAATCTGACCAAACAGTATAATCTTGGTAGATCATTAGATAGGTAGAGTGAATAAAAGGAGCTCATCAGCTTAATCTGAGCCCTTGGATGATATAATGTTAGAATTAGATAGTTTACTTTGTAAAGAAAAGAAAAAGATTGATAAGGGTTTGCTAGCCTAAATGCACCCAAATAAAGTGAAGAAAAAATGGTAGGATGAGTAAATGGGTAAGTAGTAGAAAGGTTGCAGAAATGTCATGTAATTATACAAATGCACTTATGTCATCATCTTAAATGCAATTTTAAAAAATGCATAAGTAGAGGAAAAAAAAAAATCAATGGTTCAAAATTTGGTTTACTTAACATCCCCTCATGCATTTTAACCCCTATCACATTCACTAACTTCCCTTTCATAATAAAAATATTAATACCTATAGTTTTTTAAGTCAAAAAGGCTCAGAGCATTTCTCTGACTTCTGGTGGGACTGGACCCTCAGCTTGATGACTTAAGAAGGAAAGGTGTTAAATTCCCTTATAATTCATTCATCCCCCTCACAAAACCCCTTTTCCTAAGGTTAAGTTCTCTTGCCTAGGAAAACCCCTTTATAAACATGTTTTATGTACAAAAACCCACCAAACATATTTATCCTAAATACTAAGTATATGGAAAGCACACAACATTTCATATACCTAAGTGCAATACCCCTTCCGCTCATTTCACCGCATATTAACTTTTTAACTTTATTATTTAAATTTCCGAAAAACCCATTGTCCCGTATATATTTAAGTCCTTTATATAAATTAACCCCACCCCTTAGTTTGTTTATAAACTATATTACTACCCCATATCCCACAAATATATTAAAAATCCTGCCCACAGTCCTTAATCCCTCATTAAAGCGCCCCCAACAAGATTAAGTATTAAGTTTATCATATATCGCCGATGATTAGACCCATGGTCCCCCCGAAAACTTTTTATATAAATTGCTGTGCAACTTCACCTCCCGATCATTGTACGATCTCCCTCCCCCTCATCCAATGGCTCGCATCCATATTGGGCCGACCCGATGTCTGCCCTTTACCCGCCCGATAAGGTGGTTTTCCTCCCGGCCCTCGATGCTACGTGTCAAACAATGAATGGGATCGGGCGACCCCTCCTGAATACCACCCACACCACAAAAGCGGTGTGATGGACCTCCCAAACTGCTTCCCCCTTTCAACCGAAAATCGTCACTATTCATCAATCAATGAACCCGCCAAAAATTAACCATTTTTACTATAAAAGCCCATTTACCCCTCTTTTCACTCTTTTCACGCAATTGTTATTAAGAATTCAGAAAAGCCATTGCGACCCCTGCAAACAATGAAATTGCTCACTGACCTCCGCCATTACTCCAGAGACGCTACAGACAGCCCAACTCATCCATCAGTCCGTACCAGAACCGTACGAACCTCTGTAGCCACCATCAACCACCATTTTCAGTCAATTCCACCCAATTCCAGGTATTTAACCATGGAATTCCAACTCCATTGTCAAATTCAGAGTCAATTCACCCTCATAACATTGTTAATTAAGTAAAAAACATCAAAATTACTTCCATTTTAACACTTTGAGCCATAACCATTCTGCAAAACCTTTGTTTCCCAAAAAAATCTGAATCACCCCTCACACTCAAATCCATAAGAACTGAGTATGGCTGCCCCAATTGCAATGGATGTAAGGCCCATCTCTACACCTCACTTAGACTTGGACCACCTTCCTTTAGCTGATAAAGATTTCCAAATAAAAGATACCACTACCCAAGAGCCCCTGCTCAAAGTACATTGCCAAAGTAGGGATAGGTTCTTGAACCATGCTGATGAAATTGGACTTTGGGAGTCAAATTTACCCAAGTACCAGTTCCCCCAAGTCCACATTTTTGGTAAGATTGTTCATATATGCTATGCTTGCTACGTCGCCAATCACAGAACTATCATGTCTCATGACATGAACGTCCTTTTCACCCTCACTGTTAAGTCTATTAATGAAATGTTGTAGCTCCAACTAGGACAAAACCTAACCCCACTTTCAATTGGAAACTTGTTGGACTTGTATCCTAAACTTAGCTCTGCAAAATTGGTCCAACTATTCCAATCCTTCATCAGAAAAGAGAAACACATCCCTAAGGACTCCCCCCCATATGTAGCTATTATTTTTTCCCCATGGGGCCAGAATATTGTAGCCATGATATCCTGTATTTTTGGGTACCCCACTAGTGAATACATTGATGATTTAATCCTTGCCTTCATGTCCATCTACACTCCAGGACAGCCTCCTACTGTCATTTACGACTATGCCCAATTTATATCTGATAGGATGCATGATCAATTCCTTAGAATGAATAATGAAAGAGTTTTCAAGTATTCTTCATTTTTATACCATATGTTATTATATTACCAACCTGATAAAATCCCATTCACCCTTCAGAAGATGGACACCAAAGGTCAACCCAGGTCAGTCATTTTTTGTACCCCATTGATCAATCAATACCAGTCCCCATACTCTTACTCTGATTTCATTGATTTATTTCTACATCCAGTCGTGGCAATGTTGACTGGAAGCCCTCCTCCTAGAATCAATCCAGAAATAAAGAGAGTCCTTCAATTGTCTAAGTAGACCAAAGTGGGTGACTGGTACCTTTACCAGAACCATATAGAAATTAGGATATATGGTTGCATGCTTGCACCATATAAGTTGCCAAGATACCTCCCCATGAGGTTGTTTGCCCTAGAATATTATAGACAAATCATCAATGCAGATGAAGTCAACTTCATCAATGCTAAGAAGAAGGCTTATTTCAAGATAAAAGACCAACTAGGCCCCTTCATATGCAACTCTAGGGAGGCTGGCAAAGAGGCAAATTTGATATTACAAAATATGAAGCTACAAAGAAGTTTTGTTTGGAGATATGATCCTTTGGAATTCATCACAAAGAAGAAACAAAAGGTCAAGCTAGGACCTTTTATTCACCATCCCATACCTAAAATAGAAGCATATGCAAATCAAACAGAATGGGTGGAAGGTACCCTAGTAGATCAAGATAGCACCAGAGTAGACATAGAGAATGCTCTAATTGATTTAGAAAAGCAGCTTGATGACAACTCTTTTCTGCATGTACCAGAAGAACCAGAAAGAACCATGAGTACCCCTCTAGTCATGCAGACTCCTTAGAATGAGGAGAAGATCCCAAAAAGAAAATGAGAAGGGGCTTCCACTTCAGGAATGGCCACCTCCGATTTGTAGCAGGAATCGAATAAGAGGTAAAGGTTAAATCCAGCCTCTGAGAAGGAATATACTGAAGACTCAGCTGAGGTCACAAATACAAAAGCAGAAAGAAGTAGGCATACCACTCCATCTGGAGGCATGCAAGAGCCTTCCACATCACAAACTCAGATGTTGGAAAGGCAACTTATTGTTGAATTTTCTTCCTTTAGAATTCCCACCGACAAAGATCAAGATATCAAGGAAAGATACAAAGAAATCAAAGCTAGAAATGGGAGGCTTAAGACCCAAACATATGCTCAATACCTGAAGCTGACTCCCACCAATCAAACAAGGCTAATGTCAACCTTTGACATTAAAGAGGGAAAGCAGTAGATGACCTTTTGTTAAGCCTACAACCCAGTAGCCCAAGATAAAATCAGATTTTAAGAAGGTGGATTTTGAAGTGTTGGCAAGGGATATTCATCCCATAGACCAGATTGAACTGCACAAACATGCTAGAGAGATGATATACTCCACCATGACAGGTAAATCCATAGCTTCTCACCAGCTACAAAAATCTCTAAACAACATTTCAGCGCAATTTCAGTTAGAGAAGGCCTCCTCACAGGCCAAGGATACCAGGGTCAAGTCCTTAGAGGACTTAGTGATTGAATTGGGACACTATCCCAAGGATATAAAAGCCACAAAATAGCTTATTAAAAAGTAGAATGATGATATAGCTACATTGAAGAAACAGCTAAAAATACCTCAGCTGCAACATCCACAAACATTAGAAGTCCTAGAAGCCTAGCAGGAGCATGAAGAACTAATGGACTTAGTCTTAAAGCTGAATGATCATCTAAAAGAGACAAAAAAGGAATTGGATGCTTTAATCCAATTAAAACAAGCATATGTGGCTACTTCTTCAACAAATTTTATCCCTACAGTCTGCACAGTAGCGCCATCCACACTAGCAACATCTTTGGCACCTACAGCTCCACTTGCAACAGCCTTGCCAGCGACACCAGAATCTACATCAGCATCAAGTGCATCAAGAGAGAAAGTAGCAGAACTAGTCAAAGCCATGGAAGAGATGTTTATCCAGGCTACTGAAATGAACAGGTTAAGAGAAAAGGTTGCAAGTTTGGAAATAGACTGCAAACTTGCCCAACTGAAGCACAAAAATCCCAAAGAATGAGTGAAAGGATCAAAGTCTTAGAGAAAGACTTAACACTAGAGAAACCACTTGGGCAAACCAAGGAAATGTTGTGGGCCAATATCATTGAATCCGTCAAGGATATTTGGCCCTGAATTCAAGTTATTTTTGAACAAATAGAGTTAGTAAAGATAGCTATAGAAGCTATCCAGAAAGTGGAGGAGTTGGGAGATAATCCAGAGGATACCAATAGACTCATCCACTTCCTCAACAAAAAGAATATATATGAGCTCCATGAGCTAAATATAGAAGATAGGACTGCGACCATTTTAGAAATAAGGAAGGTCCTCTCCAAAAGGAACCTTATGCTTAAATTAGAAGAGAAGTTTCATAATATGCAGGTAGCCATTGATAGGTTCATGGCTAAATTCCAAATTTTAAGGGAGAAAGGTCTGCCCAGTCCTACGGTTATTAATGAAAAACTCATGACGTAGTTAAACTATGATACTGGACTTAGATAATTGGAAAAGGAGCAAGCCATCTCTTCATCCATAAAAGCATTACCAACCGACAAAGTTTTGTACAACACATTTGAAAACTTGTTTTTCCTGGAGCATGAGATCAAACATTTATTCCTCAACAAGCCCAATTTTTCCAAATATATTGAAGCTGATGAAATCTACAAAAGGATGATGAATGTAAAATTACCTAATGCAGAATGGTGGGAGACAATGATTGAATTACTGTGATAAATTTACAGCAAAAAGTTACTGCATAGTAAAAACAGAGCAGCCAAGTAAACAAGTGAAAACAACACATCAGGATCAAAGAGTATCAGGGTTAAAGATTATCAGATGAAAGGTAAAAGTTAAAGAAGACTCCAGCATGAAACACTACAACAACAAGTCAGCATAAAGGGCTACAATTCAACAATAAAGGATAGCACAACCATAATAAAAGGAACAACATGAAAACAGTTCATTAGTTGTCTATATCTTCTTCCAAGAAGATATTTGTATTTCCTAGATTAAATATCAAGTTGTTTTGAGATATTTTGTAATATTTTTTTTGTATAAATACTTCACAATTCGAAGTGTGTGGGGTGGATTCCAAAACATTTCTATAGACTTCTTGTTCTAATTCTGAAATTCTATTGTATCAATGACTGGATCAGCTAGCTGGATCAAGGAACAAAGATTAGACATTTCACTGGATTCTTGTGTAAAGCAAAGTTCAAATATGTATTCTCTCACGTTCAATTTTATTTTTCTTTAAGTTTTTTTCCATAGTTTTACTTGTATCTCTAAAAATCTGAATGCTATAACATGGAATGATATCTCAGAAATTGCTTAGTTGCACTCTGTTTTGACTGTTATGCATATTTAATGTTTTCTTCACTAATCTAAGTTAAGGAATTCTTGATTGCTCCTTAGTTTAGGTAGTTCCTTGTGATCTATAGCAAAGGATTCTTAATTGCCCTTTGTTCATGATTATCCTCTATTCTTCATCTTAACCCTGGTCTGAGGATTCTTAAGTGCTCTCTCACCCTGGTTAGGATCATTTCACCCATTCGACCTAAAGATTTTCACTTTACTTTGCTAGCCTACCCTGTGAACATTCCCTTTAATGAATTGATCCAGTTCTGCTATCCATTTGTTGACTCCATAGCCCAATGGCTTAAAGACCTTGCTCTATCCATCTGTTCCAAGAATTCCACCACCCAACCTTCAATTCAAAACCAAAACCCCAATGAACATTAAGAACTAGCCTAAAATCCCAGTAAAACAAAGCTAAATTTCATAGAGAGAGCCCTCTTTGAGTCATAGGTTGGCTAGAGCCTATCAAGGATAATTTTAGGGGCGAATGTTCGCCCTTTGGCGAAATTAAGGGGTTTTAAATTTTTAGTGGGCGAATATTTTGTATCATAGTACATTTTTACAAATCACCTCAAATAGCCCACCTTATTTTAAGGGAGACGGTAAAAAAGGTAAATTTAGCCCTTGAAATTAGTATTTACAACCTTCCATTCGCCCATTTTCAAGAATAGGTTTTATTTAAGTGAATCCATTCGCCCATTTTCAAGAATAGGTTTTATTTATGTGAATCCTATGGGCCAAATACCATATTTATAAAAGAGGTATGGTAAATTAATAAAAATATAAATAAATGAGAGGTGTGGTAAATAAATAAAACATTTTTTATATTTACTCCATAAGTCACCTTATATACATGTAAGGGTGTAAACAAATGAAAATATAAGTAAATTGGAGGCATGGTAAATAAATAAAACGTCTTTTTATACTTACTCAAAAGGTATGGTAAATAAATAAAAATATAAATAAACTAGACGTATCATAAATAAATAAAACCTCTTTTTATATTTAGTCCATAACGCTCGTTCTATTTATGAAGGCTCAGGAAAGAGGTTTTATTTAAGTGAATCCTATGGGCCAAATACCATATTTGTAAAAGAGGTATGGTAAATTAATAAAAATATAAATAAACAAGAGGTATGGTAAGAAAATAAAACATTTTTTTATATTTACTCCATAAGTCACCTTATATTTACGAACACTCAAAAAATGGGTTATATTTAGGTGAAACCTATGGCCAAAATACTATGGGACAAATACCATGGACTAGATTGTTATTAATGCCATGCAAAAAACCATTATTAACCCTAATATTAGAATTAATAAAAATAAAAATGGCACGTGGTATTGACCCATTGTATTCAGCAAAATGGCACACGGTATTGACCCATGGTATTCACCTGGAATGTAGCCTATTTAAATGGGGGAATTAAACCAGCATGTAGCCTATACTAAGATTCACTAGGACTTTACAAAGTTTTATTATTTAGTGAAAGACTCACCAAGATCTTACAAGATTTTATAATTGAGTAAAATATTCGCCATGCCGGGTGAGAGATTCGCCAAAAAATTATATATGCATATTATATTATTGATAAAATCGCCTTCCATTTTTCCTATATACCATGGAGATTCGCCCATTTATTATATTTATAAATTTAGGGGGGGTTCTTAAAATTTTCCCTGGAGCCTATACTTAAAAGATTGGTTTGTGGTTACCTTGGTTTATTCCTTCTTTTGATAACTTCTAAGGAAAATTCTGAGTGATAACACCTGCGGTAGACTGGTGGAGGGTGGCGGGCGTGGAACCTTGAGTGACCTGGGCAATGAAACCACGAGCGAGGGATCTGCAAAGATGTTGAAAAGATTCCATTAGAGGGCCAGAGGTGCCAATGTCATAATTTGACAAGTTTATAGTCGATTTTGCATGTTTTCGTGCCAAGAATTGAACTATGTTGTCTATTTCTCCAGCCGAGCTCTCCATTTTTAGGCCATCATCCGAAGTGGAGGTATAAGGGTCATTTTTGGTAAAATTTTCTTGTAACTAATTTCTTTGATGCCACTTAATGAAAGAAGGCCTCCCCACTTTTGAGCAGGGCCCAGAGGCATAGCCCACATTGAGTGAATTCTATAATCAAATCATTGTGTCTTTGATCTCATGGATTCTTTATGATTTCCATGTCTTTTTATGTAGTTTAAGTTACTTGGTTAATATGCTATTTTATATGCAATTCTGAGTGTATCTTTGAACTTAAAAGATTTGGATCAAGTTTGGTATCAGACCAGGTCTTCTTGATGCGAGTTCCATGAGTGAATGCTAACCAGGAACAACCTCCAAAGAGGTGAAGTAAAGATTAAATCCTTTGATTCCGAAGTAGGGAATGCACCACGAAGATGGAAAATGGCAGATTAGGAAGTTCGAATGGAGGAAGAGTAAAATCATCACAAGATATTCTTCACCATGGAAGAGAAAGTTGACAAGCTATTTTCAAAGTATGAGAAGACAATCAAGCCTGAGAGGAAAGATCTAGGTGACCATGCATCGGTAAATCATTTAGGTGGAGAAGAAGAGCATCCTCCCTTTCCATCTTCTAGTGATAGTTCTTCTTCTTCTTCTTCTCATCACTCTAACAGGCATCATAGGAATACATCAAAGAAGCCATTTTTAAAGCTAGATGTACAATTTGATTTTCCCATATATAATGGAGAATGTAATACAAAGAAACTAAACAATTGGATTAGACAGATCGAGGTTTGTTTCAAGATTCAACAAATCAAGGAAGATGAGGAAAATATCCAATTAGCATCTCTTCAATCGAAGGGCATCGCTCTCATTTGGAGGGAGAGAAAGTTGCAAAAAGGCAACAAAAACTTGGATAATCTCCTTTGAATCTTCTTGGTCCAATTTTGTTTCTGCATTAAAAGATTAGTTTTATTCTTTGGATTATTGACAAAAGGCTTTAATGTAATGGAAATATTTAAGGCAAGGGAAGGGTCAAAATGTACAAAGCTTCATATAAGATTTTAGAAAAAAAGCATTCAATTTGGGAATTTCACTTGATTCACCCGAAACTGTAACAAAGCATATTTTTTATTTACATAGTTACATCATACATTCTTTGTTATTATTTGAGCCTACTACTATTGATGCAGACAGTGTGAAGGCCATTCACATTGAATACAGGGGCAAGAATGATAAAGAAGAGAATCCAAATAAATCATCTTTCAAACCTCATAATGGCAAGTTCAAAGGAAAAGGCAAGGGAAAGGAAAAGAAGGCAGCTACAACCAAGGAGGAAGGAGTGAACCCATCTTGCACCCATTGCAAGAAGGAATTCCATGATGATGAACAATGTTGGAAGTTGCATATCAAGTTGAAACCAAAGAAATTTGGTGGAAAGGGCAAGAAAAAGACGGTGGCAACCACACTGCAAGTCCTTGGATCTAATTCTGATGATGAGACATTGATCACAGCAATGGGCACATAAGGTACTCTTTCTCTTCATGCTAATGAAAATTCTAAATCACATGCAAGTACAAGTTCTTCAAATGATCCTCTTGTTAATGAATGAAAGAGAATTGAATTGTTCCACATGAGAGTCATAATGAAACATACTAAAGTGGAAACCTTGTTTGATCCAAGCTCACAAACAAATTTGATTTCAAAATTCTTGGTTAAAAAGTTAGGATTTGAGACCAATTCTCATCTAAAACCATACCCTCTTCATTGGGTGTGTGATAAAGGAAAATTACATGTAACCAAGCACTATAGATCTAGATTTGTGATTGCATCCAAACTAGTTGATGAGGTTGATCTTGATGTTGTACCCTTGGATTTTTGTTGTATTGTATTAGGGAGTCTGTATTTGTATGACAAGAAAGTAGTTTTCTTTAACCATGAAAACAAGTATCATATCAAGAAAGATGAGGTGGAATATATTGTTAGAGCTCATCGCGCCAAAATTGGTGTCACTCTTGTAAGTGTAGGTTAGATGAAGAGATTGATTAATTCCATCAAAGGATGCATGCTCATGGTTGTGAGAGAAAAATATGTCAAGACATTTGAAGCTTTCCAAGGTTGTGATCCCACTCATAAAAAGGAATTATATGAAATTGTTTCTAACTATGATGGTATTTTTAAGGAACCAAGTGGGTTGCCTCCAAAGCTTGAGATCCAACATGAGATTCACTTGTAGTAGGATGCTCCTTTACTAAACATTGGTATGTATAGGTTGTCATACATTGAGATGGATGATATAAAGAAGCAGGTAAAGGAATTTTTGAACCAAGAGGTCATAAGACCAAGTTATTCTCCATGCAGCTCACCTATCGTGTTGGTGCTGAAAAAGGATGGCACAAGGAGGATGTGTGTGGATTACAGAGAACTCAACAAAATAATGGTGAAGAATCGGTACCCTCTTGCTCGCATTAATGATTTGTTAGATCAATTGAAAAATGTTGTCTATTTCACAAAATTGGACTTGCGCAATGGTTATCATCAAGTCAGGACTGCAGAAAAGGGTGTATGGAAGATTGGATTCAAGATGAAATAGGGGTTGTTTGAATGGATGGTGATTCCATTCGTACTATGCAATGTATCTTAATGACATTCTTGTTTACACTAGGACATGGGGTGATCATGTTTTTCATGTTAAAAAAGTGCTTGGAGTTTTGCAAAAATAAACTTTATATGTCAAAATGTCTAAATACGAGTTTGGGAAGACCTCTTTGGTTTACTTAGGTCACATTGTTGGAGGTGGATAATTGAAAATAGATCCTTCTAAAATTGATGTGATTGTAAAGTGGCCTAAACCCACCAATGTTATAGTGGTTCATAGTTTTTTGGGTGTGGTAAAATAATGGAGAAGGTTAATTTCCTAATTCTCCGTCATTGCCTCCCCATTACATGCATTGACGAGTGTGAAACAAACCTTTCTGTGGGGAGGAAAGAAGTAGAAATCCTTTGATGCACTGAAAGAGAATATCAACACCACACTAGTTTTGGCCTTACCAGACCTCTAACATCATTTCAAGATCAAGACTAATGCCAACGGATATGCCATGGGAGCAGTATTGATGCAGCAAAGGAAACTTGTATGTTACCATTCAGAGACATTCTCCCAAGATGTTGTGAACTATCCCACATACGACAAGGAGTTGTATGCCTTGGTTCAAAGTGTGAAGAAGTGGAAGCACTATTTGATCAGCAAGGAGACCATCATTCACACAGATCACCAGCCCTTGTAGTACCTTCAGTTGTAGACCAAGCTTCAACAGGAACATCATTTCAGATGGATGGGATTCCTTTAGTAGTTTCACTTGGTAATAAAATACAAGAAGGGAACCAACAATAAAGTGGCAGATATGCTTTCTCACCCTCCTATTTTTACATCTATAGTTTTGCAAAATGCCTCTTTATCTTTTGAAAGTTATGTTGAACAATATGTTAATGATGATGATTTAAGGAGATTTATGCAAATTTGACTCATGGATCACAGGTGGATAATTACCATTTGTAGGGAAAGTTGTTATATCATCTTGGAAAACTTTGTATCCCCACCAATGAATGAATACATGTATTTAGAGAGGAACATACTTCTCTTGTGTCGGGTCATTTTGGTGTAGGGAAAACTTTGTGCCATTTGTAAAGGTTGTGTTATTGGCCTCACATGAAAAATGTTGTGACTTGATATGTAAAGGGATTTGTGTTGTGTTTATTTAGCAAGCCTGCTAATTGAAAATTGGGGCTCTACACACCACTCCATGTTCCGAGTATTCCATGGGAAAGTGTGTCAATGGATTTTGTAGCCGGTTTTCCTTTGTCTAGGAGAGGATATGACTATTTCTATGTTGTTGTGGATTGATTTATAAAAATTTGTGTATTAATGCCTTGTAAAAATCAGGTCACTGTAGAGCAGACTACTCATCTCTTCTTCCAATTTGTATGGGTCCACTTTGGGTTGCCCACATCTATTGTGTTGGATCGAGACTCTCACTTTCTTGGAGAGTTTTGGATGAGTTTGTGGAGAATGATGGATGCCAATTTGAAGAGGAACATGACATTTCATCCGCAGAATGACCGAAAAACAGAGGTTTTCAACCACACATTGATACACTTACTTTGAGGCTATGGTGGCAAGCATCCCAAGTTGTGGGACGAGCAGCTTCCTTGTGTGTAACAACATGCATACAATCGAGAAGTGCATTCATCCACACAGAGCTCACTGTTCGAGACATGCTTTGGTTATTTACCAAAGGATCCCTTAGACATGGTCTTTGGGAGAGATGAATATTCTAGTGGGAAAGATGACAGGGACAAAGCATGGAAGTTCATTCAATGAATTCAATTGATTCACCAAGCAGTGCAAGAGCAGTTGGAGAAGAGTCAAGCTCAATATAAAGATTGACTGGATAAGCACTGAGTCAATCACCAGTTCCAGGTTGGAGACAAAGTGTGGCTCCACATCAGCAATGAAAAAATGAAAGGGGAAGGAAAGAAGTTGTGACCAATCTGATATGGCCCATTCACCATATTGGAGAAGATTGGAGACAATGCTTTTTGTCTTGATTTTCCAGCATACATGCAGATGTACTCAGTGGTGAATGTTGAAAACTTGAAACTTTATGAGCCTCCTTTGATTATGGACGCCGAAGAGGTTGGATAGGTTCCTACAGTGGACAATTTTGCACCTGAATACTTGGACAAAAGCTACCAGAGGACATCATTCTCGACAGGAAGACCAGGACTTCATGATGGGGAGATGTGGAGTACCTTCATATTGGCTTCAAAGGAATGCATCCAAGTAAGGCTCGATGGATGGAAAAGGATAAATTTGGGGATAAATCCCCTCTCTTTCCAATTGACTAATAAAGCTTTTGACAACCCAAAATCTCATTAGTGGGGAGGAATGATCCAGGTGGATCCAGAAATACAAGTAGCCATAAAATAGATAAAAAGTAAAAGTCAGCATATGGAATCAAAACCAAGACCATATCATAGTGCTCTTCGCCCTGATTCCAACGGTGTGAACGACACTCAAAGCCGAGTTTGTATGCCCAAGTTATAGTTGGTCAAAGTTCTGGTCAAACTTGGCCAAGTGAAAGTATCAACAAGGCAACAATTTGGTTGCATCTTGATGCATGGAATCCGGACACCAGAACAGGAGAATTTTTCTCCTACTTAATTTTCCTAATATCCCTTATTTTTTGGTGGAACATTTTGACTATATAGTCATAAAAAAATATAAAAAAATACAAATTAGGGGTGGCGGGCTGCCACCCCCGCCAATAGTCATATATTATTAAACAAAATGTAACCTGTGGGCAGGCCACCCCTAGCGAACCCACCCAACCTTGGATCCAACATTAATGTAATATATATATATATATATATATATATATATATGAGGCGGGTCAGGGCCGTGGGTGACCCTAACCCCATCCACGACTATGTTCCAACTATGTGATTCGTTCTCCACATTTCACTAGTTTCAATCCCACTTCTTCACCCCTGTGAGCATCACCCGATGCAATGAGTGCTAAGTGAACTATTCAAAAATCATGAGAAATTAGTCACTTACGACTACCTCTCATGGAAATGGTCATACATTTGAATGACTTACTTAACGCAATTGAATCCCAAAAATGATATCTAATATAATGCACTGCGTAAATCCCCCATACTTAAATTCAAAAAGAGTCAAGGGATCTCTGCTTGAATGGTTCATGAGGCACAATACTTGCTAAGGTTTTGCAAATGGGGTAGCAAGCTAAGTGGGCTTGATTGTGGGAAAAACTCCACAGTTAAGCGCGCTTGAGCCAGAGGAGTTCTGGGATGGGTGACCTCCTGGGAAGTCCTGGTTACCGGGTGCAAGCCCCGGAAGTGATGATTGATGCTATGTGATTCGTTCTCCACATTTCACTAGTTTCAATCCCACTTCTTCACCCCTGTGAGCATCACCCGATGCAATGAGTGCTAAGTGAACTATTCAAAAATCATGAGAAATTAGTCACTTACGACTACCTCTCATAGAAATGGTCATACGTTTGAATGACTTACTTAACGCAGTTGAATCCCAAAAATGATATCTAATATAATGCACTACGTAAATCCCCCATACTTAAATTCAAAAAGAGTCAAGGGATCTCTGCTTGAATGGTTCATGAGGCACAATACTTGCTAAGGTTTTGCAAATGGGGTAGCAAGCTAAGTGGGCTTGATTGTGGGAAAAACTCCACAGTTAAGCGCGCTTGAGCCAGAGGAGTTCTGGGATGGGTGACCTCCTGGGAAGTCCTGGTTACCGGGTGCAAGCCCCGGAAGTGATGATTGATGCTATGTGATTCGTTCTCCACATTTCACTAGTTTCAATCCCACTTCTTCACCCCTGTGAGCATCACCCGATGCAATGAGTGCTAAGTGAACTATTCAAAAATCATGAGAAATTAGTCACTTACGACTACCTCTCATGGAAATGGTCATACGTTTGAATGACTTACTTAATGCAGTTGAATCCCAAAAATGATATCTAATATAATGCATTGCGTAAATCCCCCATACTTAAATTCAAAAAGAGTCAAGGGATCTCTGATTGAATGGTTCACGAGGCACAATACTTGCTAAGGTTTTGCAAATGGGGTAGCAAGCTAAGTGGGCTTGATTGTGGGAAAAACTCCACAGTTAAGCGCGCTTGAGCCAGAGGAGTTCTGGGATGGGTGACCTCCTGGGAAGTCCTGGTTACCGGGTGCAAGCCCCGGAAGTGATGATTGATGCTATGTGATTCGTTCTCCACATTTCACTAGTTTCAATCCCACTTCTTCACCCCTGTGAGCATCACCCGATGCAATGAGTGCTAAGTGAACTATTCAAAAATCATGAGAAATTAGTCACTTACGACTACCTCTCATGGAAATGGTCATACGTTTGAATGACTTACTTAACGCAGTTGAATCCCAAAAATGATATCTAATATAATGCACTGCGTAAATCCCCCATACTTAAACTAAAAACATATCGCCATATATATATATATATAGATATATATATGTATATATATGTATATATATATATATATATATATATATATATATATATATATATATATATATATGTTAACTGCCACATGTTGGTAACAACACTAAAACTGTTGTTCTCTATTTATATGGTATTCACACTAAAAAAGAGTTGTGTGCGGTTCGACCCCAGAACCACCCAAACTGGCATACCTTAACATAGTACTACGAACCAACGGGCAAACAACTCATCCATTGAAATGTTTTCCTACCTTTTTACATATAATCTCAACTCATTTGCCTAGTGGTAAACTGGCAGAGGGCGGAGGGCGCACAACCTTGAGTGACCTAGGCAGAAAAAGCATGAATTAGGGATCTGTAAATATGTTCAAAATATTCCCTTAGAGGGCCAGAGGTGATAGTGTCATAATTTGACAAGTTTATAGTCGATTTTGCACGTTTTCATGCCAGGAATCTAACCATGTTGTCCATTTCTCCAGCTGATCTCTCCATTTTTAGGCCATCATCCAAATTGGAGGTATAAGGGTCATTTTTTTGTAATTTTTTTGATGCCACTTAATGAAAGAAGGCCTCCCCACTTCTGATAAGGGCCTAGAGACGTAGCCCACATTGAGTGAACTCCATAATCAAATCATTGTGTCTTTGATCTCATGTTTGATTTATGATTTCTGCTTCTTTTCATATGGTTTAAGTTACTTGGTTAATATGCTCTTTTATATGCAATTATGAATACATCCTTGAAGTTAAAAGATTTGGATCAGTACTCATGATCAACATTTGTATATTAAAACAAAAAACAAATTGTATTTGATGGTAGAAAGTATCACCTTTGAAATGTTTAGTGTAGAATTTATTGTACACTTTATAAGCTTGAACATAAACACAATGTGGTAGGCAATATTCTAAAACAATAAAATCATTCCAATCATTATTTTCTATAACATAGTAACATTACACCATAAAATCTAATGTTGTATAAAACTTGCTTCATCTTTGTGCACAATCATCGCACATTAATGGTTCACAATGCAAACAAACTAACACACTAATCTCCAAAACATAAACAACACATACATGAAACACAAGTGACGTTATATGCTTCAAAATGCATGTGTAATAATTTTGAAGAGTTGAAGAAAAACACTTGAGTCAAAGGGCATACAATTTACCTTTTGCATTAATCCACATTCAATATTACACAAACATAACTTTTTCATTTTGCATTAACATGCATTTGAAGTATCATTTAATACTTCAAGAAGAAGGAAATGAGGATAGAAATGACAATTTTATAGAAATAAATAAATTCTTTGTAAGTGGTGCACGATAGAACACGCCAACTTATCATGATCTTAAAAATTATACAGTCACATAAATGCACTAATCTAGTGGGAAAAATAATATTAAAAATTTCTCTTATCTTAAAGTAAATTACCCCTTACAAGGAAATATAGAAAACATCATGTGTTTTAATGTACATTGTATATATATTACAACACATACCCAAAGTTTAACAATATCTCAATCAATTACTAACACTTACTAACACATAAATTAATGGAAACTAAAGTTCAACCCTAACAAAAGTTAGAGGTAGCATCATATTTATATTTTTATATGTTTATACCGATAACTAATATCTAAAATATCAATAACCTAATAATTACAATTATATGCGCACGCGTGTGTGAATTGAGTTTCCTTTTATCCATTTACGAATTGGCATAACAAGGATACAATTGCATGTTTACACAAATTGTAGTGCAAGTTCTTAAACATTGGTCATGCATATATGTTTATTTTCATATGGATGTATAATACGACATCAATACTTATTATAATATCATGTTATTTATTGTGTCCATGTTCCCTAGTTTGACTCAGAAAATAATGGAGAAGCGATAATAGTTAGATTTTGTTTGTAATTAGAAATAAGTTCCTATTTTCTAGCACTTTGTTTCATCTCCCTAATTAAATACAATTGTATAAGACTTGTATTGATTGATTTGTTCGTTCAAGGAATGAAGCCAGCACTGTGGGCAACCTTAGAGTCAACCTCAGGGTCTCCTTACCTGAGGACTGCCAGTTTCACTCATTTGTGTTGTCTTCCTATATTTTCTTGTTGGTATCAGAGCTCCAAGTGAGTGAGAGGGCTAAGTTTTTCATGTGTAATCGTTTTTGGAAGGAGTTTATCCAAATGAACAATGCTAAGGAGCAGAGTTGTGTGGCTGCAACCTCATCGAATTTGTGTTCGTTTGAGTTTCATGTGATTAGAGTAGTGTCCACTATTTGATTTGTGTGTCGATTCGTTGCCATGAGGAGTTGTTGTGAGGAAGCAGGTGACATGCCCAACTTGTCAAAGGGTTGACCCCAACTCATGTTGTGAGTTGATCTGTTGATCCAACGTGAATAGCCTACATAGGGCGACTGGGTTGATAGATTTATTGAGGATGAGTGGATCTGCATGTAATCTGCATCTCGTGCGTGTAACATGCATATTGTGAACCGACGGTGGAAGATCAGAATATTGTGAGCCTTGTCTCAAATAGGATTGGAGTTAGCAGCAGTGAAGGCATAGAAGCCATGCTTGCAGATCATGGACATTTTAAGAGGAGCTCTATTCAGGTTGAATGCTTGTTAATTTTGATCCAAGCAAGTGTGGGTGGTGAAGGTAGTGTGAAGCTCGTATTTTCTGAAGGAAATCAACTTGCTGATGTGTGGAGAACAAGATCGTTGGAATTTCAAGCTCGAAACTAGCATTGGTAGTGTAATGCTTGAAACCATGGCCATTGTGGCTATTGAAGTTTGTAGAAAAGTGGTTTGTGTGGAGCATGGTCAGTGTTTGGTATGGCTGTAGCTCAGCACAGTGGAAGTGTTACAGCGAATTGCTATAATTCTGTGCAATCAGTAACCAGTCAACTTTAAAAAATTGTTTTTGAGATCACCATAGTATTCTTTTGTGTGAAAGCTGCATTGATGAAGACAACCTTATGAGATTCCTAATTTTTGCATTACAATGCTTCCCTTTTATGTTAAGATCCGTGTTTCCCTCATACGTCGAAATCGCTCTGGAATTGACCTTTATGTAGTCAAATGGTATTGTTGGAACCATAATTTTTTGAAAAAGGTTTTTTAATATTTTTTAAAGTAAAAGAGGGATGTGTTTTTTGAGCTCCCATGTGAACTTTTTATTTTTATTTTTGAAAGAGATTTCATAGTATCGAAGTGGAGACCATAGTGGAATCCTCTATTGGAAAGTGGCACCCAACGTCTTTTATATTTTTTCGAGGGGGCGCTAATTTGAAGATTTTTTTGGGTTCTATTCAAATTTATTTTAAGGTGTTGGAAGTTCTCCTAAGAGAAATTGGGCAATGGTGAATCCCTTGGCAGAGACATACCTAAACAAAGCTAATAAACTAGATGGAACAAACTATGTAAACTAGAAATTCAAGATGAAAACATTTTTGGAAGGTTATGGTGCTTGGACCATCACAAAAGGAGAAGAAGAAAAACCTACAACAAGATCGACAATTCCATCAATTCAAGACTAGGAGAAGCTAGAGAATAAAGTGTCGGGTGTGGAGCCTGATTATCTTCTTTATTCAGAGGTATCACTGCATTGGACCGTAGTTCACGTTGCCGCCCGTAATATTTACGCTGCAATGGGGTTCATTAGGTGGAGATCTGACAATAGAAGTTATGTTTAATTTATGGTTTTTTTTTCTTTAGAAGGCAACCCCTCGCTATATACAAGGGAATTGTATTGCGTCTATGTAGATCAGTATTCTGAGTGAGAAAGGGAGAGGAGATTGTGTGAGAGCGAAGAGAGAATTACAGTGGATCTTATGTAGGTTGTATCTCTTCATTTTGCTAGATAATATAAAAGGAAGGGTTGGTTGTTTCTCCGTGGACGTAGCCCAAATTGGATGAACCACATATATCTATGTCTCTCTTGTTTTATGTGTTTTCTGTGTTTATATATCTGCAATATATTTTATATGTTTCATTTCTCTGTAATATATAATTTTCTAACATAATGAAAAGATATTATTAAGGATGTTTGTTAAAGATAATGAAATCCCTTATATTTGTGATTGGCATACCTCAAATGAAACCTGGAATGCATTGAAGGAGTTGTGTGAAATTAAGAATACAAGTTGAATCATGTTTCTGAACAGTAAGATCTTGTATATTAAAATGGAAGAGAATGAATCTGTTAGTGCCTTTATTTCCATAATTATAGATTTGAAAGATAAGTTGGGAGATATAGGAGAATCAATACCTTCTATTGATCTTGTGAAAATCACTTTAAATATAATTTCATAGGACTACCAGATGTTTATTACAGGTCTTGTATCGAGGGAGAAAGCACCTAATTTTTAAGAATTGATACGTGTTGTCTAGTCAATTTAATGTCTTAAATTGCTCTACATAAATTATCAATCCGGGTATCGTAAACTGATGAAGTGTGGTGCACCATATGTGCTTAGTTAACCTTTTTCTTACTTCATTGTTTTATAGATTTTATTTTGTTTTGGGGTTTTGTTTTTGTCGGTTTCCTAAAGTGTCTAATGCAAATGGAAATCCTATTCTAAGGTCAGAATACTTTTAAAGGACAAATATGGATAGAGATTTCAAGACAATGCCTATGTCCCTAATGGTAACTTCCAAAACTTAGCACTTCAAAAGATCTCAAAACATGTTATTGATGGAATTAGTACTTAAACAAAAGTGTAAATATGCAGCTACTTCAATCAAAATGGAATGCAACAACCAATCAATGAGCTAGTGACTACGAAACCCAGTATCCTTGCTGCTGTATAAAAAGAAAACTGAACTTAAAGCAATTCAAAAACTGTAAGCAAAGTAAACTAAATCATATTACATCAACTCATATTCTGACCCCTCACCATTCGACTTGCTCTGGCTATAGGAGGTAATCATAAACAAATTGAGCAATCTGATATCTAATTTGCATAAAATGAAACTAATATTAAACTACACATTCATACTTCAATCCCTCACCATTCGACTCGCTTTGGCTATAGGAGGTAACTGAAAATGACATGAGAAATTCAATAACTAACTTGCAGAAAAATAAACTAATATCAAACTACGCATTCATACTTCAATCCCTCACCATTTGAGTCACTCTGGCTATAGGAGGTAACTGAAAATGACATGAGCAATTCAATAACTAACTTGCAGAAAAATAAACTAATATCAAACTACGCATTCATACTTCAATCCCTCACCATTTGAGTCGCTCTGGCTATAGGAGGTAACTGAAAATGACATGAGCAGTCTAATATCTATCTTGCAGAAAAGTAAATGAACAAAACAAAACTGAAAGAAATAACAATGCTGGAATTAGAACTCAGAAAATAAATCAGCAGAAGGACTAGATGATTCCATCATGTCATTAGTCATTAAAAAGCTATGTGCATTACTAATCTACAATCAACTGGTTGAACACACTTGCATGAATTAAAATTGCATGAATGAAAAATCTAATCTATCAAACTTGAAAGCAATCAAATGACATAATGAAATCAAAGCAAAATTTACAAAATGAAATCTACTCTACCTTACATTCTAATATGCTCCATGACATCTACTTCACATCTCCTTCCATGTTGAGAACATCAAAGCTTTATTCAAATTCTTCAAAATTAGAAAGTACAACAAAGCTCTCCAATGCTTTCAAAAGCCATCAAGGAAGAACTACAAACTCCAAGCTAAAGACTCACAAGCTAAAAGACTAACTAATGAAGGAGAGAGATCTCCTATTTATACAAAAAGATGAGAAGCCATCTCAATAATGAGAGTCCATGAATCTCTCCCTCTACCTCTAGAGTCCTAATCAAAATAGGAACTGATAAGACACATGTCTTCTTAGAGTTACTATATAATTAGGAGATGTGACACATATCCTCATGATCCCATGATTCGTTCCACTCAAATTCGAATTTGGCCTTAGAGTGCCACATAAGGGTCTTCTAGAAGCCTCCTTTCAACCTACACATGTCAACAATCTCAACCCATTTGTTAGGTATAAGCATATGCACATTATTTTCTAATTTTTAACCACAAATTCACTTAAAAGGCTTATAATTAATAAAGATTGGAAAAACATAAATGTGGCCCAATGATAATGAAAGTGGGATGAATGTGGTGACATAGTAGTGAAATGGAGGTGAAATGGAGGTGATATAATGGACATAATAGTGAAAGTGTAATGGAAATGAATGATATTTTCAAGACTCAACATACCCCCCAACTGAAGCTATTGCATGTCCTCATGCAATATATATTACATTAACTTCTTTTGATCCTTGAGCTTTGGCTTAACTTTGCATGATATCATTTGATAACTTCATATTTCTGCAAAGTGTTTCACTTGAATTGCAACATGGTTGGTTCTTGTGTTACAACCTTTTTTTTTTGTTTTTGTTGCCTTCTATTTTGATCTTTGAACTTTGCATAATGATATTTTGATTATTGTTGCAAAGTATATCTTTATTGGATTGCATGATGGTTGGTTCTTGTGTGACAACTATGATTTTGTTTGTATCCAATTTATCCTTTAAGCACTTTTTCAAAATCCATTGTATGCTCATAATAGCAATGTAATAATTAATATATGTTGGAAGTATGTGGGCTCCTGAATGTGATATGGACATGGCAAGATATGAATATGAATGTATTCCCCCCCAACTGATGGTATTGACAATTTTATGAAATGAGGAAGAGAAATGTTTTTCCAACAATTATCATTCTAGCTTTTTATGGAATTCTATGGTCAAAAGTTAGAAAATGATGTACCTTCACTTACCCTTTGGAATGGATGAGTTGTATGTGTAGTGGCTGAAAATTTCTGATCATATTCTTCTTCAAGTGGCTGAACAAGAGGAGTCATGGATAGAGAGATAAGATTACTTTTTATTGCTTCTACTAAAACTTGCTGAATCTGCTCCAAAATGCTGAAAATAATAGTCTTCATGTCTTCAAAACTCGTTGGCACAATTCCTACTATGTGAAAAGGTGTTCTGATGTCGAACATAGAAGGAAATTGTTGGCTTAGTGGCCATTAATGGATGCCACTAGTCAACACGAGAATTCTCACCATTAATGACAATGAGAGTCAAGATGCCCAAACACATCTTGCTAGGTACGAATGAATTTGCCGATGTCGAGTCACCTAGAAGTTCTAATGAACAAGGGACATTAATGTATTCCCATTGTTTGTCAGCATGAGGACTTGCCATTAAGGCATGCAAGCCTCAAGGTGTTTTTACAAAGAACTTAGACTCAAAGGACTATGGACTCAATAATTTGCATTGAAGCAGGGCTTATTTGCGGTATGAAAATGACAGGAAATGGAAGATGAAAATGGAAGATGGAAATGGAGAGTAGAAATGGCAATGGGCAATAAGCATATGAATGAGCCTCTTGCTTTTATTTGTGGGTTATGAATGGAGAAAAAGAGATGAAAAGTGTCTGTGAATGTAAATGGAAAATATGGAGTGAATGGTTTATTATGAAGTATAGATGTGATGGAGACAATAGTATATAAAAGTTTTTCAAGTGTTTGGATCTGATTTTGCATCAACATATTTTTTCTTTGTTGCTGATCATCCCTTTATGAAACAAATTGGTCTCTTAGAGAGACACCATTCTCTTGTAGTCATTTGTCCTTCCTCCTGAAACCTACAAAAAAAACTAATACTTCTTCTGCAATGGAATATAAGATTATCAAATGAGAGAGATGGCCAATCTCTCTAGTTATGATATTTACATACAAAACTAAGAATTTGTATTAATGAAACAAGTTCTCAAAGGAAAAATCAAAAGAATTTATACTTGATTTGGAATTGGTGTCCCAAGTTGAATGTTTCTTTCTTTTAGCAATTTATTTCATTATTTGTCATTTCAAACTCTAATGATGGATTTCTCATTGTGTAGATCTTGTTGAGATCTTTCCAGCAGTACTTAAATTATCAAAATCTGATTTTGTATGAGAAAGATAGGCTGATTTGAACAATGAGGTTTTTTTGGCTGCGGAATTAGAGAACAGCTGCGGAATTGGACTTTAGCTGCGGAATGTGCACAATTTCTGTAGCTAAAAATCTTGAATAAAAAGTTAGCCATTCATCTTTCATCATCAGTCCAAAATTAATCAATACCTTCAGAAAAGTGAGCAAATAATTTATTCATTTCATTGATTGAAAATTATTATTATTTTTTTTCTTGACATGCAGCAACTTAGTGTGGCGACTCAGTGATAACACACAACTTGACTTCCCTTTGACCGGGGTCTTTTTCATCGAATTTGACCAAATGAATAGGACACCATCTATGTACTGACATTCCCCCAGCTACCCATGTGGCTTGTTTTTCTTGATGACACCTGCAACCTAGAGTTTAACAAAACAGATGCGAAAAGTTGGACCAACTGCGGAAAGTTGAATCGGTTGCGGAAAGTGACTGAAACAGTCAACCATCAGACGCATATCCCTGACTGCCCCTTTTATCTAACTAAAGAAAGTCCAAGTCTAAGTGTGTTCAACTGATTTATTTCTCCCAATGAGCCCCATCATTTTTTTTTTTTGGTCCAAGCTTTAAAAGCAACCCAAAGTGATCATTTGGCAACACAGGAAGAGTCAAAATTTGAGACCGTCCTCTGGTTTTCCTCTCCTTTTTATGGGAGAGACGAGGAATGGGATTTGTCCCTATCATATCAATACTCTCAAAATTTTGAAAATGGAAAAACATTCTATTCAAACGCTTTTGCAAGAGATGATTTCCAGTTAGCATTTGATTAGCTTTAGTATCATATGTCCAGCCATCCTGAACAGGTCTCAGCGTTACCCAAGAATCATACCATCCATAAGGAAGAGGAGGAGCACCATCCAGCTTATCATCCTAATTCATATCTCCTCCAAAAACAACATTTGGTAGATTATTCAATGGTTTACGTAAGGGAGTTAAAACAGAGCCGTATGATTTTTGGACACGTCTTTGTTGTTGGTCGTGAAACTGAAGCACAGTCACGCGTTGCATGGGACTGTTAGTCATTAAAGATGTGTAATTAAGATTGAACACCAGCACATAGTTGATTCCTAATTAGATTTCTCTTCCTCAGGCACGCCGAATTACATCACAGCCTGTTCATTTAATTGAAATTCCCTTTTTTTTTACACGCGGCAAGCAAAAATGGGTTCCAAAGAACTGAGGATTTCTCCCAGACCGCCACAAATTTCTTCAAACGGTTTCTGGGTTATCTAATTGACCCAGCTGGCGAAAAAACCCATGTTTTATTTTTTTCAAATTCGTCTCCGTTTGGCCAAATCGTGCTCTCAAAGTTTGACATTTTTTTCTCTATTTACGTTTTTCTGAGTTAATGTTTTCACTGTTCTGCCTTTTATGAATTTGTTGCATTCGGCCTTAAGATCAATCTCAGAGGGGGAAAAATTGTTTTCAGATGCAGTCAATAACAAATGAATCAGTCAGGGGAGGAGATGCTATAAAAAAAAAATCTTTGCGAGCCTTCCAATCGCAAAATTTGTATGGTATACGCCTGACTGCAACAATCTACTTCTTTTCATGGTGTTTCCGAAATGCCTTTTAAATCCTAAGGACAACGATCACTTCAAAAGTTTCTTCTTTGGTTAGACAATTGCCAGCTGATTCAAATGTCTTTACTCTTAATTTAAATGAGTGTTCTTGAAATGCAACTTGAATCTTGCTGCTGCCTCAGTAGTAATGCGAACAGCAGCAAGAGAATCTCTCATACAGAGTTCATCTTCTCTTAGATTCTCAAAAATTTCAAACTCATTAAAATTAATTGTTTTCCTTGGCTCATTGTTATTATATTCTACAAGATATCCAGTTAATCCTTTATATCATTTCTTTGAAAGCCATATCAGCAAGAGTCCAACCAAATCCCAAAAACACAGAGTTTTTATTTTAACACAGCAGTCCATGCAATTCGATCTATTTTTTTTTTAAATGTTCTTGCAGGTTTGTTTTAAGGCCAAAACTTGAACAGGGATGCAGATTTCTTATTGAGGCCAGCTAGGATTGAAGATAGCCATAGATTGTTTTTTTCTTTTTTTTCTCTCTGAAATTGTAAATTTTTATAAGAAGGATAAATGATTTTCAATTTCAGACAGCAAATACTTTAAGGAAAACATGCTAAAAGTAGGACTTTGACTGAGGTCTTAGACTGATTTTTTTTCAATCTGAACTGGGTGACTAAGATAGGATCCATGTCGGGACAATTGTGGAGATGCCCATGTGGTCGGTTTCTTCATACGACGCTTGTAACCTGTTAAACCTTGAAACAGCTGCGGAATTCTCAACTAGCTGCGGAATCAGGGCACTTTCCACAGCTAAGTTGCAAAACCTTATTAAAACATGATACAGTGTTTTGAGGACTACTACAAACCGTAACCAGTCAACTTTGGACAATTTGAACCTATCAAAGTAGTTGAGTTCCATTTTTTTTTTTGAATCAATTGAAATGATGAAGTTTATTTTGTCTCCCCTTTTTTTCTTTTTCTTTTTTCCATAACAATCCTTTTCCTGATCCTCCAGATCACACAAAGTGCCATAGGAGAGCATACTCAAGAATTATTATTTTTTTATTTTTTATTTTTACTTAACAATCCTTTTTCTGATCCTTCAGATCACATGAAGTGCAAGAGGAGAGCATACTCAAGAATTATTAATTTTTTTTTTAGATGTAAGAAATAAGGTCTCCTAATTACACTTCCCCGGCAACGACGCCAAAATTTCTAGTCAATTTAATGTCTTAAATTGCCCTACATAAATTATCAACATGGGTATCGTAAATTAATGAAGTGTGGTGCACCATATGTGCTTAGTTAACCTTTTTCTTACTTCGTTGTTTTATAGATTTTATTTTGTTTTGGGGTTTTGTTTTTGTCGGTTTCCTAGAGTGTCTAATGCAAATGGAAATCCTATTCTAAGGTCTTAAGAATACTTTTAAAGGAAAAGTATGGATAGAGATTTCAAGACAAGGCCTATGTCCGTAATGGTAACTTCCAAAACTTAGCACTTCAAAAGAGCTCAAAACATGTTATTGATGGAATTAGTATTTAAACAAAAGTGTAAATATGCAACTGCTTCAATCAAAATGGAATGCAACAACCAATCAATGAGCTAGTGACTATGAAACCCAATATCCTTGCTGCTGTATAAAAAGAAAAATGAACTTAAAGTAATTCAAAAACTGTAAGCAAAGTAAACTAAATCATATTACATCAACTCAGATTCTGACCCCTCACCATTAGACTTGCTCTGGCTATAGGAGGTAATCATAAACAAATTGAGCAATCTGATATCTAATTTGCATAAAATGAAACTAATATTAAACTACACATTCATACTTCAATCCCTCACCATTTGACTCGCTCTGGCTATAGGAGGTAATTGAAAATGACATGAGAAATTCAATAACTAACTTGCAGAAAAATAAACTAATATCAAACTACGCATTCATACCTCAATCCCTCACCATTTTAGTCGCTCTGGCTATAGGAGGTAACTGAAAATGACATGAGAAATTCAATAACTAACTTGCGGAAAAATAAATTGATATCAAACTACGCATTCATACTTCAATCCCTCACCATTTGAGTCGCTCTGGCTATAGGAGGTAACTGAAAATGACATGAGCAGTCTAATATCTATCTTGCAGAAAAGTAAATGAACAAAACAAAACTGAAAGAAATAACAATGTTGGAATTAGAGCTCAGAAAATCAATCAGCAGAAGGACAAGATGATTCCATCATGTCATTAGTCATTAAAAAGCTATGTGCATTACTAATCTACAATCAACCGGTTGAACACACTTGCATGAATTAAAATTGCATGAATGAAAAATCTAATCTATCAAACTTGAAAGCAATCAAATGACATAATGAAATCAATGCAAAATTTACAAAATGAAATCTACTCTACCTTACATTCTAATGTTCTCCATGAAATCTACTTCACATCTCCTTCCATGTTGAGAACATCAAAGCTTTATTCAAATTCTTCAAAATTACAAAGTACAACAAAGCTCTCCAAAGCTTTCAAAAGCCATCAAGGAAGAACTACAAACTCCAAGCTAAAGACTCACAAGCTAAAAGACTAACTAATGAAGCAGAGAGATCTCCTATTTATACAAAAAGATGAGAAGCCATCTCATTAATGAGAGTCCATGGATCTCTCCCTCTACCTCTAGAGTCCTAATCAAAATAGGAACTGATAAGACACATGTCTTCTTAGAGTTACAATACAATTAGGAGATGTGACACATATCCTCATGATCCCATGATTCTTTTCACTCAAATTCGAATTTGGCCTTAGAGTGCCACATAAAGGTCTTCTAGAAGCCTCCTTTCAACCTACACATGTCAACAATCTCAACCCATTTGTTAGGTATAAGCATATGCACATTATTTTCTAATTTTTAACCACAAATTCACTTAAAAGGCTTAGAAGTAATAAAGATTGGAAAAACATAAATGTGGCCCAATGATAATGAAAGTGGGATGAATGTGGTGACATAGTAGTAAAATGGAGGTGAAATGGAGGTGATATAATGGACATAATAGTGAAAGTGTAATGGAAATGAATGACATTTTCAAGACTCAATAGGTGTACTGTTGCAAGAAGAAGAGATGTGCAAGAACTTGAAGTCTCAAAATCCATATTTGACACTTGTGGCAAAGAATAAATTCTTCAAAGGGAAACAAGCAGGAGAAAACAAAGGTGGAAACTCATCTTAGAAAAGGCCGTTTCCGAAATCAAATCAAGGTATGTCATCTGGAATAATTTTTTTTTTGGTGTGGTAGAAGTGGGCATCTTTCCAGAGACTGTTATAAGAAGAAAAATGATGAATCTAGCAATAAACATAGAAGAGAGTCAGGGCATTTTGTAGGAGAAGCCCTGAATTTTGATCTCAAAAATATCAATCTAATTGTGTCTAATGTTGTGTTGTCTGCTGAAATGGATGATGTTAATCCATAGTTTTTGGACTTCGAAGCTTTGATTCATATGACGTGTAACAGGAAATGGAATGATAATTTCAAGGAAGTATGTAATGGTGCTAATATCTACCTTGGAGACGATCGCCCACATTAGATTAAGAGACGTGGGGATATTCATGTAATATTACCAAATGGAAATGTCAGACACATTTGTAATGTTATGTATGTGCCTGGGATCAAGAAAAACTTGATATTTGTGTCTACAATTACATAACAGAACCTGAAGGTTGAAGTTTTCAAAACACATTGCATAGTGAAATATTTGTTGGATCATTGCAAACCTGTTGCTTCAGGAGTCAGAGTTGGAGGCATGTACAAGCTTGATGTTACCAACAAAATTCATCAAGCATTGACTTCTACAACTATGTCAATAGAAAGTCTTTGGAATCAGAGTTATGGTCACATCAATTATCATGATTTATTGTTATTGTAGAAACAATATATGGTTGAAGGACTCCCTGTGTTAAATAGTGAATATGTTGCTTGTGAAGGTTGTGCATTAGGGAAAATTCACAAAGTTGAATCCCCCTCTAATTCTAATAGGAGAAGAAGAGATGTATTAGAACTTGTGAATTTTGATGTTTGTGGAACCATGCAGACTAGATCCCTAGGGGCTACGTATATTTTATATTGTTTATTGATGATTGCACAAGGTACACTTGGATGTACTTCCCCTGGAAAAAGAGTAATGATTTTTAATATTCCAAAGAATTCAAAAACATGGCAGAGAAGTAGACAAGGAAGTTTATAAATATTATTCATTCAGATTGAGGGGGAGAATATAGATTGGGGAACTTTGTCAAGTACTGCAAGGATCATGGAATAGTGTGGCAATTCACAATGCCCTACACTGCACCGCAGAACGATGTTGCAGTAAGAAAAAACAGAACATTGGTAGAGTGTGTGCGGAGTATGATCAAAGGTAAGAACCTATCAAATGATTTTTGGGAAGAAGTCATTAGTATTGTTGTTTATTTAAAGAATAGAATTCAACAAGGTATCTTGATTTCAAGATTCCATTCGAAGCCTTGTATGGTTTTAAACCAGTAGTTCATCATTTGAGGATATTTGGGTGTAAGGCCTTTACTCATATTCCAAAGGAGAATAGAAAAAATCTTGATGTTAAAGCCATTAAATGCATTTTTGTAGGATATTATTCAGAATTTAAATCTTATAAAATGTTTGATCCCTCTACTCACAAAGTGTTTGCAAGTATGTAATTTTCCATGAGCACGCAGATGAAGGAAACAAGGATAACAACTATGAAATATTGCACATTATTCCTAAATTTGAAGACAATAAATTAGAAGAAAAAGAAGAACAAAGTAAGCAGGAAAAGCTTGGGGAAGAATCCATCAATATGGACATCACCAACAGTCAGAGCCCAATTAGAAGTGGAGAAGTACTTTTATAGAAGAAAGGTGAATACAATGAAGTAAGAAGGAGATCTACTCGACATATTCGACTACCTGAAAAGTATAAGGACTATGCTCTCATGACTAGTGTTTTGAATGTCATAGAACCCATTTGTTTTAAAGCGGATGGTAGTATAAATAAATATAAAGCTATATTGGTGGAAAAAGGGTACTCATAAAAGGAAGGCATTGATTATGTAGAAACATTTGCACCTTTTTGTAGTGGCTACAACCACCCTCCAAAATTTTGCCTACGCTTCATTTTGGAGCCTCCCTATTAAAATCTCAACAACTTGTATTACACTACCTAGATACTTGTGCTTTCATTTCAGTTTTGTATTTCTCTTTATAGCTTGTGTTTACTTACTCAATTTGTTTTCTAACCACAAGCTAACCCTGTGTCTTGGTTGCAAACTAGTTCTAGCACTATCATGATGATCTGCACAATCCTAAAGGGCAACCAACATTTCTCTCATGAAATGCACAGTTCAACCCAAAAGTGAGCTTCATCTTCAGAATTGTGTAGACCCAACTAGCAGCATGTCTTCAGCTGCCAAACTTTGTAGAGTAGTCCAAGCCAGCAAGTGAGCCTTCAGATCCAGAATTGCGCAGTGCCATATGACAACCTACCTTCAGCTGGGAAATTGTGTAGAGCCTGATAGGCATCCTAGATTCAATCAACCCAAACATTGCGCAGAACTTATTGTGCTCAGAAACTACTCTGTGAATGAATCAGAGGGTTCTCCAGTCCTTCCTAGAACTGCACAATCTTTCTAGGAATTTCATGGAAATTTTCCTAAAAAGAAATAAGCTAAGAGGAAAAGCATCCCTAGGAAGTAGGGATCTATTATTAGTTTCTCAAAGGTGACACATTTCCATCTATAGAAATTTCTGCCAAGTGGTGTTGTTGTCCTTGATCTCAAGCATATGATGTAGAAAATCTGTTGGTAGGTCAACCCGGTAATGCAATATAAATTAAAGTAGAATACTATAACCTACTTCTACTATCAATTTGTGGAAGCTTAAATATCGATCTTAACAATATAACCAAAAGAAGAAGAACCAATGGCACAATACACATGAAAATACTTTGGGGAAAGATTCAGCTAAAAAACCCACACTATTGTATTATCATACATGGTGGAAATACATAGGAATTATACAAAGCCTTAGCTCTTACAGCTATCCAACTCTTAGTACAATCCTCACAAATGCTCACAGGAAATCTTGGCTTCACTTTAACCTTCATCTCTACCCTCCAAGCTCCTATTTCCTTGTTCCTTGTGGATCATTTGCCTATACCAAGTGGAAAACGAAGCCTTCAAAACTACGCAATCCTCAAGGATAAATCCTTGACTGCATGCATGAGTTTTCTCTTTGAGAAAACACATGCAACTGATAGTACATTGTCCTTGACTTTAATCTCAACTGGGTCTTTCTCAAAATATACATGCATGAGTTTCTAATGAGGGAATCTTCAGTTAATTGGAGTATCACTAGTTGAGTGCATGCATGCATCAACTGACTCTTAACTCTCTATTAGTTCCTCAAACAGTTTGGAACTAATTTAACTGTACTTAACTCAGTAAACTGAGTTAACTAATTACAACTCAAATATAACTCAATATTATCTCCTTAATTTAAGGGATAACTCTTGCATGACTTCAGAAAGACTTCTAACTTGAATTTCTCCAACTAATTAATTTAAAATAAATTAATTATTATTTCCAAGTAGCTGTTAAGACTAAATTCGATTTTAATTCACAATTTAATTCAAGGAAAAATCAAATTGGAATATTCTTTTTGCCATATTTCAACACTCCCTCTCAACAAGAAAATGATTATTTTCCACCCCGATCCTGTCTCTATGGAACTCAAACTTACACTTTGACAATGCCTTTGTCAAAATGTCAGCATCTTGCTCCTCTGTCGAAATATACTACAGTAACATGATCCTCTCGACCTGTGAAAAGCCATGAGCAACAAATCTTGCCTTATGCTTCTCCACACTACTATCAGTACCTTGCTTTACCTTTTAAAGCCAACGGGAACTCACAACTGACTTGTTCTCCGGTCTCAGAACCACGTCCCAAACACTGTTACGAACTATGGAGTCATACTCCTCCACCATAACATCAACCCAAATCAGCTGCTGCACTACTTCCTCAAAGGAAGATGGATCGGTCTCAACACATTCCCCAATAAGGGCCATGTATCCAGTGTACCTCTCAGGTGACCTCCTTTGTTTGCGCTGAGAAGATGGTGCTCCCACATTCTCTCTCGCATCCTCCAACAATCTGTCATCTTCTCTTGTGTGCTTCTGTCCATCTTTGGAAGACTTTGCTTGAGTGGATGTCTCCACTCCTGGAACCTCTGCATGCGGCTGCTCTGCATCAGTCTGAGGCTCCTCCTCCTTAGGAACCAATAGTTCCTCCACAACCTGTAGTTGGAGCTCCCTCTCAAGGGAAACTCACATGGCCTTCTGCTCATCAAACTTGAGATCTCTGCAAATCATTGTCCTCCGACTGGTAGGCAAGTACACCCGATAGTTGTGAGGTGTATCAGTGTACCCCACAAATATCCCCAACTCTGTTGCCGGCTCAAACTTATTCCATGCATCCTTTGTCTCATGGAAATATACTGATGAGCCAAATATCCTTAAGTGACCCACATCTAGTCTCTTACCGGAGAAAGCTTCCTCTGGTGTCTTCATCCCAAGTATGTGATGCGGGCTTCTATTCTACAAATAGACCATTGTGTTGCATGCCTCAGCCCACAAGTGAAGTGGTAGGCCTTGGTCATGCAGCATTGCCCGTGCTTCCCCTACAATAGTTTTGTTCTTCCTCTCGGCCACCCCATTCTGCTGTGGGTTATGAGGTGTTGTCAACTCTCATTTAATTCCTTCCGTTGCACAAAATTCCTTAAACTCTTGAGAGACATATTCTCTATCGTTGTCACTTCTTAAGGCCTAGATCTTCTTCCTTGACTCTTTCTCAACCAAATATTTGAACTCACAAAACTTTGTGAAAGTTTGGTCCTTCTTCTACATGAAATAAATCCAGCATTTACGAGAATAGTCATCAACGAAAATCACATAATACCTTTGCTTCACTGTGGATGTCGTCGAGAATGGTCCACACAAATCAGTATGAAATCGCTCTAAGATAGCCTCTGCTCGACTATCTCGATCATGAAAGGAAGACTTGGTGTACTTTCCTAAGGTACAACCTTTGCATGTGTCAACTTGCTCAAGTTTACCTTTGCGAAGTCCTGTAGATATCTGCTGCATTATCTTCAAAGCCCCATGATGCAAATGGCCTAACCGCCTATGCCACAACTCGCCAATGTCTTGGCTTTGCACCAATTATGCTTTGGTACTCAATGTTGCACAATCATTTACCTCTAGTTTATAGAGATTTTTCACCTGAATCCCTATCCTCTTGGTCTGACTCGTGGCTATGTGTCTTAGGAACGCCTTTCTTTTACTGAAGACAACATCGTATCCTTTGTCCTCAAACATTGCGGTTGATACCAAGTTCTTTTTCAGTCTAGGCATATACATCACATCTGTCAAGGTGAGAGGAGCTCCATGCTTCCTCTGAAAAGCAACCATGCCCACTCCTGAAACACTATACCTTCCGTCGTCACCCATCTCTATGCGCATCTTGATGTATTTCTCCTCCAAGGCACTGAATAACTTCTTATCTCCGGTCATGTGGAATGAGGCTCCACTGTCAAGATACCAAACACAACCCATCATATATGACACCATGCATGCGATGAGGGTAAAGTCCATTTCGAACTGAGAGGCTAATGCCTCACCTTCCGATCCTTCTGAGGATCCCTTCTTGGACTTCTTCGATGGGAAACTAGTCGCACAATGTCCCATATTGTGACAATTAAAGCATCTTACTTTAGACATGTCACCCTTCTTCCCTTCATGAGAAGAATTCAATTTGAAATGGGAAGCCTTTCCCTTCCCTTTCCTTGCCTTACTTGCTAAGGCCAGATTTTCTTCATCATCATTCTTGGATGAAGAACCATCTCGTGTAATCCTCGTGATCCCCTCCTGCATACGATCTGACCATAGTCGTTCCCAATCTGGTAGTTTCTCCCTTCCATTCACAGAGTCCTGGTAGCTATTCCAACTCTTTGGAAGGCCAAGGAGAGCGAGGCTCACCATATCATCATCGGCAGTAGTTATTCCCACACTGCCAAGCTCATCTCTGTAGGTGGTGAGCTTGTTCAGATATGTGGAAATAGTATCATCCTTCTCCATCTTGATTCTTCAAAGCTTATACTTGAGCGCCAATTTCCTCTGGTCACTACTGTTCTGGTATAGGTCCTTCAATGTCTTCCACATTGAAAATGGAGTATCCTTCCCATCGAGACTCGAGACACTATGGTCTTGAACTCCCTCAAGGATGATCTATCTTGCCTTCGCCACACACTTCTTCTACTTAGCCAACTCTTGTGCATTAGTTGAAGCTAGCTTTGGGATTTCTTGATCAATGAATTCCTTCAAGCCATTTTCTTCTAATACAACCTCCATTCTATCTTTCCATGCTATGTAATTCGAGCTACCTTCCAAGGCATACTCGAGTCTCAAGCCATAGAGCGCCATTGGCAAACCTTGAAGTATGATATGAGTTCGATTTGCACCTGCAACCCCGAACTTCAAACTTCGAATTCTCTTCTTAGTATATTGTTCACAGCTCTGATACCATGTAGAAAATCTGTTGGTAGGTTAACTTGATAATGCAATATAAATCAAAGCATAATACTATAACCTACTTCTACTATCAATTTGCGGAAGCTTAAAGATTGAGCTGAACAATATAACCAGAAGAAGAAGAATCAATGGCACAATACACATGAAAATACTTTGGGGAAAGCCTTAGCTAAAAACCCCACACTATTGTATTATCATACATGGTGGAAATATGTAGGAATTATACAGAGCCTTAGCTCTCACAGCTAGCCAGCTATCAGTACAATCCTCACAAATGCTCATAGGCAATCTTGGCCTTTCTTCAGCCTTCCTCTCTACCCTTCAAGCTCTTATTTCCTTGTGTTGTTCCTTGTGGATGATTTGCCTATACCAAGTGGAAAACCAAGCCTTCAAAACTGCACAATCCTCAAGGATAAATCCTTGACTGCATGCATGAGTTTTCTCTTTGAGAAAACACATGCAACTGATAGTACACTATCCTTGACTTTAATCTCAACTGGGTCTTTCTCAGAATAGACATGCATGAGTTTTTGATGAGGGAATCTTCAGTTAACTGGAGTAGCACTAGTTGAGTGCATGCATGCATCAACTGACTGTTAACTCTCTATTAGTTCCTCAAACAGTTTGGAACTAATTTAACTGGACTTAACTCAGTAAAATGAGTTAACTAATTACAACTCAAATATAACTCAATCTTATCTCCTTAATTTAAGGGATAACTCTTGCATGACTTCAGAAAGACTTCTAACTTGAATTTCTCCAACTAATTAATTTAAAATAAATTAATTAATTATTTCCAAGTAGCTGTTAAGACTAAATTCGATTTTAATTCACTATTTAATTCAAGGATAAATTAAATTGGAATATTCTTGTTGCCATATTTCAACATATGCGTCATGAACTCCAGTTTTCTCAAATCTATGTAATGGACACCTCTAGAGATCACTTATACATTCAATCATCAAGCTCTAACTTCCTTAGGATATCAAGGAGCCTTCAGAGCATTGTCATTGCTTTTCGGGCTCATATGTTCTTTTATCACCTTTTGCTGATTTTTTATGTCGCTTTTTTTTGTTGAGCTTGTGAGAGTATTGTTTCACTCATTTTGTTGAATGATCACTGGTGTTTTAACTTGTAGAAGTGTTGTTTCAAATTATAAATTTCCTTTCTTAAATGTCACATGGTTTTCTCGTTTTGTACCAATGGTCGTCATTGCGGAAATTCCCTTCCCATGATTTGTCTTCCTTCAGTTTGATCCATTGTTGCACTTGTTTTACATGCATATATCTACACTTAGTCAGATTTCCACTCACCCTTACATCATCCTTCAGATCTTCTTGTTTGCACACTTCCCATGAACAGACTTGGGCTCCCCCTGCCCAGATCTCACACTTCATTGCATGCACTATGCAATCTAGGAGCTCAAGACCTTTGCCTTGGCTTCTGGAATTGCGCAGAACTTGTCTTGGGCTGGCTCCAACTCCACAATGTGTAGTTCCAAGAGCCAGTCTCCCAGCTAGGTCACTGAGACTGCGTAATGCACATTCTCTCCCAGGCCCTGACCCAGATTGAATTGTGCATTGCGCAATTCTAGTCATCAAGCTTCCATAGAGACTGTTGGGACTGTGCAATGCATAGTTCCCACAGTCAATCAGTCACCCCTATTAGTCAAAACTACGCAATTCCTCTCGTCAAATGCCCTCATTGCTACTTGATCATGCTGTGAAATTAGATTTGTAAGAGCTAATGTTTTTTTTCCATGATTGTCCTTTCTGTCCCACAGGTACCACACTCATGAAGCACTTCTCTCCAACAATCATTATACCATGGCACTAAAGAGAGCTACTACAAGAGAGACCATTGAAGGCAGTATTGGGGAAGCAGTTAAGCAAGTGCCAATTTTCTTTCCAATATATGCAGATTCCCAACTATTTACGGGAATTGAATCAGCACTAACATGGCAAGAAGACCAGAAGCAACGGAAAAAGGAAGAAATCCAGTACAACCTCAGGGAAAGAGGAAATTGTTTCCATAATAAAGGGAGAACAAAGCTACAGAGTGAAAGCGCATTCAATCATCATGCAAGAATCTTTGATAACAGAAGAAAAAGGAAGCAGAGGACACAAACAACATAACAAACCAAGAGAGAAGAGAAGAGCTTGTAGGTAGCAGATCTGAGATCACAGCAAGAATAACAAGAACCGAAGAAAGAGCGGGAGTTGAGAAGGAAAGAACAGGAAAAGAATCAGAAACAGGAAGAAGAACAAAGGCAAGGCACAATGACAGAGAAAACAACACCAATATATGTTGATGAGTTGGAATAGCCAGCAGCTAAGGAAGAGAGTGAACAGATGCAAGTTCCCTCACCAATGCTAAATACAAGAATCAAGTCCGGTTAGAGGACGACATGTACATGGACTAGCTAAGGTGAGAGGCCACCAGGGATAACTTGGATTTGAGCACACCAAACATGCAGAATCACTGTGGTCATTTCATGGTCTACACCATGCTGCATATGCTTCAGGACGAGATGGGCATAGGTTCCAAGACCATATACCCAGATGACATGGAGGCAAGAGTCTTCTTTCAGCAAGACAACATCAAGAAATTTGGGGACATCATAGCACAGTACTAGTCTTGGCATCAGTACATGATCGAGAAGCATCAAGTGGATGTTGCCGAGTTGGTATTTCCCCAAACCTTGGAGTCATAGTGTTTTGTCTTGTTAGGATGTCTCTAGCATATTTTGCCTCACATGGGCAGATATGGAAAATATATATTATTTGTAAATATGTTGTAAGTGAATTCCAAGTGTCGTTATTGGAATGTGAACAGTCACTACGTAGCGCAAAGAGTTATTTTTAAATAAGTTGAAGAGTCATGAGGTTTGTCAAAGAGTCACAAAGGGGAATTTCAAGGGTCACCCCACCCTTTGTTATAAATATAACCTCATAACTCATTGAACAGGCTTTTGGGAGCCAAGATTTTGGCTAGGCATTGTTTAGAGAAGGCTTGGAGAGTATTGTGATGAGTCTTGGCTTCTCCACAACGTAGAGCGAGTACATCTCCTTGGAGGAGAAAGTGGTGTTGACTATAATGTTCCACTATTGGGGCTAGTGGTTGTCAATGGTGTATGCATGGATGGAACTTTCACTTAATAATATAAATGAGCCAGCATGTTTTCATGCATATGTTGTTATTGTAGTTCGACTATTCTGGTTACTTTAGCAATGTATGTTATTTAACTTATGCTTTGTCTATGACCTATTTTGTATGAAATTATATGAATCTTTTTGGAGGCATGTTGTTGTATTAACCCATCACTTTGGATTGTGGACTATTCCACTTCTAGTTTGTGATGTCATTCCGCTCGTGTGTTCCTTTCAGGTTGCGTACTATTATAGGATTCTAAGGGACAAACATCCTTTTCCCCTTCATGTGTTAGAACCCCCATTCATATCACTTGACTCGCTGCAAGGTCACACACTTTCTTCTAACAAAGTTATCATAATTACCTCTGCACATTACTACGGTCAAGGAACTACTTTACTACCCACTACTGGGACTCCTACTCCAAATGGTCTGAGGTCTAGTTGGGACTTCTTACGCGGTAGATCCCTTGACATGTTGGTAGGTCTAGCACCATCGACATTTCTGGCACTAGAACGAGGGATTGATGACAATTTGATCCCTCAAAGTCTGTCTTGAATCTCTACACATCATTCATGACTTATATTACAATCTCAACTCCGGTGTGTTTTTCTCATGCACATGATTTTGAAGCATCGTAGGATGCCATTGATGACTTGCATGACTCAAGTAAAATGGTGAAGGTGAAATAGCCCTACTAAGTCATGGAGTTGCCTTCTTAGGCTTCTATGAAAGGAATGAAGTTCCCTTTGACGACATTGCCTATGGGATGTTCGCTTACAAGCTCAAAGGGCATGTTGAGCAATCATGTTGTACATTGCCTGCAACCTCTATTCACTCTTTTAATCATATGATCATAAAGTTAGGAATTGATTCTTTCGCTATGACCATAAATAAATTAATAAAAAACTATACAATTACGGAAAGCACCTAATGAATCTATTGCACAATTTTGGGATTGCTTCTGTAATCTTGATTTTCAAATCCCTGAAGATGAAAATGATTGGAATTTTCTCAAAGAAAGGCTTTAGTCATGTATCTAAAAATCCACATGGGTTGGAATCATTCGAGCCCCTCCCTATATACCTTAGTGTTAGAGCTTCCAAATCTAAGACGGACAAGGTTGTTGTCACAAGTGACCCTTCATCCTCTTCTCATCAAACATCTCTATCTTTGCAGGATGAGGTGGGAGAAGTTGCAAACCAATCTATTGAAATGCCACCTCCTCCCACCCCACATTCTCTAGATATCTATGTATATTTTGACTGCAACCCTGATGGTTGTTACATGATATCGTTTTCTCAAACTCCTTCCTCTGGTTCCTATGATCCTCCAGATTTTACTGTGTTGTATTCACCCATTGCAGACTCCACGTCTGTTGTTCACAAAGATCAAGTTGTCGATGGAGTTGGTGTTGAGCATCCAACCTGCACTGTCATTTTTTATAAGTATGTGTGACAACCTAAAGAAGAAACTGTAGTGAAGGATGACCTCCTTATGTCCACACCTCATCCTCTTTATCCTAACATCTTCTGTAATCCTGCCATTTCTGATTTTTCTTGTGAAAATTCATCTTCGAATGTTGCTACTTTTGATCATTCACAGGACACACAGGATGTCAGCTCGTCATTTGATTATGGTGAGAAAAAATCTTTCTTTCCAAATCCACCCAATATCTCATCTTTCATTTTTGGAAATTCAAAGGGTGAAAAATTATGTTTCTCATCAACCCCTCTGTATGATTCTTCGAATCATGAGGATGTCGATGCACAATTCAAATTTTCTGATTGTGGCTATCATGATCTTTTACCTCCTTCATTTGATCATGATTATCATTCACTTATTGTTGATGTTTCTAAGCCACCGGTATTTGATGATACTTCTTCTGGTGAAGTGGAAACCCCTCAAGTTTTCAAGGCACTTCATCCCGAGCTAATGGTTATGTCAGGTTCTCGTAGTCTTGAGGTTAGTTCCATTTCTAATCAGAAATATGTTGAGTCACCGTGAACATTGAAAATCAACCTGATCTAGATATTTCACATCCTCCACCAGAATCTCACGATCCTATCGCTCATGCATGCGAGGAGTCATATGTAGAAAGTCATGTTGCAAAAATATTTTTTTCTTCTTTTTGCGTGTTTGCTTGTTTTTCAAGGTCGAAAGAGTGTACGTGCTTTTTGTATGTGCACAATATGATGCCACACCATGGTACATCTACATAGTGCTTTTCATGTTCTTTTACTCTTTTATTTTTTATGGACGCATTCAAACTTCGAGCGTATTGGTTTTCATTGTTTTATCTTTCTTGTTTGTTGGTTTACCTAAATATCTTTCTTGTCAACCATGCCTTCACTTACATGGGCCAACCAATGCATTGGTGGATGCATTGGAAATATGTCTTCACGTCAGTAGGTCCATGCACTACTTAGATTAGGAGTATGAGTAGTGTTTTCTTTCCTTTTTTGGCTTTTTCTTACTTGTTTTGCTTTCATGTTACTGCTTTCCTTTGCATGATTGTTTTTTTATGCACCCATAGGATTAGCTTCCCATGAAACTGTGTTTGGCTTCTTGAGATAAGTTGGGTGAAATACAAGAGGACTTGTACAACTACCAACATCCATTTATCTATATATTCCCTTTCCTTATGAAGGTATTTCATTCTTTTAGTTGACGATACCCTGATGGAAAATATGTTCTTTTTCAGAGTGAGTCCCACAAAGCTTGCACTTTAATTAGTACCACCTACTCTAATCGGTTTTATATTTTTGGTTAACCCTTATCAACTCAGTCAAATAGAGGAAGGTGAGGGGGGAAACCTTAACAAGTATGTTAGAGTTATATATAACATCCTTCTCTGAAGGGACAACCTCTTTTGCACTCAATAAGTCGGGATCCTTCTTCTGCCTCATGAAATAAATAATTTCCTATGCATGGTTATTTGAAAAATAAAAAATGGAAAAAATAAAATAAAGGTGAAAGAAGAGAAAGTATTCTTGTGCAGAGAGGTAAAGCAAGTAACTCCGCTAGGGTATTGTCTAGGCTCGCTGGCAGCAGAGCAATGCTTGTGTTCCTGAAGTGACTCCGTCAGGTACTGTCCAAGCATGATGGCAGTGGAGAAACACTATAGATGAAACTTAAACTCTGATAGTTTATATTACCTGTGCATTAATATTCCCCTCATCCCAATCAAAACAACTCAGTTTACTTGGCTTGGTATGTGGGGTGATCGATGAATAGAATGGCAGGGACTGCATCTTTAACTCAAGCTAGTGAAGGAACCATGATAATCAAAGAATTAAACAATACTTCCGAAGGAGTTAGGCTCGCTTTACATGAGACAAGGTCTATATAGAGAGTTGGAGTTCTACCACTGTGTCACGAATGTTGTGGCAGCTACAACCACCCTTCAAAATTTTCCCTATTCTTCATTTTGGAGCCTCCCTACGAAAATCTCAGCAACTTGTCTTAAACTTCTTATGTACTTGTGCTTTCATTTGGGTTTTACCTTTCACTTTACAACTTGTGTATGCTTACTCGCTTTGTTGTCTAACCACAAGATGACCCCGTGTCTTGGTTGCAAATTGGTTCTAACACTACCTTGATGATCTGCACAACCCTAGAGGGAAATCAGCCTTGCTCTCAAGAAATGTGCAGTTAAACCCATCAGTGAGCTTCGACTCTAGATTTGTGTAGATCTAGCTGGCAGCCCGTCTTCAACTAGGAAACTGCACAAAGTAGTCCAAGCTAGTAAGTGAGCCTTCAACTCCATAATTGTACAAAGCCAATTGAAAGCCTACCTTCAGCTTGGAAATTTCATAGAGCTTGAGAGGTAGCCGAGAGCCACTTAGCCCAAAAATTGTGCAAAATATATTTTGCTTAGAAACTACTCAATGCATGAACTAGAGAGTTTCCCATTCCTTCCCAGAACTACACAATCTTTCTACGTAGCACATGGTAGTTTTCTTGAAAAGAAAGAAGCTAAGAGAAAAAAAATCCCTAGGAAGTAGGGATCTATTATTAGTTTCCCGAAGGTGACACATTGTCATCTTTAGAAGTTTCTGCCAAGTGTCGTTGTTGTCCTTGATCTCAAGCATATGTGTCATGAACTCCATTTTGCTCAAATCTATGTAATGGACGTCTCTAGAGCTCAATTATACATTCGATCATCAAAAAATCTAGCTTCCTTAGGAGATTAAGGAGCATTCAGAGCATTGTCATCGCTTTTCAGGGTGAGTTTTGCTTTTATCGTCTTTTGCTACTTTTTCTGTCACTTTTGTTTGTTTAGCTTGTGAGAGTGTTGTTTCACTCATTTTATTGAACGTCCACTGGAATTTTAAATTGATTTAACTTGTAGAAGTGTTTTTGAAGTTATAGATTATCTTTCTGAAGTGTCACATGGTTTTCCCATTTTGCACCAACGGTCATCATTGCGGCGACTCCCTTCACATGCTTCATGTTCCTTTAGTTTGATCCATTGTTGCACTTATTTTACATGCATACATCTACACTTAGTCAGATCTACACTCATCCTTACATCATCCTTCATATTTGCTTGTTTGCACACTCCCCATGAATAAATATGGGCTCCCCCTTCCCGGATCTCACACTTCACTGCATGCACCTCTTCCTTGGCTTATGGAATTGCGCAGAGCTTGTCCTAGGTTGGCTCCAACTATGCACTAAGTAGTTCCAGGAGACAGTCTCGCAGCTAGGTCACTGAGACTCTGTAATGCGTAATCTCTCCCATGCCCTGACCCAGACTGAACTGTGCATTACGCAACTCTAGTCATCAAGATTGCACACTATTTTCTAGGACTGCGAAGTGCACAATTCCCACAGTCAATTAGTCACCCCTGTCAGTCAAAATTGCACAATTCCTCTCATTAGATGCCCTGGTTTCTTCTTGATCATGCTGTGAAGTTAGATTTGTAAGAGCTAATGTTTTCTTTCCATGAGTGTCTTCTTTGTCCCACAGGTACCACACTCATGAAGCACTTCTCTACAGCAGTGATTGTACCATGGCACTAAAGAGAGCTGCTACAAGAGAGACCACTGACAGCAGTATTGGGGAAGCAATTGAGAAAGCACCAATTTTCTTGCCAATATATGTAGATGCAAATTGTTTACATAAAAGGAATTAACACTAACTGGCAGCAAGACCAGCAACAGTGGTAGAAGGAAGCAATTTAGTATAAGATCAGGGAAAGAGGAAATTGTTGCCATAATAAAGGGAGAACAAAGTTGCAGAGCGAATGCACATTCAATCTTCATGCAAACAAATTTGATAGCAGAAGCAAAAGGAAGCATAGGACACAAACAACAGAGCATAGAAAGAGAGAAGAGAAGGTCTTACAGGCAGTAGAACTGAGATTGCAGCAAGAAGAACAACAACCGAAGGAAGAATGGAAGTCGAGAAGGAAAAAATAGGAAAAGAAGCAAAAATAGTAAGAGAACAAAGGCAAGGCACAATGACAAGGAAAACAACACCAATATTGGTTGACAAGCCAGAACAGTGAGTAGCTAAGGAAGAGAGTGAACAGATGCAAGTTCCCTCACTGATGCTAAATACAAGAACCAAGTCCAATTAGAGGACGACAAATACATGGGCCATCTAAGGTGAGAGGCCACCAGGGATGACTTGGAGTTGAGTGCACCAAACATGCATAAGCACACTAGTGGTCATGTCATGGTCTACACCGCACTTCATGTGCTTCAGGATGAGATGGACACAAGTTCCAAGACCATATACCCAGATGCCATGGAGGCAAGAGTCCACTTTTAGAAAGACAAAATCAAGCAGTTTGGGGACATAATAACATACTACCAAGCTTGGCATCAGTACATGGCCGAGAAGCATCAAGTGGATGTTGCCGAGTTGGTCTTTCCCCAAACCTCAGAGTCATAGTGTTTTGTCTTTTTAGGTTGTCTCTAGCATATTTTGTCTCACATGGGTACATGTGGAAAATGTATATTATTTATAAATATGTTGAGAGTGCAATTCCAAGTGTCATTATTGGAACGTGAACAGTAATTATGTAATGTAAAGAGTTATTTACAAAGAAGTCCAAGAGTCATAAGGGTAGTCGAAGAGTCACAAAGGCGAATGTCAAGGGTCACCCCATCCTTTGTTATAAATAGAACCCCATAACTCATAGAACATGCTTTTGGGAGCCAAGCTTTTGGTTAGGCATTGCTTAGAGAAGGCTTGGAGAGTATTGTGAAAAGCCTTGGCTTCTACACAACGTAGAGCGAGTACATCTCTTTGGAGGAGCAGATGGTGTTGACTATTATGTTCCACTATTGGGGCTAGTGGTTTTCAATGGTGTATGTAAGGATGGAACTTTCACTTAATAATATAACTAAGCCAAAACGTTTTCATGCATATTTTATTATTGTAGTTCGACTGTTCTGGTTCCTTTAGCAATGTATGTTATTTAACTTACTCATTTGTGTATGAACTATTTTGTATGAAATTGTATGAATCTTGTTGGAGACGTGTTGTTATATTAATCACTTTGGATTGTGATTATTCCGCTTCTAGTCTGTGATGTCATTCTTCTCGTGTGTTCCTTTCAGGCTACGTACTATTAAGGCTTCTAAGAGACACGCTTCCTTTTCCCCTCTGTGTGTTGGAACCCCCATGCATCTCACTTGACTCACTGCAAGGTCACACACTTTCTTCCGCCAAAGTTATCATACTTACCTTTGCATGCTACCGCAGTCAAGGCACTACTTTACTACCCACTATTGGGACTCCTACTCCAAACGGTCTGAGGTCTAGTTGGAAATTCTTACCAGGGAGATCCCTTGACATGTTGGCGATTCTAGCACCATCAATGCAACTATAGCTAAATTTAATACTATTAGATTATTAATTGCATTAGCTACAAAGTACCATTGGAATTTTCACCAATTAGATGTAAAATATGCTTTTTTGAATGGTGATTTAAATGAGGAGGTGTATTTGACACAACCTGAAGGGTTTGTGAAAAAAGGGCAGGAACATTTAGTTTGCAGATTAAACAAAGCTTTGTATGGGCTAAAGCAGGCACCTAGGTCATGGTATGAAAAGATAGATTCCTTCTTTCTTCAGCAGGGTTTTATGAGGAGTCAAAGTGATCCAAATTTGTATACCAAGTTTGATTCAAAGGGGCATGTAGTATTGATTTCTTTATATGTTGATGACTTAATTATTATAGAGAATTTATTCAAACTAATTGATGAAATTAAGGTGTAGATGTCACAAGTATTTGAGATGAAAGATCTTGGTGAGTTACATTACTATCTAGGCCTTGAAGTGTGGAGAGATGCACGTCAAAATTTTGTTACTCAGGGTAAGTATGTCAGATAAGTACTTAAAAGTTTTAATATGGATCAATGCAAAGTTACTTTTGTTCCAATGAAGCAGAATGTGAAACTTCATTTTGATGATGGATCAAAGGAGGTAGACGGTACATTGTATAGACAACTGGTGGGAAGCTTGACTTATCTCACTACGCCCATACCTGATTTAGCATACTTTGTTAGTGTGTTAAGTCAATTTATGGCGAGACACCTAGAAATCCATTGGAGAGAAGCAAAAGGGGTACTCAGGTATCTTAAGCAAACAAGTGATTTTGGTATTAAGTATACTAATTCATTTGATGTTGAGCTTACAGGTTACTCATATTCAGATTGGGTTGGTAATCCAGATGATAGAACATCTACTACAGGTTATGCATTCAGTATTGGATCTGGCATTGTTTCATGGTGATCCGAATTGGATCCATGAAGAAAAATCAAAGTACCATTATTGTATCAAATAGGGACAAGAACTTCGAAGTCAAGAACATAGAGTGATCAGAAAAACCTCTGAACAGTGGCAGTTCACAGCCAACATGGAATGACAAGGACCTCGGTCAAAGCGCACTGACCGAGGCCCATGGAGACCGCGCAGGAAGTGAAACTGACATCTAGGAAGCCCAGATCAGGAAAAGGAGGGAGTTTCTGATGCACGATTAGCGGGAAAAACCCCTCGAGAAGGAGAGGCCCCGAGCGCTTGGTCACATGGAAGCCTGGAAAACCGTGGGGAAAATCGCTAAAGGCTAAAGGCGGGACCCGCACTCCAAAACCGGCGGTATTTATCGGGGCCACCCTTAGGTGGTAAGCGGATTTGGAGAAAAACGAGCAATACCATTCAGTGCCTAATGCGTGGCAGGTGGAGGAGAGAGAAAACCACCACTCATCGCACGCTAACGGTCGAGCAAGTCAACTGCGCAAAATGAGCGAATGATGTCGTATCTAGGGGCTCCAGATCTAACGACTGAGATCGCGCTTGATGGAGAAACTAGATTTGACAAGGGATTGAGCCGCGATGTATAAGAATTTGAGGTCCGATTTGACCGCTGAGGTGGCGGATGAGTCATTTCCCGACGTAAATGAAAAACATAACCGACGAAGGAAGAGCTGGCGCCGTTCGCGAGAGGACAAGTGGCCACTCCCTGTGAGCTGATGACCATGACGCAGGGACAGGGAATTCCAAGTGAATAGCAGCAGGCGATCCGACGGAGGAAGAAGGGGAATCGAATAGTCATGAGATCAACTGGCTTTAAGCCATGAATAGAGAATAGAAAAACACAAAGACTGAGAGGAAATTGAGAGAAAGAACCAGAGAAAGAAGAAGACAAAGACAGAGAATGAAGAGACAGTGAAGCAAAGAGCAGAAAGACAGAGAGTCGAGCTGACCTGCAGCATAAGGCAGCATCGAGCCATCTCTGAGAGGATCTGTCGGGAACTGAGCACCACATTGGGCTCCTTCCATTAAAGACCAGAGATGTCAAGAGCTCGTAAGGCAAAGGGTCTGTGTACTCTAGTGGCTTGGGGAATCCAAGAACCACCCTGCCAAGCAATTCTGTTTCAGGAGACTCAGATTGAGCTCCTCATTGTAATTCTTTGCTTTAAAGACACAATAAAAGAAGGCCACCACTGAGAGCTCAACTGGAGATGTAGCCCTAGAGGATAGGGTGACCTCCTTATTAATTGTTGTGTTCTTGTATTTGCTTACTTTGTTTCTCTGTTGTTTTCCGTTTTCCAAGTGTCTGTGTATTTTGCAATCTGATCGATCTGTTGCCTAAAATAACATAGACACACACCAACACATGAGTCTATAATACCTTTATTCATTAATTCTTTAACTGAGGTCACTCAAGGGTGATTTTCAGATCAAGTGGTATCAGAGCTTTATGCTGTAAGGTTAGATAAGCTTGTGTTTGTTTAGATGTTGAATGCTCACTAGATCAAAGCTCAAATTAGGAGAAGGAGAGTTGGTCAAAACTAATCCTGAAATTGGGAGAGTCTATCCTCGGAAGACAATGTCAGAGGAAGGTTCTATGGGACCAGACCCTCAATTCATAGAAAGTTTCTTAGCCATAAAGTCCATGGTAGAAGAAATGTATAAGGACTTTAGAAAACACAAGGATGAAGATTCATCAGGCTCTAAACAAGACAAAGAAGAAGATGAGTCTCACTTCCATGACCACTCCAAAGGGAAAGGGAAAGAGGACAGCTTCCTCACACCTCCTAATAGCCCTATGCATAACAAGAAAGAATCTTTAATCAAACTAGATGTTAAATTTTGATTTGCCTATATATGATGGAGAGCTAAATGCAGAAAAGTTGGACAATTGGATTAGACAAATTGATGTTTATTGCAGAGTACGTAACATCGATTTAGACAAGATCAATATTCAGCTGGCAAGCCTATGCCTAGGAGGCACTGCCTTGGTTTGGTGGGAAGGCAGAACCCAAGCTGACATGAAAAGACATGGTAAGACTATCTCTGTCTGGAGTGAATTTTTTTCTGCAATCAAGAAGCAATTTTATCCATTGGACTACATTGAACAAGCCATGATGAGTTGGAAAACTCTTCGGTAGTTGAAAGGGCAAAATGTGCACGGGTACACTCAAGAATTTAGAAAGAGAGCATTGATTCTAGGAATCTCATTAGACTCACCGGAGACTCTTTTGAAGTACATTGGTGGTCTACACAGCTACATGAGGCATACCATCCTCATGTTTAATCCCACTAGTATAGATGAGGTATCTGTACAAGCTACTCATCTAGAAGCTAGAGGAAAGAATGGAAATTCAGAAGTTGGGGGACCATCCCAACCCACTTCAAGCAAGAGCAAGGAGAAAAGAAAGCAGAAGTGGAAAGCAAGGAAGGCTAACACTGCACAGAAGAGCAAGGCTTCATGCAATCACTGTAAAAAGGATGGGCATGATGATGAGCATTGTTGGATTTTGCATCCAGAGCTGAGGCCTAAGAAGTTCGAGGGCAAGAAGAAGAAGATTGCTACAGTTGTTCAAAAAGATTTGGGGTCAGACTTGGGAGATGAAACAACCATTGCAGCCACAGGTATAAGAGGTAAGAATTCTGAGGCACCTACTAGTAATTCTGCTCAATCTATTATTGATGAAGAGAATGAGAGAAAAATACATGAGCTTTTCCATATTTGAGTTGTTTCCAAATATCAAAAGATTGATACTTTGTTTGATAGCGGCTCACAAGTAAATTTAATTTCTGAAGCAATTGTAAAGAAATTGGGATTAGCAACTACACCTCACAAGAAACCACACCCATTAGGATGGTTGAATGATAAAGCACAACTACAAGTGACTAGATAGTGCAAACTCAAGTTTTCTTTTGGGTCAACATTTGTAGATGAGGTTGAGTTAGACATAATTCCTTTGGATATATGTGGAATTGTTTTACGAAGTCCTTACTTGTATGATAAAAAGGTTATTTTCTATAGAGCTGAGAACAAGTATCTACTTGTCAAATATGGAATCGAATACTTTGTAAGAGCTCATAAGCTCAAGAATAATTATACTCTCATAAACTCACGGAAGATGAAAAGAATGATAAATTCATTCAAACAATTCTTACTGATGGTTGTAAAGGAAAAGAAACCTGAAAAACCAATGTATATGAGGGTTGTAATGCTAAACAACAAGCTAATATAGAAAAGTTTGTTTCCGAGTATGATGTCTTGTTTCAAGAACCTAAAGGTATGCCACCCAAAAAGGAAATAGTACATGATATTATTCTACAGCAAAATGCTCCATTGCCTAACATTGGAATGTACAGGTTGTCTGCTTTAGAGAATGTTGAAATCAAGAAGTAGGTGTAGGAGTTTCTCGAGAAGGGGTTCATCAGGCCTAGCATATCCCCATGTGGGTCACCAATCATTTTGGTGAGAAAGAAATATGGCTCGTGGAGAATGTGCATTGACTACCGAGCACTGAATAAGATAACAATCAAGAATCATTATCCCCTTCCTCGCATAGATGATCTTTTAGATCAATTGAAAGAAGCTTTCTATTTCACCAAGCTAGACTTGCACAGTGGATACCATCAGGTCAGAGTTGCAGAACAAGATGCATGGAAGACTGCTTTCAAAACAAAGAAGGGATTGTAGGAGTGGCTGGTTATGCCTTTCGGCTTAACCAATGTTCCTGCTACTTTCATGAGATTAATGAATGATGTACTCAGAGCTTTTCTTGATGATTTTGTTATTGTGTATTTGGATGACATTCTGATTTTTAGTAAAACGTGGGAAGAACACTTAAAGCATGTTAAGCAGACATTAGATGTTTTGAAAAGAGAAAAAATTCATGTTAAACTCTCAAAATGTGAATTTGGCAAAACATCTCTAAATTATTTGGGTCATATAGCAGCGGGTGGTGAATTGAAGATAGATCCCTCTAAAGTGGCAGTCATTGTAAACTGGCCTAAACCCAAGTCTGCTACAGAAGTGAGAAGCTTCTTAGGGGCAGCACAATATTGGAGGAAGTTTATTTCTAACTTTTCCTCAATTGCAGCTCCCTTACATGCTTTGACAGGATTGAACAAGGTGTTTCAGTGGGGAGGAAAACATCAGAAAGCCTTCGACACCTTGAAAGAAAAGATTAGTACAACACCTATACTAGCACTGCCTGATCTTCAAAGACCATTTGAGATCCAAACAGATGCTAGTGACTATGTCATGGGAGCAGTGTTGACACAACACGGTAAACCCATATGTTATCATTCTGAGACTTTTAATCCTGCAGTAGTTAACTATCCTACTTATGATAAAGAATTGTATGCATTAGTTCAGAGTGTGAAGAAGTGGAAACATTACTTAATGGGCAAAGAGACAGTAATACATACTGATCATCAACCACTTCAATATCTACACTCCCAAACTAGTTGCAGCAATCAAGACATTACAGATGGATGGGTTTTCTACAACAGTTTCATTTAGTCGTCAGATATAAAAAGGGCATACATAATAAAGTTGCAGACATGTTATCTAGACCCATTATAAATGCATCTACTATACTTAAGCATAATTCTGTGCTACATGAAAGCTACATTGAACAATATGCTCAAGATATAGACATTAAGGATGTATATGCAACTTTGAGTCAAGGCAAACGAGTAGAAGAATTGGATTATCATGTAAAGGACCGACTCTTATACCATTGTGGGAAGGTATGTATTCCACAAATTGAGAGAGTAAATATAATTAGAGAAGCACACACTTCTATGATATTAGGTCACTTTGGGGTAAGTAAAACAGTTGCATAGCTGCAAAGGTTTTGTTATTGGCCAAAAATGAATGAGACAGTTTCTAGATATGTAAGAGGGTGTAATATGTGTGCTAAAAGCAAGCCCAGCAATAGAAAACTAGGCTTGTACACTCCACTACCAGTTCCTTCTCACCCTTGGGAAAGTGTTTCCATGGATTTTGTTGGAGAGCTGCCTAAATCTAGGAAAGGTCATGATTATGTATATGTTGTTGTGGATAGGTTCAACAAAATGTGTATTTTGATACCTTGTAATAAACAGATTACAGCTGAACAAACTGCAAAACTGTTCTTTGAACATGTATGGGTTCATTTTGGATTACTAACTTCCATTATATCTGATCGAGACACCCGATTTGTGGGGAAGTTTTGGTCAAGTCTGTGGGAACTAATGGACACCAAACTGAAGAAGAGCACACCTTTTCATCCACAAACTGATAGCCAGACAGAAGTAGTTAACAGGACAGTGATCCAATTACTCAGAGGATATTGCAGCAAACATCCTAAGCTTTGGGATGAACATCTGTGTTATGTTCAACATGCTTACAATAGAGCAAAACATTCTTCTACACAGAGATCTCCTTTTGAGACCTGTTTTGGTTTCACCCCAAGGTCTCCTTTGGATTTTGTCTTTGGTAAAGATACCACAGTTGATGGACACAGTGATGTGGACAAGGCAACTAGGTTCATTGAAAAAATCCAGGAGATCCACCAGGTAGTACAGGAACAGCTAGAAAAGATCCAAGCCAGATACAAGGCAAGGCATGACAAGCATCGGATGGAGCATAGTTTCCAAGTTGGTGACCAAGTCTGGTTGTATATCAGCAAGAACAGGATGCAAGGTGAAGGTAAAAAGCTAAAGCCTATTAGGTATGGACCTTTCAAAATACTTGAGAAGATTGGTGAAAATGATTTTCGCCTTGATCTACCAGCTTACATGCACATCTACTCAGTCATAAATGTCGATTGCTTGAGATTGTTTGAACCCTCTCTAATTGAGGATCTTGAAAAGCAGAGTCAGTTGCCTTCTATTGATGACCTGCTACCTGAATATCTTAATGAATTACAGGAAGACACAGTTCTCGACAGGAAGGGGAGGACGACTCGCAGGGGAGATGTTGAGTACCTCAGAATTGGGCTCAAAGGTTCAAAGCCAAGCAGTGCAAAGTGGATAGAGATTGGACAAGTGAGAAAACAATACCCTCATTGAGTTGATGCTTGAAACCAACTTTTGGTGGTCCAAAATCTTTTTAGTGGGAAGGCTGTGATCCGAATTGGATCCATGAAGAAAAATCAAAGTACCATGATTGTATCAAAAAGGGATAAGAACTTCGAATTCAAGAGCATAGAGTGATCAGAAAAACCTCTAAATACTGACAGTTTGCAACTAGCGTGGAATGACGAGGACCTCGGTCAAAGTGTGTTAACCAAGGCCCATGGAGACTGCGTAGGAGGTGAAACTGGCACCTGGGAAGCCCGGATCGGGAAGAGGAGGCAATTTCTGATGCGCGATTAGCAGGAAAAACCCCTCGAGAAGGAAAGGCCCCAAGCGCTCGGTCACATGGAAGCCGGGAAAACCGTGGGGATAAGCACTAAAGGCTAAAGGCGGGACCCGCACTCCAAAACTGGCGGTATTTATCGGGGGCACCCTTGGGCGGTAAGTGGATTTGGAATGAAACGAGCGATTCCATTCAACGCTCGATGCATGGCAGGTGGAGGAGAGAGAAAACTGCCACTCCTCACACGCTAACGATCGAGCAAGTCAACTACGCGAAATGAGCGAATGACATCGGATCTGGGGGCTCCAGATCTAATGACTGAGATTGCATCCGATGGAGAAACCGGATTTGACAAGGGATTCAGCTGCGATGTATAAGGATTTGAGGTCCGATTTGACTGCTGAGGTGGCGGATGAGTCATTTACCCATGTAACTGAAAAACCGAACCGATGAAGGAAGAGCTAGCGTCGTTCACGAGAGGACAAGTGGCCACTCCCTGTGAGCCAATGACCATGACACAGAGACAGGGAATTCCAAGTGAACAGAAGCAGGCGATCTAATGGAGGAAGAAGGGGAATCGAACAGTCATGAGATCGACTGGCTTTAAGCCATGAACAGAGAACAAAAAAACACAGAGACCTAGAGGACACCGAGAGAGAACCGGAGAAAGAAGAAGACAAAGACAGAGAATGAAGAGACAGTGAAGCAAAGAGCAGAAAGACAGAGAGCCGAGATGACCTGCAGCACTAGGCAACATCAAACCATCCCTAAGAGGATCTGTCGGGAACTGAGCACCACATGGGCTCCTTCCATTAAAGACCAGAGAGGTCAAGAGCTGGTAAGGCAAAGGGTCTGTGTACTCTAGTGGCTTGGGGAATCCCTGCCAAGCAATTATGTTTCAGGAGACTTAGATTAAGCTTCTCATTGTAATTCTCTGCTTTAAAGACACAATAAAATAATGCCACCATTGAGAGCTGGACCAGAGACATAGGCCTGGAGGATAGGGTGAACTCCTTATTAATTGTTGTGTTCTTGTATTTGCTTACAATGTCTCTCTGTTGTTTTCCATTTTCCAAGTGTCTGTGTATTTTGCAATCTGATCGATCCGTTGCCTAAAATATCATAGACACACACCAGCACATGAGTCTATAATACCTTTATTCATTAATTCTTTAACTGAGGTCACTCAAGCGTGATTTTCAGATCACATGGAGCAGCAACAAGCAACCTACTATGTCTTTGTCATCTACAGAGGCAGAGTATAAAGCTTTATGTTTAGCAACTTGTGAAGTTGTTTGGTTGAGATGAGTTCTTCAAGATATTGGACAAGAACAAAAGAAGGCCAGAGTGATCAACTGTGACAACAAGAGCTCAATCAAGTTGGCAAATAATCCAATATTTCATGCAAGGACAAAGCATTTTGAAGCCTAGTTTTAATTTATTAGAGAGGAGATATTGTCTAAGGAAATTTTTATTGAATATTGTAATACTTGTGAAAATGTTGCTAACATTTTCCCAAAGCCCCTTGGAAAGGTGAAATTTGAATTGTTAGGGAGAAGCTAGGTTTGGAAATTAATCCTTTGTCCATTAAGGGGGGAACTTAGAAAATAATGGAGAAACGGTAATAGTTATGATTTTGTTTGTAATTAGGATTTAATTCCTTTTTTCTAGCAGGTTGTTTCATCTCACTAAGTAAACGCAATTGTATAAGACTTATATTGATTAATTTTTTAATTCAAGAAATGAAGCCAGTACTGTGAGTAGCCTGGGGTCTCCTCACTTGAGGACTGTGAGTTTCACTCATTTGTGTTGTCTTCCTATATTTTATAATATTTGCATGTAGCTTTATAATACTACATCAATACTATATCAATATTTATTCTCCACCTTAACTTGGACTTGATTTACAAAAAAAAAAAAAAAGCATTACAAACTATACTTTCTATATGTAATAAATTTAATTCGCTTGTAACCATTTTACCACACACTTAACCCTTCCACAACATAGCCATCACTCCTTCGTGGTAAACATGTATCCCAAAATTTATAAGCCATTTACATTTTGTCCATAATATACCCATAAGACTATTTAAAAATAGGCTACTTAATAAACTTTGAAAACCCACCCTCACTTTAGCTCACACCTTAATTATTTATATTTTTACTTTTTCTATATATATGAAGCATTACATTTCCTTTTTGTCTTAATTATTTATACTTTTACTTTTTCTATATATATATATATATGAAGCATTATGTTTCCTTTTTCTCTATATATATTGTTAACACCCAGGTTGTTCCCTTTGACTCCTGAGGGAATACGGCCGGGGTAACCACTAACCAAGCTTTGGATTGCAGGTTCTAGCCCACCTGCAATCAGAGAGGGCTCTCTCTTTCAGTTTTAGCTTTATTTTTTGTGATCTTAGGCTAGTTATGAGGTGAGGATTTTGTTTACAATTTTGGTTGAATGATGTCTTCCAGTAGCTGAGATGAGGTCTTCAGAGGGTTTCAGTCCATTGGGCAATGGAGTCTGTGGTTATGGGTTGTTTGAGATATTGAGTAAGATTGTTAAAACTGCAGGGCCTTATGGATATATCATGAAACAAACTTAAAATTGTGAAGATGAAATATGTCTAGCCAGTGAAAGGCAACTAAGAGTTTTTCACTAAGCTGGTGATGTGAGAAAGAGATATATCACTCAGGAGCAGATTCGAATTCCTGAATAATACTCACTGTGAAGTTTTAGTCTGAAGGTGAAGCAATTAAGAATTACACTTTCATAACTAATACTAGAGGAAAACATTCATAACAGCATAGATTGAGTTCAGGGTATTCAATGAACAAATCCTGAAACTATTCTTTTTTTGTACTATTAAACTGTGAAATATAGAGCATGAACGGATCATGAAAGAATGAAATACATAACAAGAAGGTTCAAGAAACTTATTGTGCCATGAAATATGCAGGAATCCTATAGCAGTAAGCAATCACACCACAGCACATCAAAACAACTCAGAACTTTGGAAATTCCATCAGCTCCCTGTATTAAAAGTCTGAAATTTACAGCATGGGTTCTCTGGAAGAGAAAATCAACAACCCCAGCAAGCTTATGCGAGGGGATATATATACAATCGGTTTTTACAAAATATCTGAACGCTGAGTCATTTGCCCAATAACTGCGTTCACCAACTTTCAGAACAAAAGATAAGAGAGTTATTGCTACTCTAAATATACAATGAATAGCCTTCAGTTCTGTCAAAAACCTTTTTGACTTTTGGAGGCCACTGAGTCGGTTGAGCGCTCTGCATTTATTCTGAATGATATGCCTTTAATGTTCTGACATGCTGTAGCTTTCTCAGCCCTGTCATATGTACCTGTCAGTGTTGCTTTGGTGGCCAAATTGCTTTGCTGAGTTGGCTCAGCCCACTCTTTTACAGTCATAGTGGATGTATTACTTGTCTGAACATGATGATTTGTATTTTGATGTAAAAATTTGATGAAAACCTGTTTGTTCACAGCAATGTCTATATCATGCTGGTCCACCATTCCTGTGTAGGCAACTGATGTCTCAAAATTGTGCCTAGTGTTTCGTCTGCCTCAGTATATTTGTAGTAATTAGGAGGCACTTCAAACAGATGTCTGATTTCATTCATGATAAAAAATAAATTTTCTCTTTTCTCATAGAGGCTTTGCCCATATGCAGGCCCTGTTTCCTCTGAGGTACTTGATCCTGCAGTGATCTGATTTGTAGCAAATGTGTTTACCCTTTTGGCATAATTTTCATGAGATAGCAATCTACCTGCACTGTTTAGTAGGTTGGGAAGGCCTCTGTTGTGTAATGCTGTGAATTTCTCTGTGAACTTGTTCACCTCTGTCTGCATTTCCTGGCATCTCCTATCCAATGTTTGCACCAAATTTCTCAAAGTGAGGACCCTCTTTATCAGTAAGATGGTGTCAGTTCTATTGGGGATTCCTATTGCTTCCAGCTGAGGGCCTGTGCGGTTGTTCAGGACATTGATCATCCTATTAGCTATCTCAGGCATAGTGCCTAGAGATGCCCTTGCTCTTTGACTCTCCTTGTGTGCCCTGCCTATGAGGTCCATGTGCTCATGAATGGTTTCTATGTATTGCCATTGGTCTGTTATAGATTGACCAATATTGGCCCATAGGACTTTCTTGATTTCTGCCACTATTTTTTCAAGAGAGAGCTCTTTCTCCAGCTCTTTTATCTTTTTCTCAAGAGCTCTTACTTCCCTTGTTCTTTCAGCTATAGTTTGCTTTGATTTGTCATATTTTTCATTAACTGTGGCCAATTTCTCCTTGGCTTCATTTAGCTCTGCCATCTGGGCCTCTAGAACTTGAATCTCCTTCATCATCTTCTGCATATCAAGGCTTGGAGCCTGTTCTGATGTTGTTGCTGGTGCTGATGTTGATGGACCTGTTTCAGCTATCTGTCCTGTGGGAGGAGTGATAATTTGAGGGGGCTCCTCAAGGTTGATCACTGGCTAAGGGGGCTGAGATGTCTGGCCTCCTTCTTTCTGCTGCAGGGCTGCCTGTAATGCAACCTCTATTTCTACCAATTTCCCTTCTGTTTGCACCAACTGTTTGTGTAGTGTTAGCAGCATGGCTGCTACATCTTGGTCCTTCCTCTGCTGAGCAACCTCTTATGTTTGAGGGTGAAGGGTTGCTGGAATTTTTACCATTTTCCTCAAAGCCGCTATATCTGCATCTCTTTCCTTTAGTAGTGCCTGTACAGCTTTGGGATCCTTTGGGTCATGCCCAAGCTCTATAATAATATCTTCCAAAGACCTAATCCTGTTGTCTTTGGCTTGTGAAGAGGCCTTCTCCAATTCAAGTTGAGCAGTTGTATTATGCAGACTATTTTGCAATTTGTGTGCAAGGAAGGTCTTGTCTGCAAGAGTTGAATAAACCCTCTCACCCGTTTGCTTGTGAAGCTCTATCTGGTCCATTGGGTGGATGTCTTTTGAAAGTACCTCAAGATTGGTTCTTATATAATCTGCAGCTGACTGTGGCTGCAGCATAGTAGGCATGAAATGACTCATAGTCATTTTCCCCTCTGTTATGTCATATGCTAACATAAGCCTCTGCTGGTTTGTGGGAGCCATTTTGAGCAAGTGATTGTATAGCTGGAGTCTAACTGGCTCATTCCTCTTCTTGATGTCAATGAATTGCTGCTTTATGCTTGATTCTGCCCTTCTTTGCTGGCTTGAGGAGCTGACCTCTCCTCCAAGGGTTCTTTCTTGTTCCTGCTGAAAGGAACTGGCAGATGCTTCCATACTAGGGGGGCCCATACCCAAGGATTTCCCAATAGGCATCTCTTCTTCAGAAAGAGGATTCAGTCTTTGCCTTTTCTCCCCTTGTTGACTTGTGGATGTAGTGAGGGGAGTTTCCTGCTCTCTATCCCTCTTCCTGCTTCTTTCTTCATTTAGTGGAGTTTGGAGAACCGAGGCATCCACCACTGTTTCCTACCTTGGAGGCACACTTTCTTGAGCCTGCTGCTCTGTAGATATTGGGGCCTCAGCTGTTTGTTTTTGCTGCTTGGGCTGCTCTTTCTGTTGTTCTGCTGTAGGGGGTGGCTGTTCCTGTTCCATCTCTTTTTCTTTACCTTTGTTGGTTGTCTGAGGAGTAGTTTTAGCTGCCTACTGGGGGGCTGTAGAGGATGAGACAGCTGCTCCAAGTTGAACTTGATAAGAAGAGGAAACATGCCCACAAGTTTCCAAGTCAGCTTCTTTCTCAAGATTCTTTGCTTCTTTTTGTAGAATTTCCTCTTTAGTACTTGCCTCTTCTAATGTGCCCTCTTTCCATCTCAACAGATTGGCATATTTTTCAATGTGGGGCAGCCTGACATGATCATAGCTGGCCAATTTATACTTGACCCTTCTAAGGCTAATGAAGTGATTTGGGTCATAGGGTATCCAGAGGAAACTAGTTTGCAATCCAAGGCGTTGCAGGATCTTGTCTGCTTCTTGCCATGCCTCTTCTCTTTTATTATAAATGAATGGGCCTAGCTGATTTCTGACTTTCAGTTGCACCTTCTTGTTTTTGCTGTGGAAATGGACCATGTCTGCATTTCCAAACTGCCTGAAATACTCTAAGGCAAAGAGTCTCATAGGGACATATCTTGGCAGCCTATATGGGGCTAGCTCACAGCCATATATTCTGATCACTGTATGGTGTTGGTAGAAATACCAATCTCCAATGTTGTAGGCCTTTGAGAGCTGGAGAATCCTTTGCATCTCATCTGTTAATCTTGGAGGAGGGGCACTCAACAGCAAGGAAATGGCTGGATGGATGAACAAGTCTATGAATTCACAGTAGTTGTATGGTGAAAAAGATATATGATGGAAAACTGAAGACCAAAACAATACAGACCTTTGGTTCCCTTGGGCATCAAGCCTCTTGAGAGTAATAGGGAAGCTATCAGGCTTGTAGAATAGGAATAAGTGATAGATGTAAGATTTATATCTAAATATCCTTTCCCTCTCTAGATTCATCAATTGCTCATGAATCTTATTGGCAATGTAGGCAGCATAATCATAGTGAACAGCAGGAGGCTTCCCAGGGGAGAAGATGGACAACATGGCCAGAATAGTTTCATCAGCATCCTCAGATGTCCTATAACCCAGGACATAACTGATCATATCCACAAGCATCCTGCCCAAGTCATTGAAATATACATTTCCTATGGGAGGAGTCCTCACAGTTTCAGAGCCTGGTTGAAGAAATAACTGATTGATCTTTAAAATTTGGGCACTAGACAGCTTGCCTCCTTTCTTTAGCAAGTCCATCATGGAGAGAGGAGTCAATGGCCTTGAAGTTTGAAAGTGTAGCATTTCATTTATGGCCTCAGGGGTGACATGGAACAAAACTGAGCCTGAGGAATTGAGGACAGCTCTCTGACATGGGTCATAGTTGGCACTGCATCTATGTATCAAGTCTGGGAGGATATTGACTTGAGGGAGATTGAAAATGGGCAAATTGGAGTCCCAAATCCCTAGGATATCATCCCACTGAGGTGCTTGGCTTTAAGGTCATTGAGTACATGAATGTGGTACTTACTATATTCTGGGATTCCCTCTACCATTTGGTAGTCTCTGTCAGCCAAGGGCAGCCACTCTAGCTCTCTTTGTGGGGCATTTAGAGGTGTCACATTCAATGCAACTGGTGTCTCCATGGTCTTGGTACTTTGAATTGTATTAGAACCTGTTTCTCTGGGCACAACGATACAGGGCAATGAATTCTGTAGAAGCAAGGCAATTTGCAGGGGAAACAGGGTGAATTATAGTGAAAACAAGTTGGAATACTCCTGAGAAGGTATAATGATCAAATACTGAGACTGAAGAGTTGTTTTCCCGGTGAACTTGTGCAGCAGAGGTTTCAGTTTGCGAATGCGCAAACAGAGTGTAAATTGGTGGAAATTAGGCTAAATGCGGACAGTCTGTAGGTAAATTCGGCCTTGTAGTTAGAGATAAAGGTGGTCACCGAGAATTTGCTGGAAATTACAGTGTTTTTCTCTCTTTTTTCGCTTGTTTTGGTGAATTATGCACAAAACCAGGTGCGGAGGGGATGATTTGATAAATACCTGGTGCAGAAGGCCAATGGTGGCAATGCAGATGGATTCGGGGCGCCGGGAGCACGGAAGCAGTCTTCGAAGTTGACGGGCGAACGACGTGGTTGTTCATGCAGCAATACAGTGCATAAAATGCAAATAACACAAAAAATGGGCTTTTTGGGCCAAAATACTGAAAATTTTGCTTATGGCGCGTTTTTTTGGATGACATCAGCATGACGTCATCGGGTGGGGTCAGGTACGGAAGGGTGACGTGGCGGCCTATGACTGGTCCGCGTGGATGGGGGACGTGGCGGACAGCTCAGGGCGATGGTGGGTCGGGCGCTGATGTGACGCTGAGGTGGCAGTGACGTGGGCATGACATGGGTGTGACGTGGGCAGGCGGTATACGGAGGGCGGTAAGCAGTTCGATCGGACCGCTTATAGTACGAGAGTGGTTTTGGCAGGCGGCCTCCCGATACGATTTGGGAGCGACGCGTGGCCAAGCCCTGACGTCACCCTCTGACATTTTTCGGGTGCTATAGTCCGGACATCGGGGGCGGCCCGATATCAATGTAAGCCGTCGGATGGGAGGGCCCAGATCCGACAGTCGACGGGTTGCAAAAATGGTAGGACAATACGGCGTCATTATTTTAATAATTTCTCTGTTTTTTTGTGAAATGCGCATTGTAACCCCAAACTTTAGATAGGCGGCAAAAGTGGGTTTTAACAATGTTTTAGTTAGCGGAAATGGGTTTTTGATATTTTTGCAAAAGTGGGGTTAGGGCAAAAATCAAGCGGATCTTGATTTAATCCCAAAACACTATATTAGCGTAGTCTTGGCCTTAGCGCTTTGATTTCTTTGTATTTCAACCCTTTAGGACTATTAGGCTATATTTCCTAGGGGAAGGGAATATACTTATTTTTATGGGGTTTTTATACACAATGATGCTATAGTAATAGGGAAAGGGGAACATAGGGAGTTAAGTGTAGATAGAGTTAGTAGTTAGTATTGGATGGAATATGAATGGGAAGTGATAGATACTAAGTTTTTAGGAAACAAACATAGTTAGGGAGTAGATCAAAATGAAAAGACTTTTACACAGGAAATGTGGCTCTTTATGAAACATGGATCAATCCATGAGTTTGATTTATCTCATGAGCAAAGGTGGTATTGGGATGTTAGCAAAGCGTTTGATGGAGGATGCTTGGGAAGTTAGACATGCTTCATTTTGTTGCTGCAAAACTGCTGAATAGGAAGATCTGCACTGACACCATGTGTTTCTTTTGCTTAGGCCAGTGACATGAAGGAAATCCTGCTTCTGCAACGCCATCTACCTATCCATTCTATTGCCTAGCATTTTTTGTTACTTCAAGGAGGGTGCATTTAGACTTGCAAACCCTCATGTGCCTTTTATTTTCCTTTGGCATTTTCCTTTTGATTTTCTACCTAAGGCTACCCTTATTACTTCCAAGGCCCTAGATTAAACAGTTGGGAACCTTCATTCTCTACCTAACTACTTTATCTGCCAAGTTTGAACAGTTTGGACAGATTTCTTTCTCTAATCTACAACAAAAGATTGAAACATGGCATGACCCAGCTTAGACTATTGGATCACCCATTCAGAAGTAGGACAGCATCAACCAACTGTAGATATGTGTCTTCCACAAGAATATGAGATCTTTGCATCACCAAAGTAGATCATATTGGCACTTCCCCTGCTAATCGTGAAAAATGAAACCTATTGGTATAGGTAGCTAACAGTGGCTCCACTTGGGGATGGTTTTTCTACTTGAAATACCAAGAACAGCAGGTCAGAATGCCTTGGCCCTTGACTTCTTCTCAAAACTTGAAAGCTTTCTCTTTGGACTTCAAAACTAGAATCTGTCACCATTGTGGAACTTCTCAAACAAAATCCTTTTCTTGCTTATTTACAAAGCTTCTTGAATTGAACTATCTATATTCTGGAAGGAAATACTATATACAACTGATTATGTACATGGGGAAGGCTATGCTATATACATGGAAAATAGTCAACATAGTGCTTTAACATCCGGCCATTCACAGGGCCCTCTTCAGCTTCAGTGCCATCCAAATTTTTCAAGAAATAAGTGTTATTTCCTTGTACTGCTTGAATAACAAAAGGTCCCCTCCAAAGGGAGTCAAATTTGCCATGTGTTGTAGGGAAAAGTATCCGACTCGGATGACCCTAACCCACTCTAAGGGTGACAGTTCCTTAGCAACAACTGTAAGACAAACTACTGAAGGTTTACTTCTTTATGAAAGCAAAAGAGAGTGGAGAAAGCACTAACTGTTGCCTTGCGCTTAATGTCGAATCCAAACTCTTCTCTTTGGCCGCTTGCTCCTAGCTCTTTGTCCTTCTGCCCGCCCAGCTACAAGGAGATCCTACAAAACAACAAAGAAGGAAACTACAAGAGGCATGCAATCATAACTGGTTCATGGATTAGTGTAAACCAAACATGCAATCATCACAATATATAATTGAAACAAGAGCACATAGAAGAACCTCAATAGCTTTTATTAATGTAGAAGAAAAGGTTCTGAGAGGATTACAACCATTGCAGGCTCCAACCCAGCAACACCTCCCAGCAGAAAGAATTGCTCTTCTTCACCTCTCTCAAACAATCACCCAATAACTCAAGAATGAAACCAACAGCATATCATTACTTTGCACAAAATTCCAGCCTCCTGAGCTCATAGGAGAGAGCTCAATATATAGATGAATTGAGAAAGGATGAGTCAGCTTGCAACTGATGTGTAGCTGCCTTGTGTCCTCTCTTTCTTCAGTTAATCTTTAGTTGATCTTCAGTTCTTGAGTCCACTTGGTGAACCTTGCTTCCACTTGGAGAAACAAAGCCTCTGACTCATCACAAGGCGAAATACCTGATCCAAGTGTCATTTTTGGAAGATTCCAAAGCAATGACTCACTGTGCCACATGTCCAAACTCGCCCAACGCAGATGGGATTTGTTCTACCTGCTTTGCAACGCAGGTACACCATGGAGCAGTTGTGTTTCAGCGCAGAAGCCTAGTGGAGCACCTGCTTTGATTTCAGGATTGCTTGTTTTTGAGTGTTTTCAAGTGGAGAACTGATCTGAGAGCTGTTGGCTTGCTGACCTTGTTCCTCTAGGGGTAGGAACATCATGTTTAGGGAACTTTGGATCCCTTGGATTATTGACAATTCATGCTTGTTGCTGTAAGGCACAAAATTGTCTATAACAGATGCCCCCTAAAGTATGAGGTCATTTATCGGGTGAAATGCTTTATTGAGAGGATCCGAAGTTCATTCAATCTGCTGAGAAGTGTCCTGTAATAAGATACAATACAATACATTATTTTCATACATTTTTCATGATCTAGCTGAGGCGGGCATTCCCATGCTCAGCTTTATAAATACATTTTGGTACATAGAACAGACAATCGTCTGATTGTAGACTGATAATTCTCTGCCGAATTTATCATCCTTTTCTGATTGTAGACTGATAATTCCCTGCCGAATTTATCATCCTTTGAAAAGGATGATCATCTACTGCAATGATGTACATATCAAATGTCTTTATGCCCTGAATATATATCGCAGCCCGGATGGATGAAACTAGATCCGGGGTCTTCAATCTCTTCCGATCTTCACTCGATGTACAAGTCGATCCATGTGAGAATTTCTTGAAGTCGAACATGGAAAGACATCGCTTGATTACCGGTCAATGATGTAAACCGTTAACAAGCGCGAGAGGAATCACCGATAAGGATGATGACCCTCAAGGTACGGCAGTACAATCTACATGGTGGGAATAAAGGACTTGGCGTCGACCACCATGCAAAATCTTCTGGTCGAAGGTCATTGATGTATACCTGTCGCCGGAAGTGAGAAACTTGCCATTGAGGCATGCAAGCTTCAAAGTACTGAGGGGGGTGTTCCTAGATCAACTCCTTGGATAATGAGCTGATTTCGACAAGGAGCGATCCGTCAAAGGAGGGCCTTAATGAATCCCGCATCAGTGACACGGAACGGAGCTAGTGATTGTGATGATGTGAAAACAAACTGTGATGTATGATTCAGGGTGGCGGTCATGAAGTGGATGAAGGATAATGTATGGTAGTGGGTGGAACACGGTTGACTCTTTACAGAACCACAAATCTTGAACATATAACGACACTGATGTGATGGATTGGTAGCATTACCCCAATTGTGGATGGTGTGGCGAGGACCATGATTCTGCGACCGGTGAATGAAACAACCCAACCCGATGCGGTACGGAGGACAAAGTGTCATGTTCAAGAGCGACTTGCTACCATTAATACTGTGAGGTTCTCCCAATTTTTCCCCAGTCATTGCTGACCAGTACCTCTTTATTTTTGTCAAGCTTGAGGAGGATAACATATGCTTGTTCTATAACCTGCCCTTCGGGCAAGCCCATCGATATGTTTTAACGAGCCTAGCGATAGGGAAACTCGTTCTCGTCTAAAGACAAGTTTGTCACTATTTAATCATTTTAACGAGTCTAACGACAAAGAAAACTCGGTTCTTTTCATTTTTAGAGAGTCTGAAAAGGTACGAAAAGTTAACTCCGCAATTCCTTTTTCGTCTTCTAATCCCTTAAGTCCGAAAAAGTATAAAACAATACAGAAGGGATGGATTTTCGATTGCTTTAACGAGCCGAATAAAACAAGCGCTCGATCTTTTTGTGCAATAATCCCTCAGGTCCAAAAAGATTAAAATCTAGAGGAGGGATAGCTTTCCGGTCGCTTTAATGAGTTGGAAGGCCAAAACTCGGCAAACTTTTCATATTTTACGAGTCAGTGAAAAGAGCTCAAAGAAGACTCGTCTTTTGAGGAACGAGTGATGAACAGGGATAGCAGTAGATTCCAGGTACAGGTTGGAATTCTCCAATCACGGCAGTGTCACAAGGATGGCTAAGTGAAATCACTCTTCGCAGCTGTTCCTCAAAATGGGTAAACACACATATGGAGGTGAACGATTGGCCAACTGAACGGATGGAGGTGATGGCATATAAACACGACCAAAGGTTTTTAATATGGCTTTCAAAGGTTACATTTCTCAAGGTTGTTTACCGGTTCATTTTTTCTGGGTGAGCTTGAACTGTTAGGGAAAGATTGCTCACAATTTATGTTTATTTTTTTTAATGAGCATGAACTCTACACAAAAACTGCTCGATTCTTGCGTTTATTTTTTAACGAGCATGAACATTGCTAAAACTGCTCGATTCTATGCATGCCCCCAGCATCATAATGACGCATGTCAAAGGAGGGTGCCCCCCAAGCTTCATTGCAATCAACTTGGTGGTTGGAATGAAGGTTTACCTTTGAATTTTGAAAAGGGGATTTGTTTCATTTTTTTAATGAGGTTGACATAGTACAAGAACTATCCTCATGACTCCTTGTTTCATTTTTTAACGAGGTTGACATGAGATAAGAACCGTCCTCGGGGCCCACTGTATTTACAGTATTTCCATTAGGGCGATGATCCATGCTAACAAAATATTTAGGAATCTTCTGAATCCGTTGGATATGGAAGATTTCATATTGTAGGTTTCCACTGTGGCTACTTTCGCCAGATTACTTGCCGGCGGTAGGGCAAAAGTACCCATTAAGGCAGGGTCTTTTAGGAGACCTACTCCGATATTTTGGAGTGATTGATTACTTTCATGGATCATTGTGCTGCTTCCCGTAACTTGAGAACTGTTGGGGAGAAAAGTTTGTTGGTCGACGATTGTAATTTTTCCTTGAAAAGGGAATACAATCCTCCTGTAGTAGGTCGACACAACTGCAGCCATGGCATATATCCAAGGCCTTCCCAGTAGGATGTTGTAATCGAGGTTTCCGTCGATTACTTCCACATCAACTTCTACTGTTTTGCCCCCCAGTTCAACTTGCAAGTTACTTAAAATCCCGTATGGAGTGTATGATCGTCCATCAAATGCTTTTAACGTCGTTGACGATTTTGACAAGGGTGGTGAGCCTAAACTTTTCCAGCAACTCATCGACATAAGACATGTAGATGCCCCCTCATCAATAATTGTTCGATGAATAGTTTTGTTGAGGGCTTTCACTTTAATAAGGAAAGCTTGTTGAGCTGGTAACTTAGGGTCATATCCTTTATGATCAAAGGCCACAAGATTGGAATCCATTGGGCCAATCCCACCTATAGCTGATAATAAAGCTTGCTCTTGGGAGGTGCAATTTTGTGCTACCTCAAGTGTCGACATAGCGAACGACGACTGGGTCAGGTCCTCTATTATATTATAATCCTGTGTTATTTTTTCACGAGGATTAAATGTAGACTTGTGTACTACTCCCTTTGGCGACTTTATCATTGGTTTAGGAACGATGGGTGGCACAACTTCGTTCAAAGTTGTTGTCGAACTACTAGGTTGTTTATTTGCCTTGTTGTTCAACTGCTTTGGATTCCTGTAATCTTTATTCCTTGTGAAAGCATTATTTTTTTGTTCCGAGGTGGACAACATAAGCACTTGGGATCGGGAAGCATTTTGATTAGCAACCAGATTTTGGCTTGGATTAGGGAACGGATCAGTCAATACTGCTGGGGTTTTTGAACTCTTGAAGAGTTTCTTAACTTCAGCTATATGTGGACAATCTTTCATCCAATGATCCTCATCGCATATATGACACCCTGTCGGGGGTCTCCCTTTCCTTTTCTTTATCTTCTTGCCCCCTGGTTGCTTCAGTTGTTTGCCTTTGTCGGTCGACATGGCATTTACTTCTGAGGCAAGAAGTTCCTCATTTGCATTTTGACTAGAAATTTTGTGTTTGCCAGTCACGCCATTACCGGCGTGAGAGTTAGTATTCGATTCAGGAGGGGGAGGAATTGAAAATTCAGGTCTAGGGGCGTCAGGTATTTTGTCGTAGAGCGTGCCCGACTGAGTATATACTAAGTCTAAGTATTGAGCACGAGCAATGACTTGCTCCTCTGTTACGACTCCTCCCTTGGCCACATCTTCCGTTATAGCCGGAAGTAACGACTTTATAAACCATTCAACTAACAGCTGATCGGGAACGTAAGTTTTCACCATCCTACGACGACATCGCCACTCATGTATATGATCAGATATGTGAGTGGCCGTTGTCTGCTTGAAGTTGGTAAGGAGTTCTGTTCCTGTTTCATACCTTATCGGTAATTGAAAATGGGTTAAGAAAGTCGTGGCTAAGGAGCTGAAATTGTCGAAAGAGGCCCTTGGCAATTCAATGTACCATTTAGCCGCTGGACCTGTCAATGTCCTCTGGAAAAGGCGAAGTCTTATCGAATCATCATTCAGGGTGTTTGATGAACACCATAGATGGAATGTCATCACATGATTCGAGGGGTCTTCACCCGGATTTCCATTGAATTTAGGAATGTCCGATGGAAGTTTATGTGGAATCGCTGGCCACCAAGAGGCATAAGCAATTGGATCATTATTCAACCGGTTTAGATCTGGTAATTCTAGAGTTGCTATAAAGGGCAACTGTTGGTTCAGGTTAGGCAAAGCATATCCGGGATAAGATGGTATCGCCTGAGCAATGGGTCTTTGCAGACCCGCATAATGCTGACAACTTTGACAAGGTTGATGGGCATAACCATTATAGCATGGTTGCCCATTACTTACAAAGACTCGTTGCTCAAGTCCTTGATATGATTGCTGGAATGGCGGTTGTTGAGATTGAACCAGCTGTGGTTGTTGGACCATTTGCTGTTGACCAATACTGGATGATTGACCAAGATGAGGAGTCACAGTACTTGTTTGAGCCTGAGTCGCTCCAGCTAAGGAGGCACTACCCTGAGGTTGTGATTGAGCCGCTGAGACAAGAGGTTGTTGTATTACAACAGGTAGCGCTTGTACTTGCGACGCATTCGCCATAGCAGGTGTCGTGGTAATATTCGACACAGGGTGTACTGTTCGCACTGAATATGCAACTCCTGATCGTTGAGGCAGTATTGGTACCCAACTGCCGGATGTAATTCCAGTTTGACCTGATCCTTGTTGTAAACTCTCATATGGTTGTTCTCTAGGAGGGAACAATGAAAGAGCATACTGCCCTCCACATGGTGGAAATCGAGTACTTAAAGGGCAAATTGGCCCTTGAAGACACATTGGATCAATTTGTTGAGTTTCAACATAAGAAATACCAGATGATAATCCGGACGAAGAAATAGGAACTAACCATGTCATCGTCCCTGATGGGACTCCGGCTTGTTGTTGACAATTGGCCGGGACAGATGGTATACCAGCGAACATCGTTGGAGTAGCAGCAGGAGGCTCTGCTGCTGCTGTGTCGGACGACACAGTCCTAGATGTAGACGGTTGTTCAGACATATCTAGTCTATCCAATTGATTGCCTAGTGATTCTATAGGAACTTCCACTTGTGGTGGACTAACTTCGAAGATCAACGAGGGAAAGGTGATGATTATTCCGCTTTAAAATAAATTTTATTAACGACGCTTTAGACACAAACTTGCTTTTTCATGTTTTAAGAGTCGAGAAAAAGCTAAAGATGACTCTAGTCGCCTTCGATGTTTTAACGAGCCCGAAGTGACAAATGCTCGGATGGACTTTTTCAGTTATAGAGTTTGAAAAAGGCCAAAAGAAACTACTCTGGGGATCTAGGCAGAGGGTGTGCCAAACCTTTCGCAAAACCACAGAATACGTTTTACGGTACGGGTGGTCGATCTTCGTGAATGCTGTGTTCACTGCATTGCGATCAGTAGGGCGGCCGACACGGCTTCCTATGGATAAAGGATAATTTCCTATAGGGGTCTCCCAATATATACGCGACGGTACGTGGGAGCACAAGTCCGTATTAGTGCCACCGACTCTCAGGAGGAATCACCCACCTTCGTAGAGATCGACAGTCACTATGTTTAACGACGCCGGAACACGTCTCTACCTAGACCTCTAGATGTTTGCGTTATGTTTCAAATGCGTTGTTAGGTTCATTCAGTATATTTTAAGTTGATCTTTTTAAAGTTTTCCTTTCAAGGTTCACCACGAGATGTATATGACAAATTCCTAAATGCAGCCTAAGATGAGAAGCAAGCTTTTTCAAATCTTTTTGGCTGATGAAAATCTTAACTACTGAGGGAGAAGAAAGGCAAATTCTTTTCACACAGTTCATACAACACAAACTAATGCACTTTCTCCTAAATCATCATGCAAACTTTTTCAAATGCAAAATGCACAATGCATGTATTTTCTTTTCCCTTTCTTAGTGTGGATGGATTACAAAAAGAAAGTGGTTATATAACTTTGATTTCGATTTAGAGCGAAAACAAACAAGTTGTCCAATCAATCAAAAGACACCTTAAGATTCACTTGCTTAATCACTGAAATACATGAAATCAAACCATACTAACGAAAGTAAAATGACTAACCAGCTATGGAAAGCAAACAAGCTAACTCTTTAGACCAGCAAAATGCCTAACATAGGTTCAGATCTAAGAGGCCAAAAGCATGACTAGTTTACTCTTCGTTATGGGAAATTGTAAATGAGTAAGAAATACAAAGAACAAGTACAATTTCGTTATATAACAGAGGCGGAATGATGGCAAGTAATATTGGTTTCAAAACAAGTACAAGACTGACACTTAGCAACAAATCTAAGTGAAAACAGGCAAGAGAAAGGAGGAAACCCCAAATGCACTAGGCAAATTTGGGCCAACGTAGGCTCTGCACAGCCAAACTGGCTCTCAGCGCAGGTAGCCCCTTCGGGACCTGCGTTGCAAAGCAAGTAGCCTGTGTACTACCTGCTTTGGAAAACGAGAATTGCGTTTTCACAGCTTCCGGGTCATAATTTTCTCAAAAATGCACGGTTTTTGCTCAAATCAGAGACATTCAGTCAAGCACACTCAAAGGGATGATTTAGAAGGTGCAAAGCTATCACTAAGAGCTTACAAGGATCTTTGTAGATCAGCTCTTCAAATCATGAACTTGCTCAGAAATGAGCCAGAGTAGCTGCCCCTCTACTTCGCTTTTGATATAGTCAAAAGCTTTTCGATTCGGTACTCTTTGGTTCAGGAAATGAATAGCAAAAATACTACAAACACAATCAAACGGATACGATCCCCAGTGGAGTCGCCAGTTTGTTGTAGGGAAAAGTATCCGACTCGGATGACCCTAACCCACTCTAAGGGTGACAGTTCCTTAGCAACAACTGTAAGACAAACTACTGAAGGTTTACTTCTTTATGAAAGCAAAAGAGAGTGGAGAAAGCACTAACCGTTGCCTTGCGCTTAATGTCGAATCCAAACTCTTCTCTTTGGCCGCTTGCTCCTAGCTCTTTGTCCTTCTGCTCGCCCAGCTACAAGGAGATCCTGCAAAACAACAAAGAAGGAAACTACAAGAGGCATGCAATCATAACTGGTTCATGGATTAGTGTAAACCAAACATGCAATCATCACAATATATAATTGAAACAAGAGCACATAGAAGAACCTCAATAGCTTTTATTAATGTAGAAGAAAAGGTTCTGAGAGGATTACAACCATTGCAGGCTCCAACCCAGCAACACCTCCCAGCAGAAAGAATTGCTCTTCTTCACCTCTCTCAAACAATCACCCAATAACTCAAGAATGAAACCAACAGCATATCATTACTTTGCACAAAATTCCAGCCTCCTGAGCTCATAGGAGAGAGCTCAATATATAGATGAATTGAGAAAGGATGAGTCAGCTTGCAACTGATGTGTAGCTACCTTGTGTCCTCTCTCTCTTCAGTTAATCTTTAGTTGATCTTCAGTTCTTGAGTCCACTTGGTGAACCTTGCTTCCACTTGGAGAAACAAAGCCTCTGACTCATCACAAGGCGAAATACCTGATCCAAGTGTCATTTTTGGAAGATTCCAAAGCAATGACTCACTGTGCCACATGTCCAAACTCGCCCAACACAGGTGGGCTTTGTTCTACCTGCTTTGCAACGTAGGTACACCATGGAGCAGTTGTGTTTCAGCGCAGAAGCCTAGTGGAGCACCTGCTTTGATTTCAGGATTGCTTGTTTTTGAGTGTTTTCAAGTGGAGAACTGATCTGAGAGTTGTTGGCTTGCTGACCTTGTTCCTCTAGGGGTAGGAACATCATGTTTAGGGAACTTTGGATCCCTTGGATTATTGACAATTCATGCTTGTTGCTGTAAGGCACAAAATTGTCTATAACACCATGCTTTCCCTTGTCTTCTCTTCTTGAATCCCATTTAAGCACTTTATTCCCAATGAAGAAATCTTCAGCCTTGGTTCTTCTATCAAAGGCTTTCTTTAGTTTCTCTTGTAGGACTTGGACTATGCTATACACTTGATCTCTGGTTTGCTGCAAACAGATAATCTGATTGATTCTTCTTTGCATGTCATTTGGTTCAGCTTGACTTTCTTGAAGTAGCTTCATGACAGGGACCCCTAATGATGAAGGGAATTTGGCTTCCATTCCATAAACCAACTCATATGGGCTGACCCCAATAGATCTTTTGGTTGTTAGCCTGTCTGCCCACAAGGCATTTACAAGCTTCTTATGCCAATTTTTCTTATTCTCTTCTAGTATCTTCTTAATGATGTTGATAAGACTTTTGTTGGATGATTCAGCTAAGCCATTGCCTTGAGGGTAATAGGCAGTAGAATGGCCCAAAGTAATGTGGAATTTGTGACAAAAGTTCACCATCTTCTTGGATCTGAAAGCAACAGCATTGTCTGTTATAATCTTGTCAGGACAACCAAATCTGGAAAGAATGTTGGTTTCAAGGAACTGAATAATAGTAGAATCATTTGCTTGTCTGCATGGAACAGCCTCAATCCATTTAGTAAAGTAATCTGTGACTGTTAGAATCCATCTATGTTGGCCTGAGGATGAAGGATGAATTTCCCCAATGAAGTCCAAGCCCCATTGCTAAAAGGGCCTTTCTGTTGTTATAGGCTTTAAGGGAAGTGGTAGTAACTTTCTTTTTCCCTCAAACACTTGACATTTGTGACATGAAGTGGTAAATTTTTTAACATCAGAGAAGAGAGTGGGCCAATAGTAACCTGCCCTTAATATCTTATCCACAGTGGACTTCCAGTACAAATGTCCACCACAATCACCTGCATGAAATTCTTTTATAACATTGTTAGTCTCATCCATATTCAAACAATTCAGCAGTATACCTTCATGATTTCTCCATAGTAAATTACCATCTATAACACAAAATTTTGAAGCTTTCATTTTTAGAAATCTAGATTTGGTTCTGGACAACCCTGGGGGAGCACACAGGTTTTGCAATATATAACAGATTTCAGAATACCACAGGGATTGTTCAAAGGCTACATTGATCTTTGGAGTCGCCAGCTCCGATTCATTGTCCAGTTGGTTAATATCCAAGGCTTGGAAGTTTTCTTCGGACATCAATTTAGCCAAACCCTGTCCTTTTATCAGTTTTGTTGGTCTGATTTCAATGTCAAATTCTAAAATGTTAGCAATCCACTTTCCTCTTCTGCCCTCTAAGTTTTCTTGAGTCAGTATGTCTTTCACAATGGGATTTGGCACATAAGCAATAACATGGGAGTATAGGATGTAGACCCTAAAGTCTGATGGCTTTGACCAAAGCATAAGCTTGCTTTTCCATGATCTGATATTTCAGAGGTGCATCTCTAAGAGCTCTACTAAAGAAAGCAATAGGTTTTTCATTCCCTTGGTCATCCTTCTGCAATAACACAGCAGCAATGGTATGCTGGGAGGCAAAAGAGAAGATGATAAATTCTCTGTCTAATTGAGGATTTGTTAAGACTGGGGTTTCGGTAAGGGCCAATTTAATACCTTCAAAAGCTTGATTTGCTTCTACTTTCCACTTCACTTTCGAATCCTTCTTTAGCATGTTGTTTAGTAATCTGATCAATTCTGCTAAGTTTGGGATAAATCTCCTTAGAAAGCTGATCTTTCCCAAGAAGGATTGTAATTCTTTGATGTTTCTTGGATGGGGCATTTTCAAGATGGCCTGTATTCTGTCTGGGTCAATTCTAATGCCATCCTTTGAAATGATATGACCTAATAGCTTACCTTCTTCCAAACCAAATAGAGACTTCTTGGGATTATAAGTTGGAGTTCTTGTCTTTCACCTGGTTTGCCTTCTAGAACAGTTTCATCACTTGATTGCACAACCTTGATTTCTTGGGAACTTGATTGCTCACTCATATGCAGATATTGTTCAAGTATGACAGATTTGTTATCACTCATTGGACTTATATCATCATTGAACAGAATGAAGGAATCCATATCAGAATGGACTGCATAAATAGGAAAATTTTGAGGTTTTCTTCACTGCTCACCATGTATTTCATGAGTGACTCTCTGTATAGCCTCTTGGGTTGCCCAAAGACAGAGATGGTGGCATATGACATGTCTAATTACAGAGAACCTTGGAGTTTTGCCCCCCATGATCTTGATAACAGCATTCCATACTTGGGTGGGATATCAACAACTACCACATCCATTAAGATTGTTTTATTTGGGTACTGGACAAGGGACACACATAGATCTTTTATCAAGCCTAAACACTTAAATTGGCTGGAGTCAAATGAAAATAGGTCCTTATATGGTCTTGTGATGTCTAGATTCAATCTTTCCATTACTGACTTAGGCATCAGGTTATGAGAGGCGCCTGAATCAAACATTGCATTGTGTAATATCTTATCATGAACATGCAAGTTGACATAAAAAGGTAGGATTCCAGTAACTGCTGTCTTTCCATCAACCTCTGGACCGAAAAGTAGTTCTGGGGTGTCATCCAACACATTGACATCATCTTTATTATGAGTCAGTTGAAGGGACTTCTTGATTTGTTGTTTGTAAATGTTGTGCTTGGCTAGCTCTGAAAGAGGAATGGCTATCTTCAATTTACCAATTTCAGCTTCTAAGTCAAAAGGTTTTTCAGATTGGATCTTGGTGTTCTGGTTAACAACCTTTTCTCTCTCCATTGAGGTCTTAGAGGTCTCTTCTTGACCCCCAATCTGATCTTGAGATTTGTCCTTTTTGCTCACCTTCTGAAAAGTGGTACTTGGATTGTGCTGTAAGGGAGGTGTAACCTTTGTTTCTTGATTTGAGGGAAATGGTTCGGTTACTTCTTCAACTGTTACTTCATCTGTACTTGAATTGGTTTTGTTAATAGGTTCTGTGACAACAGCTTTCCTAGGCTATAGGTTATCCTTTGTTTTCTCAGGCTGTGGCACATTTACAGTTCTGCTTCTGAATTTGTATTGTTTATGAACTTCAAAAACAGCTGTGTCATAGCCTTGTTTGAAATCAAATGATTCACCTGATCTAGTTTGGAACTGGCTTATGTCTTCCTCTTCATGATCTTCTTGACTCAGAAAAACTTGCTGATCATCGTTCAGGCCCATCAAATTGATGTGGGTATCATCTATCTGCTCACTATAAGTAGATGCTTCAGCATAGTTTTCTTGGAACGGAGGCCTTATCTCTGTTTCAGGCTGGCCTTGCCAACATTGGGATTTTGATTTCTTCTAAAATTGGGATTCCTGATTGGATTATTCTGTGGTGCTTCCCATGATGACTTCCTCTCAACTGATTCTACTCTGTCACCTAATCTATGCATACCAGTGATTATTGCATCTAATTTTTGATCCCAGCCTGAAGGCTCTTCTTTGAAGGTAGTCTTTCTTTCAGTTCTGGTCCTATTTCTCCTAGCTATCAGGTTTGCTTCTACACTCACTGCTATGTCTTGCATTTCAGCTAAAGTCTGGGGAGCTCTTTCTCTTAATTGGTATGCCATATCTGAATCAAACCCATCAGGGAAGGTATATAAAGCTAGGTCAGGTGGGGGTCTGAGATTTTGGGGAATAGCATTGTAGACATTGTTGAACCGAGCACAATAGTCCAAGACAGTTTCTTGGGGACCTCTTTTGATAGTATTGTATTCAGATAAAATATGAAGTGGATCCTTTTTCTTCTCCCATCTGTTGATAAAGGTTTGATACAGGGCTTCAAGGTCAGCTATGGAGTTTGTTGGGAGCGACCTAAACCATGATCTTACATCTCCTGTTAGGCTTTGCACAAAAATTTTCATTCTAACCCCATCATCATCTATCTCATAATTTTCAAAGTAGTCCTGCATTTTCTTGGTATGTTGAAGGGCTGGATAAGAGCGAGTACCATCAAAATATGAAATCTTGCTTTGGTAATCTTGAGGCATAGGCCCTGGATTGGCAGGTAACTGCAGTGGAGCATATCTATTAGCCATATTTGGTGGGACAATAGGGATAACAGGAACGAATGGGACAAGTGGAGGAAAGGGGATGAGAGGGGTATGTGTAGTTGATGGAGTGTTTGAAAGGATACCTTGTGAAGTAGATGAAGAACTAGGAGGTTGTGGCACAGTTGTGTGAGGATGTAGAGAAACCTTAGCAGGGGTTGGAATGTCAGTTTGAAGACCTGTTTCAAAACTTGAATTTGATAGAGTCCCTTCTGATTTGTGTCTCTTAAGGATTCTTGAAATCAAGTTTGGATTTTGCAACTCAGGTGATGGATCAGGATCTGGGGTTTGACCTTGTATAGCGAGTTTTCTTCTTCGGAGCCAGCTTCTGTGATTTTCTTTAGGAGAATTTTCTAAGAGATAGTGATATTTGACAAGGACTGATCAGGCATAGCACAACTGTATGGAACTTAAGACTGAATAAAGATTGACTGAGGCAGCTTTTATATACTCCTACAAATGCAAAGCAGAGGCAGTTTCTAAAGCTATCTGGCTGTCACTCAGGTTTTATCTACAGTATTAAGAATCAGATAGGGGGTTACAAAGTTCATTCAGTTCCCCAGTGGAGTCGCCATTTATGTTAACACCCAGGTTGTTCCCTTTAACTCCTGAGGGAATACGGCCGGGGTAACCACTAACCAAGCTTTGGATTGCAGGTTCTCGCCCACCTGCAATCAGAGAGGGCTCTCTCTTTCAGTTTTAGCTTTATTGTTTGTGATCTTAGGCTAGTTATGAGGTGAAGATTTTGTTTACAATTTTGGTTGAATGATGTCTTCCAGTAGCTGAGATGAGGTCTTCAGAGGGTTTCAGTCCATTGGGAAATGGAGTTTGTGGTTATGGGTTGTTTGAGATATTGAGTAAGATTGTTAAAACTGCAGGGCCTTATGGATATATCATGAAACAAACTTAAAATTGTGAAGATGAAATATGTCTAGCCAGTGAAAGGCAGCTAAGAGTTTTTCACTAAGCTGGTGATGTGAGAAAGAGATATATCACTCAGGAGCAGATTCAAATTCCTGAATAATAATCACTGTGAAGTTTTAGTCTGAAGGTGAAGCAATTAAGAATTACACTTTCATAACTAATACTAGAGGAAAACATTCATAACAGCATAGATTGAGTTCAGGGTATTCAATGAACAAATCCTGAAACTATTCTTTTTCTGTGCTATTAAACTGTGAAATATAGAGCATGAACGGATTATGAAAGAATGAAATACATAACAAGAAGGTTCAAGAAACTTATTGTGCCATGAAATATGCAGGAATCCTGTAGCAGTAAGCAATCACACCACAACACATCAAAACAACTCAAAACTTTGGAAATTCCATCAGCTCCCTGTATTAAAAGTCTGAAATTTACAGCATGGGTTCTCTGGAAGAGAAAATCAACAACCCCAGCAAGCTTATGCAAGGGGATATATATACAATCGGTTTTTACAAAATATCTGAACGCTGAGTCATTTGCTCAATAAATGCGTTCACCAACTTTCAGAATAGCAGATAAGAGAGTTATTGCTACTCTAAATATACAATGAATAGCCTTCAGTTCTGTCAGAAACCTTTTTGACTTTTGGAGGCCACTGAGTCGGTTGAGCGCTCTGCATTTATTCTGAATGATATGCCTTTAATGTTCTGTCGTGCTGTAGCTTTCTCGGCCCTGTCATCTGTACCTGTCAGTGTTGCTTTGGTGGCCAAATTGCTTTGCTGAGTTGGCTCAGCCCACTCTTTTACAATCATAGTGGATGTATCACCTGTCTGAACATGATGATTTGTATTTTGATGTAAAAATTTGATGAAAACCTGTTTGTTCACAGCAATGTCTGTATCATGCTGGTCCACCATTCCTGTGTAGGCAACTGATGTCTCAAAATTGTGCCTAGTGTTTCATCTGCCTCAGTATATTTGTAGTAATTAGGAGGCACTTCAAACAGATGTCTGATTTCATTCATGATAAAAAATAAATTTTCTATTTTCTCATAGAGGCTCTGCCCAGATGCAGGCCCTGTTTCCTCTGGGGTACTTGATCCTGCAGTGATTTGATTTGTAGCAAATGTGTTTACCCTTTTGGCATAATTTTCATGAGATAGCAATCTACCTGCACTATTTAGTATGCTGGGAAGGCCTCTGTTGTGCAATGCTGTGAATTTCTCTGTGAACTTGTTCACCTCTGTCTGCATTTCCTGGAATCTCCTATCCAATGTTTGCACCAAATTTCTCAAAGTGAGGACCCTCTTTATCAGTAAGATGGTGTCAGTTCTATTGGGGATTCCTATTGCTGCCAGCTGAGGGCCTGTGGGGTTGTTCAGGATATTGATCATCCTATTAGCTATCTGAGACATAGTTCCTAGAGATGCCCTTGTTCTTTGACTCTCCTTGTGTGCCCTGCCTATGAGGTCCATGTGCTCATGAATGGTTTCTATGTATTGGCATTGGTCTGTTATAGATTGACCAATATTGGTCCATAGGACTTTCTTGATTTCTGCCACTATTTTGTCAAGAGAGAGCTCCTTCTCCAGCTCTTTTATCTTTTTCTCAAGAGCTCTTACTTCCCTTGTTCTTTCAGCTACAGTTTGCTTTGATTTGTCATATTTTTCATTAACTGTGGCCAATTTCTCCTTGGCTTCATTTAGCTCTGCCATCTGGGCCTCTAGAACTTGAATCTCCTTCATCATCTTCTGCATATCAAGGCTTGGAGCCTGTTCTGATGTTGTTGCTGGTGCTGATGTTGATGGACCTGTTTCAGCTGTCTGTCCTGTGGGAGGAGTGATAATTTGAGGGGGCTCCTCAAGGTTGATCACTGGCTGAGGGGGCTGAGATGTCTGGCCTCCTTCTTTCTGCTGCAGGGCTGCCTGTAATGCAGCCTCTGTTTCTACCAATTTCCCTTCTGTTTGCACCAACTGTTTGTGTAGTGTTAGCAGCATGGCTGCTACATCTTGGTCCTTCCTCTGCTGAGCAACCTCTTCTGTTTGAGGGTGAAGGGTTGCTGGAATTTTTACCATTTTCCTCAAAGCCGCTATATCTGCATCTCTTTCCTTTAGTAGTGCCTGTACAGCTTTGGGATCCTTTGGGTCATGCCCAAGCTCTATAATAATATCTTCCAAAGACCTAATCCTGTTGTCTTTGGCTTGTGAAGAGGCCTTCTCCAATTCAAGTTGAGCAGTTGTATTATGCAGACTGTTTTGCAATTTGTGTGCAAGGAAGGTCTTGTCTGCAAGAGTTGAATAAACCATCTCACCCGTTTGCTTGTGAAGCTCTATCTGGTCCATTGGGTGGATGTCTTTTGCAAGTACCTCAAGATTGGTTCTTATATAATCTGCAGCTGACTGTGGCTGCAGCATAGTAGGCATGAAATGACTCATAGTCATTTTCCCCTCTGTTATGTCATATGCTGACATAAGCCTCTGCTGGTTTGTGGGAGCCGTTTTGAGCAAGTGATTGTATAGCTGGAGTCTAACTGGCTCATTCCTCTTCTTGATGTCAATGAATTGCTGCTTTATGCTTGATTCTGCCCTTCTTTGCTGGCTTGAGGAGCTGACCTCTCCTCCAAGGGTTCTTTCTTGTTCCTGCTAAAAGGAACTGGCAGATGCTTCCATACTAGGGGGGCCCATACCCAAGGATTGCCCAATAGGCATCTCTTCTTCAGAAAGAGGATTTAGTCTTTGCCTTTTCTCCCCTTGTTGACTTGTGGATGTAGTGAGGGGAGTTTCCTGCTCTCTATCCCTCTTCCTGCTTCTTTCTTCATTTAGTGGAGTTTGGAGCACCGAGGCATCCACCACTGTTTCCTGCCTTGGAGGCACACTTTCTTGAGCCTGCTGCTCTGTAGATATTGGGGCCTCAGTTGTTTCTTCTTGCTGCTTGGGCTGCTCTTTCTGTTGTTCTGTTGTAGGGGGTGGTTGTTCTTGTTCCATCTCTTTTTCTTTACCTTTGCTGGCTACCTGAGGAGTAGTTTTAGCTGCCTGCTGGGGGGCTGTAGAGGATGAGGCAGCTGCTCCAAGTTGAACTTGATAAGAAGAGGAAACCTGCCCACAAGTTTCCAAGTCAGCTTCTTTCTCAAGATTCTTTGCTTCTTTTTGTAGAATTTCCTCTTTAGTACTTGCCTCTTCTAATGTGCCCTCTTTCCATCTCAACAGATTGGCATATTTTTCAATGTGGGGCAGCCTGACATGATCATAGCTGGCCAATTTATACTTGACCCTTCTAAGGCTAATGAAGTGATTTGGGTCATAGGGTATCCAGAGGAAACTAGTTTGCAATCCAAGGCGTTGCAGGATCTTGTCTGCTTCTTGCCATGCCTCTTCTCTTTTATTATAAATGAATGGGCCTAGCTGATTTCTGACTTTCAGTTGCACCTTCTTGTTTTTGCTGTGGAAATGGACCATGTCTGCATTTCCAAACTGCCTGGAATACTCTAAGGCAAAGAGTCTCATAGGGACATATCTTGGCAGCCTATATGGGGCTAGCTCACAACCATATATTCTGATCACTGTATGGTGTTGGTAGAAATACCAATCTCCAATGTTGTAGGCCTTTGAGAGCTGGAGAATCCTTTGCATCTCATCTATTAATCTTGGAGGACGGGCACTCAACAGCAAGGACATGGCTGGATTGATGAACAGGTCTATGAATTCACAGTAGTTGTATGGTGAAAAAGATATATGATGGAAAACTGAAGACCAAACACTACAGACCTTTGGTTCCCTTGGGCATCAAGCCTCTTGAGAGTAATAGGGAAGCTATTAGGCTGATAGAATAGGAATAAGTGATAGATGTAAGATGTATATCTAAATATCCTTTCCGTCTCTAGATTCTTCAATTGCTCATGAATCTTATTGGCAATGTAGGCAGCATAATCATAGTGAACAGCAGGAGGCTTCCCAGGGGAGAAGATGGACATCATGGCCAGAATAGTTTCATCAGCATCCTCAGATGTCCTATAACCCAGGACATAACTGATCATATCCACAAGCATCCTGCCCAACTCATTGAAATATACATTTCCTATGGGAGGAGTCCTCACAGTTTCAGAGCCCGGTTGAACGAATAAATGATTGATCTTTAAAATTTGGGCACTAGACAGCTTGCCTCCTTTCTTTAGCAAGTCCATCATGGAGAGAGGAGTCAATGGCCTTGAAGTTTGAAAGTGTAGCATTTCATTTATGGCCTCAGGGGTGACATGGAACAAAACTGAGCTTGAGGAATTGAGGACAGCTCTCTGACATGGGTCATAGTTGGCACTGCATCTATGTATCAAGTCTGGGAGGATATTGACTTGAGGGAGATTGAAAATGGGCAAATTGGAGTCCCAAATCCCTAGGATATCATTCCCACTGAGGTGCTTGGCTTTAAGGTCATTGAGTACATGAATGTGGTACTTACTATATTCTGGGATTCCCTCTGCCATTTGGTAGTCTCTGTCAGCAAGGGGCACCCACTCTAGCTCTCTTTGTGGGGCATTTAGAGGTGTCACATTCAATGCAACTGGTGTCTCCATGGTCTTGGTACTTTGAATTGTATTAGAACCTGTTTCTCTGGGCACAACGATACAAGGCAATGAATTCTGCAGAAGCAAGGCAATTTGCAGGGGAAACAGGGTGAATTATAGTGAAAACAAGTTGGAATACTCCTGAGAAGGTATAATGATCAAATACTGAGACTGAAGAGTTGCTTTCCCAGTGAACTTGTGCAGCAGAGGTTTCAGTTTGCGAATGCGCAAACAGAGTGTAAATTGGTGGAAATTAGGCTAAATGCGGACAGTCTTTAGGTAAATTCGGCCTTGTAGTTAGAGATAAAGGTGGTCACCGAGAATTTGCTGGAAATTACAGTGTTTTTCTCTCTTTTTTCGCTTGTTTTGGTGAATTATGCACAAAACCAGGTGCGGAGAGGATGATTTGATAAATACCTGGTGCAGAAGGCCAATGGTGGCAATGCAGATGGATTCGGGGCGTCGGGAGCACGGTAGCAGTCTTCGAAGTTGACGGGCGAACGACGTGGTTGTTCATGCAGCAATACAGTACATAAAATGCAAATAACACAAAAATGGGCTTTTTCGGCCAAAATAGCGAAAATTTGGCTTATGGCGCGTTTTTTGGATGACGTCATTGGGTGGGGTCGGGTACGGAAGGGTGACGTGGCGGCCTGTGAGTGGTCTGCGTGGATGGGGGACGTGGCGGACAGCTCAGGGCGATGGCGGGTCGGGCGCTGATGTGACGTTGAGGTGGCAGTGACGTGGGCATGACATGGACGTGACGTGGGCAGGCGGTATACGGAGGGCGGTAAGCGGTTCCATCGGACCGCTTATAGTACAGGAGTGGTTTTGGCAGGCGGCCTCCCGATACGATTTGGGAGCGACGCGTGGCCAAGCCCTGACGTCACCCTCTGACATTTTTCGGGTGCTATAGTCCGGACATCGGGGGCGGCCCGATATCAATGTAAGCCGTCAGATGGGAGGGCCCAGATCCGACGGGCGACGGGTTGCAAAAATGGTAGGACAATACGGCGGCATTATTTTAATAATTTCTTTGTTTTTTTGTGAAATGCGCATTGTAACCCAAAACTTTAGATAGGCGGCAAAAGTGGGTTTTAACAATGTTTTAGCTAGCGGAAATGGTTTTTTGATATTTTTGCAAAAGTGGAGTTAGGGCTATAAATCAAGCGGATCTTGATTTAATCCCAAAACACTATATTAGCGCAGTCTTGGCCTTAGCGCTTTGATTTCTTTGTATTTCAACCCTTTAGGACTATTAGGCTATATTGCCTAGGGGAAGGGAATATACTTATTTTTATGGGGTTTTTATACACAATAATGCTATAGTAATAGGGAAAGGGGAACATAGGGAGTTAAGTGTAGATAGAGTTAGTAGTTAGTATTGGATGGAATATGAATGGGAAGTGATAGATACTAAGTTTTTAGGAAACAAACTTAGTTAGGGAGTAGATCAAAATGAAAAGACTTTTACATAAGAAATGTGGCTCTTTATGCAACATGGATCAATCCATGAGTTTGATTTATCTCATGAGAAAAGGTGGTATTGGGATGTTAGCAAAGAGTTTGATGGAGGATGCTTGGGAAGTTAGACATGCTTCATTTTGTTGCTGCAAAACTGTTGAATAGGAAGATTTGCACTGACACCATGTGTTTCTTTTGCTTAGGCCAGTGACATGAAGGAAATCCTGCTTCTGCAACCCCATCTACCTACCCATTCTATTGCCTAGCATTTTTTGTTACTTCAAGGAGGGTGCATTTAGACTTGCAAACCCTCATGTGCCTTTTCTTTTCCTTTGGCATTTTCCTTTTGATTTTCTACCTAAGGCTAGCCTTATTACTTCCAAGGCCCCAGATTAAACAGTTGGGAACCTTCATTCTCTACCTAACTACTTTATCTGCCAATTTTGAACAGTTTGGACAGATTTCTTTCTCTAATCTACAACAAAAAATTGAAACATGGCATGACCCAGCTTAGATTGTTGGATCACCCATTCAGAAGTAGGACAACATCAACCAACTGTAGATATGTGTCTTCCACAAGAATATGAGATCTTTGCATCACCAAAGTAGATCATATTGGCACTTCCCCTGCTAATCATGAAAAATGAAACCTATTGGTATAGGTAGCTAACATATATATGAAGCTTTACGTTTCCGTGTAAATATGTAAGTATGGAACTTCTCTTGGTTAAGCCAAATGAAAAAAATGTGTAGGTATACTTGCCTGTGTTTTCCTTTTTATCTCATTAGGCCTTCTTTCATTAGGAAGGAATACCTCGTTGGAGGCTTTGCATTTTCTTCAAACATCAACTTTCAAAGGTGCAGGCCAACCTTTTGATTTGTTTCCGTAAGGACATATTTTTATATTATTTTCTTAAATTTTAAAAAATTGGGCGTTTTTCATATTCCTCGTTGATCGGCACCAGCAAACTCATCAGCGAGTACTGAAAACTATTTTTTCATATTCCTTGTTGATCGCTACCAACAAACTCATCAGCAAATACTCCAAACTATTTCTACTTTAGTATTTATTTTCAATTATCCAGTAAATATTTTTTAATTTGGAGTATTTTTTGGTTGAGATAAGAGGTTTATTCTATAATTCAGTATGATGTATAAAAATGTGTATGTAAATAAATTTAAAATAAAAAAATTAAATAAAAAATTAAATAATTATACAAAACATTTAAATAATATGAGCTCATTAAAAAAATCTCACGTTAAGAAATTGGATCTCTGTGGGCTCATGCTAAATCTGTATTTAAGATAGATCTATGCTGGTAATACTTGCATCCCTTTCATATAAAATCATCCAAAAGTGAAAAGAGTAACTTGTAGACATCTAGAAATAAAAAGAAAATCTTACTCCAAAGTGGGAACTACTATCCATTTTCTCTCTTTCCAAAAAAAAGCCAATAGATCTAAGCTCTAGTGTGCAACTAGACAACTAAATTGTATGTATAATTTACAAGGCAGAAAAAAAAAAGAAAATGATTTTAATGTCCACAAAGCTAAAGATAAAGTTAATGTAACTCTTATAGAATTTAGGCTTCTGTGATCCATATCAATTTTGAGAAGAATCTTCAGCTAAAATCACATAGAGATAATTTTGTCAACGCATCTCGAACCAACAAGTGTGGTTCATAGTCAGGACAAGTTGAATGAGCAGATCTTGCAATGCATTATAAATAGATCGGGCAGAATATCTAGGTAACGGATAGTTGAATGAGCAGATCTTGCAACGCATTATAAATAGATCCGGCAGAATATCCAGGTGACAGCTCGATTTGATCGGGAATCGAGCTGTCATGATTCTAGCCGTTACCTTGATATTCTGCCCGATCTATTTATAATGCATTGCAAGATCTGATCATTCAACTTGTCGTGACGATGAACCACACTGGTTGATTCAAAATGTATCGACAAAATTATCTCTATGTGATTTTCGCTGAAGATTCTCAAAATTAATGTAACTCTTTTCAAATTAAACTAAAAATTACCACGAAATCAGTCAACTTATTTTTTGAACCGCAACTGTTACAACGTCCAACGCTGAAATGCTGCACCAACTTCGAATCGCAGCATCCAGGCGGAAGCTCATATTACAAAGACAACTATCCCTATAATCTTTTCAGTGTAGATATGTAGTGTGTCCTCCCATTCAAATTTGGTGCAAGATAACGTATATAAACTCATCGACATTTGCTTCAATCCATGGTTCAACGTCTAGCACCCAGCTTCATTACTTAATTTCTATACGCTTCAATGTTCCAACAGCAGTGTCCCATACAGCTGGTCTATGCAGCATTCAAACATCGTCTTACTCAGTAGCATTCGAAGGTTTTTAACGTTTCTCAACCACTGCAATTTCAACAAGCCTTCAATTGATAACTTGGCTTATATTCGTTGCCATTCTTCGTTTCCTTATACGCTCAAGAAAATAATACAAATAATCAATCCCGTAAACCATGAACTATGATGAAGATCACATGCTTTTCAAATAATTATCACTTTATGCCTTAATTTTGCATATCCATTCAATTCAAAACAATTGTATTTCCTTTCTTTGAACCACAAAAGAATGGTCCATATTCTCCATTTTCTTACAAAAATTATTGACTTAATTCCGTAAATGTCTCTACTATCTCTAAAAATACTCAACTTTAACTACAATTATTTAGTACATTGGTAACATCACATAATATACGAAAGAAACAACCTTATTCATACTTATTTAATATATTGGTTACATCAAATGAAAGAAACAACCTTATTCCTAAGTATATTGATACACTTAGAAAAAAAAAATATCTAAATGATCCTCTTACATCATCAAGAATCATACCTAGTATTGAGATTTAAGTTTCTAAAGGAAGAAAACAAATGAAAAGAAGCCAAGAAGCCACAAGGAGAAAAAGGTCGTGACGAATTTAGGCTTGGGCCAAAACCCTAAATGAATCAATAGGAGAAAGACCAGTGCGTAGGTTTCGAATGGTTGGGAAAAGTTGAGCATGGGCAATCCCATTATTTTGGGACAACGATGGGGTCCACAAGGTTTTATGAAACTCGATCAGAACATTTTAAAAGAATTAATAAAATGATTACCAAGTAAAAGGCTTAATTCCCAAGAACATGGTAGGACGACTTGGTTGGGTGGTTAGTGTGATAGAAGGGTCTGCTACTAGATTGGCTTTGTCGCGATTATGGACTATGGATTTTTAGTTGTTGGGGAATACCAAATAATGAGAAAAATGATTTTATATAGTTAATTGCATAATATTTATTTTCATGATATCTATCGACTTATTTCTCTTTATCATTTTCTTTGATTCATTACTAATTTATTATATTTTTGTGATAACATTTCCCTTGGGCTTTAAAAGAAAATGTATATTTTTCAAATTTTCTTTCCTTCTTAGTTATTTCTCTTCAAGTATTTTATAATCCTAAATTATTTTAATTTTATAAACACTTACTTTAACTAATGGACGAAATGGCCATTTTCCAAATATATTTTCTTATCAATTTTGTTCAAAATTTGGCAGAGATTTTTAAAAATCATAAGTTTAAATTTTTTAATCTAAAAAGATAAGTGCCTCAAGGATTTTTAGGGTGTTGAATATATTTCTACATTTGAAAGTGCATTTTAAATAACAAAAAATCACATTCTTACTAAAAATTGCATTGTCGAATTATGGCCAAAAAGTCATTTCATCTATTAGTTAGACTACAACTTTTATAAATTTATTTCTAGACACAAGATATTAACATGGAAACCCAACTGGGAAAACCGCAATTTATTTTTCATTATGATGCAAAATCAAACTACAACTTCAAATCACATCAATTTTTGTAGGTTACAACCTACCGAAAGATTCAACATTCTCTTTCATTACAAGCACCAACTTCCTGATTTTCTAGGCACCAACTCTTTGTTTATTAGCAAGAACCAAAAGGAGGCACCAAATCCCTATTTATCAACTACAACTGAAATGAAGCAACAACTCCCCGTTATGCAAACACCTACCTGCACAACCCTTCATATCTCTCTTTCATATAATTTTGAAACTCAAATAAAAAAGGCTTCTCTGTCATGCATTCATAGATAAATTATTTGTTCTACTCAACATTCGCTACTCTCCTTCAATATACTCAATTATCAAATTTGATCTCTGTAATGTTGATTTTGTTTATATAGATTTAGAGTTGATTTTATTCTTAGTTGATTTGTTAAGCTTGGATTTATCAACTAGTTTCACTTCAACTCTATTTTGGATTTCACTGATGTTCATATTAGTGTTTAATTAATTACATTCTCTTCTCTAATTATTTATCTTTGTTTAACTTTGCCGGATTGATGCTTCATTATGTCCATGCATGCTGTTATAGGTCAAATTCTATCGACATGTTCTAATTTTGGTGTTGGAACACCAAATTAACAATGTAGAATGCGCAATTTCAAATAGTTCCATGCTCTTAACTTTTAGCTCTTTGCAACGTAAGACCATGACATTATAACCATGAGCTATCTGTCGGAGGATTTAAATCTCCTTGGCTTAGTAGCGGTCTACTATATGCTCGATTAGTTGCCACACCCTTAACCTATAGTACTCAACTCATGAGCTTATGGATTGTAACCATAACTTAAGCAAGGGGGTTGCTTATCCTTACATGGGTTTAAAACCTCTGCACCCTTGTCCCTTAGCTCTTGGAAATTATATGCTCGAAGGCCAGAACTACACCTTAAGTCTAAACGCACAAACACTCACAAACTGGTCCTTTGGAATGTATTGCCCAAAAATTGGCATGTCAACAGTCTTTAACATGTCTTCATATAATTGGGTCATGTTTTCATACTAGGCATGTCAAATTCCACCTCTTAACAACTCAAAAAAATTCACCCATCCACATGCTACCACCAATCACTAATGTACACTTGTTAATAAGAAAAATCTCATTTGGCGCTTTCTATCTTGTGCCAAGTCTCAATAAGCTCTTCAACTTAAATTGTCACGATGCACTGATGTCATAATTTGCCACATTGTTTCAGTGGTGCCACGTGTCACTCATATTCAACCCACTTGGCCACCCAAAAAGGCCATTTCATCCTACCACATGTCATACTACTAAGGTGCCACATCATCAATTGGTTGCCACCCATCCGCAATGTGTCTCCTCAACATTGGGCCACATCAATGCCCCATCACTTTCTTATTGGTCCACATTGTCTAGTTGTTGCATCAAGGGCATTATTCCACATTGAAAGTGTCTAGTTGAATACTTTTCTTTGTTATTAAAAAAGACCGAAGGCACCAAATTTCATGTTATTAACCATATTTCATGTGATGGAATTTTTTTCCTCTCACACTTATGTTGATTGTGCGATACTCTAACTCTGCATCACGGCTTGATCCTTCATGATGAAACCTGAATTCTCATGTCTTTTAATGGACAAATTCTCATCTCTTGGATTCTATCTTCCATGCCATCGTAGAACCTCCATGGAGGGATGTGAATCTCTTTGTCCGATAATGAACATATCTTCATCTCCTAGAGTTTGTCAATTGTCATACCATGTCAGCAACATGCTGATGTCACTGCCAATTGGATGCCACATCATCCAAGTCCACTAACCCTATTTTTCCATGTGTCTTGCCTCCACCTCAGATGTAGCGTGACAGATGTCCCTTGATGGAATTTTTCTCATCTCGTAGGTTCTGTCAACTGTGGCTCCTATCCAAATGGTTTTCCAACCAAAAACTTTGTGGTGCATCATCAAATTACAGGTTAGATAATGGGGAAAACCTTATACCACATATTTTGTTAGCCTATGTAGAACCATGCCCCTATGGAACCCTTCCAAACTTCAAACTATCATAGATCCTTACCCCTTGGGAATCTTTCCAAGTGCCATATACCATTGGAAAGGTCTCTTAGGGAGGGTATCTAGCTAACTACTTTGCATTTATTTTGCACATTATACCTATATAAAAAATTCCTTCAAGGATAAGCTACATGTCAATAGTGATCATCAACAAAATCTCAACAAACTCCCCCTGAAATTGTAGTTACTTATTCACTTGACATCAATGAATAGACTTTAACTTCAATTAAAACTCTTCTCTCAACAGTTTCCCCCCTTAGCATTGATGAAAAAACCACTAGGAATTTTTGTTGAACATTGTAGGTCATTGACGGAAAATCCATCACTTAGTCATCAACATTTGTTATAGATCTGACCCAAAATATAGATGATAATGCAATTATACCCAAGAAATAAGAAGATAGAAATAGATAGAAATGCTTCTTTATTGATATCAAACCCTTATGGTAGGGAAACACCATACATTCACTCCTTAAGGAAGGAGAACACTCCACAAGCCATATGCCTGTTCATACAATAATCCTTCACTCTCCATTCCTTGACTTGGAGTCTCTAGCCTCTATATAGGCCTCATACATACAATACCATGGGTCATTACCATGGTTCCCTCATACCATCAAACTAATACCATGGGCCCATTACATTATTACTAGCTACTTGTGGTCCCTTACATGATATGGGTTAACCACCTTATTTATTACTATGGCCCATCCCATTATTACATTATTACCTTGGGTACCTCCCTTGGTACCCCATATTAACCTGGCTCTGATACCACTTGTTATAGATCTGATCCAAAATATAGATGATAATGCAATTATACCCAAGAAATAAGAAGATAGAAATAGATAGAAATGCTTCTTTATTGATATCAAACCCTTATGGTAGGGCAACACCATACATTCACTCCTTAAGGAAGGAAAACACTCCACAAGCCATATGCCTGTTCATACAATAATCCTTCACTCTCCATTCCTTGACTTGGAGTCTCTAGCCTCTATATAGGCCTCATACATACAATACCATGGGTCATTACCATGGTTCCCTCATACCATCAAACTAATACCATGGGCCCATTACATTATTACTAACTACTTGTGGTCCCTTACATGATATGGGTTAGCCACCTTATTTATTACTATGGCCCATCCCATTATTACATTATTACCTTGGGTACCTCCCTAGGTACCCCATATTATCCCCCCTAGGTACCCCATATTATCCCCCCTAGGTATATAACAACATTGTTGTTGTTTTTTTCACTCTCCCTATTTATTGTTTTCTTGATTCTCCTCCCTTGTCTCTACGAAGCCAATTGCATCCTCCCCCTCTATCAAGAAATAAAAAGCATCCTACAATGCCAATGTTTTCTCATTCAATTCTTGCTCATTCTCCCCCTCTAACATCAATATAAAAGAGGTTAGAAACTCCCTCTGCAACAAATGTCCTCCTGTGATTATTTTGATCCTGTGGACCTAACATCTCCCCCTCAGTTGATTTCTATTATTTAGTTATCCACTAATTCTAATAGTTACCTTCTTTACTTCTAGAGAATATCTAGTTATGAGAGGAGAGAGAAATTACTCCCAACCTCTACCTTAAATACTCAAAAGGTTCTCGTGCTAAGGGTTTGGTGAAGATATCAACAACTTGTTATTTTGAGGGAATATACTCCAATTTCACCACCTAATTTGCAACCTATTCTCTAAAAAAGTCATACTTTATTGGAATATTCTTGGTATTTAAATGTAGAACATGATTCTTAGATATGTTGATAGCGCTTGTGTTATCAATGTTTATGGGAATATTATATGTATAACTTATCTTCATATCATGTAAGGTTTTCATCATCGAAAAAATCTGAGTGCAACTAGATGTTGTTGCAATGTACTTTCTCTTGGAAAAATAAAAAGAGATATATGTCTTCTTCTTGGTTAACCAAGCCACTAGGCACTCTCCTAGAAAGAAATCACCTCCACTTGTGCTTTTCCTATCATCTAGATTTACTTCCCAATCAACATATGTATCTGCAATTAATGATATTTTTTACCTCGGGAATACCATAACCCATAGTACATTATAGCTCTCAAATATATGAATATTATTTTTACTGCTAAGAGATGACTTTGCTTGGGGGTTGATTGATATATTCCAACGACACCAACATCTTGCATAATATATGGCCTTGTAGCTGTTGAATATAAGAGGTTTCCTATTATTGACCTATACATATCTAATCTACCTCAAGTCACTCATAATTTTTTTGAGCTTACATCCAGTGACCATTGGAGTACTAACAAGTGATCATTCTTCCATTCCAAAAAATTTTAACACTTATTTGAGGTACTTTGCTTGGGAAATGAATATTCCTTTTGTTGATTATGTAATCTATAAACCAAGGAATAATGAAAGTTTGAAAGCTCTCCAAGTATGGACATTTCAAATTTAGCTTGCATATCATCTACAAACTTTTGACAACGTGTATTTGCATCACTACCAAAATTAATGTCATAAACATAAACAACAATAATTAAAATATTTTATTTTTCAAATTTGATATACAACTTCTTGTCTGATGCTCCTATTTTGAATATTGTAGCAAATATTTATCTAAGTTGGAATACCAAGCCCTGGGTTCTTGTTTAAGACCATATAATGCGTTTTTCAAATTGCATATGCTATCGAATTCTTCTGACAGTTGAAAGCCTTCAAGTTTCTCAATGTAAACCTCTTCTTCAAGCTCATCATTCAAGAAAGCTTATTTTACATCCATCTGATATATCTTGAATTTTTTATGACTGGAAAATGCTACGAACATTATGACAGCCTCTAATCTGGCTACAAGAGAAAAAAATTCCTCAAAATATAAACCCTCAACCTGAGCGTAACCTTTGTATGCTAATTTCGCCTTATTCCTCACCACTTGTCCATCCTCATTTAATTTATTCTTGAAGACCCATTTTGTGCCAATGACATTTTTATCTGTTGGTCTTGGAACCAATTCCCAAGTATAATTCTTCTAAATTTGATCTAGTTCTTCATTCATAGATTTTATCCAATTTTCATGTTGGTTGGATTGAGAAAAATCTTTTGGTTCAATCATGGATAGCATAGCCACATGTTCTTGATTAGGGGGATTCGTCACTCTTCTTCTATTTTGGATTCCTGCATCCAAATCTCCCACAATTTTATTAGAAGGATGATGCTTTTGAACATACCCTGAGGGATCTTTTGGTTGGAGGCTTTCGACATTTTCATTGACTTCTTCCTCAAACTTCTCATCATCATCTTCTTTGTTGGCCTATTCATTTCATCTACTATATCTTGGTTTCTTATCTTTGAGAGGAATAGAATCATCCACTCTTACATCAATGCTTTTAATTACTGTTCTTTGTCTTTTATTATAACATTTATAACCCTTGCTACTATGTGAATATCCAAGGAATATACCTTCATCATCTCTTGCATCAAACTTACCAATATTTTCATTTATTATTTTTAATGTATCACTTAGTTCCAAAGACTTGGAAGTGCTTGATTGTTGGTGGCTTTACATACCATAGTTCATAGGGGGTCTTGTCATTGTTTGGCCTGAAGTGAGATTTATTCAAAATAATGACCATTGTATGAATTGCTTCAACCCAAAACCTTTATGGTATAATTCTCTCATCCATCATTGATCTTTCTAATTGTTGTATTGAGTCATTGGCCCTTTCAGGCACGTCATTCTACTGTGGAGTACCCGTGATGGTGAATTTCCTTTTTATGCCATGCTCCTTATAGTATTCATCAAATTATTTATAGGTAAACTCTCCACCATTGTCAGATCTTATACACTTTATTTTGCAGTCAGTTTCATTTTCAACCATAACTTTAAAGACTTTAAAATTTTCAAAATATTTTGAATTTTCTCTTAAGAATGCCACCTATATAAGTCTATTTTAATCGTCAATAATCAACATAAAATATATCTTATCATTTTGATTTTGAGTTCTTGAAGGACCACATAAGTCCATGTGGACTAGTTGTAATGGCTTAGTGGATGAGTTTTCTTTGCTTTTAAAAGGAACTTAGATTTTCTTACCAATCTAGCATGACTTGCAAATTGTATTTTTTGGTTTAGAGATCTTTGGAAAGTCCCTTACAACTTTATTTTTTCTTAGCTTCAAAATCTGGTCGAAGTTGAGATGTCCTAGCCTTTTATACCGTAACTAGCTTTCATCATATTTCCCAAAACAACATTTCTCATTCTTTTCATTTAAAATATAAACATTACTTTTTGTTCTAACAACTTCAATGACCACTTCACATGTATCTACTAGTTTAATTTCATAGCATATAGAATTAAAAATAACATCATATCCCTAATCACACATCTAAGAAACACTCAACAAATTTTGTTTCAAACCTTCAACAAATAAAACATTTTTCACTTTGCCTCTTCCATTTACTAGACTGACAATGCCTTTTTCCCATTATTTTACATGGAGCATCATTTCCAAAAGTGAAACTAATTTTTTTGTCCTTTTTTGTGATGAAATTTTATTCTTATCACCTATCATATGCTTTGAACACCCATTGTCTACATACCAATGGCTGCCCTGATTTTGTGCATACAACATAATGCCACAATTTTCATTACTTTATTCCTTTTTCTGCTACCATACCTTGGGTTTTCATTTTTCTTTCTTGTTCTTAGGAGTTGGTCTAAATCTTATGATTCTACATTCAACTATCTTATGCCCATAATTATGACAATTATAGCATTTCAACATGTCATCCAAAGGAGAAAATGAATTGTTGTTCCTGGGTATATTTCTCTTTATCCTGGAAAATCTATTATTTGACTTATAAAATTTCTTTACTTGATTTCTCATTTGCCTATTTCTTAAATATATTTTAGAACTTGCAACTTTATGTCCATAGATGATTCATATAAAGCAATAACCATGAATTTTTTTTTCATACCAATGAGAAATTTGTCAATTGAATTTTTGGTGTCTTCTCCTTAGAGGCACAATAGTTGTTTGCTAGACTCTATGGTTGTTTCTTGCATTTAATTGTTGTTGTTGTTTTTTATTTCCACTCATTTTTATCTTGATGTCCTTATTTTTACTTTGTTTCTCCTATTGTTTGTGGTCAGAATATTTAGTCTATATTTGTACCATAATCTGGTCCCTTGATTGCTTCAACAAATTTGATGGGTTCCTTGCCTTTAAGTGTTGTTGAAATTGACTCTCCTTCATATCCCAAACCAATTTTGATATGAGGGGATCTTTGAACATTTAGAATTTCATCCAATTTACTAGTCCCTTTGATAAATTTATGATTTAGTATTAGTTGAGCCTTAGTCTTCTCTAACTCTTTTCTATGGGTGAGAACCTCCTCCTCGAGCCTTTCATGTGCCTTGTCTTTTTTATTTTATTTGTTCTAGTAAGGAATCTCAAATTTTACTTGCTTCAATTTTTAGAAGAAGAGGTGCCAAATTTTCAAAGTTAACTTTTTCATTTTCATATTTTTCTAGCATCTCTTTTTGTATCTTATTCTTCTTTCTTAGCCTATGAATTTATTTTAAAGCACTGATTAGTTCACCTTCCAACTCTACTTCAACCACTTCTTCATCAAACTCTATATGTTCTTCTTCTAGAATGTCTAAATCCATGAGCATGAACTCTTGTGTCCTCCCTTTAGCTATGCTCACATCAGAGGATTGTACATATTCATCTTCTGAGGAACTGTTATCATCCTGAGTATAAAAAAAGAAAAAAAATGATCTTTTCATCCTTCTATATTTTTCTATCCTTATCCTTATTTTCATGTTCATTCTTGTTTTTCTTTTGTGGGCACTGTTATCACTCAAAATTTTTCCTTAGAAGTTTTGGAAGAAGGGAAGGCTTCGAGGTAACCACAAACCAACTTTTAAGCATAGGCTCTAGCCAACCTATGGCTCAGAGAGGTCTCTCTATATAATTTAGCTATGTTTGCTTAGATATTAGGCTAGTTCTAGAGTTCAGGGGAGTTTTTTATTTGTATGAAGATTTTGTGGTGGAATCCTTAAAATAGGCAAATAGGTTGATGCCTTTAGGCCATTGGGAAATGGAGTCAAAGAAGGGGCAACAAAGCTGGAGTTAACTCACTAAATGGGATGTTCAAGGGGCAAGATAGAAAAATGATGTATAGATCCTTGGATTAAATGGTGAAATGAGTCTTAACGGAGTTGAGAAGGCAATCAAGAATCCTCAGATTGAGGCTAATATGGGGGAACAACAGTGAATCATGAGTAAAGGGAAATTAAGAATCCTTTACTATATACTAGAGGAGAAACTACGGAAGTTAACGAGCAGTTAAGAATTCCCTAGCTAAGATAGTTTAAGAGAAAACATTAAGAATGTATAACAGTAAGACAGAGTGCAGTTAAGAAAATTCTGAAATAATATTCAAGTTAAAACATTTATACTTCTGAAACATTTAAGATTATGAAACAACTTTAAGAGAGATAAAACAACACAAGAGAATTACTCATTTGTACTCCGCTTTACACATGAATCCCTTGAAATATCTGATCTTTATTCATCAATCCAGCATGCTGGCCCAGTCAGTGATATAAAAGCTTTTATAGTCTTTGAACAAAATTCTATTTAAACTATAAGCATCCACCAAAATAATTCAAATGAAGAAGTGTTTATACAAATTCTAAACTGAAATATCTTGAAAACATATCAAGATTGGTTTTACAAATATCTCAAACTGTTTTACGCTAAAAGAACTCAAATAAAGGACACTCAAACTAATGACTCTATTTGGCACTATATTTATGGATTTATGGTGATAAAATAAGAGAAATTTGAATTGATAGAAACTCTTAATTGATGATGAGGCATCCAAGTCACTAACTGCATCCTTTCTTTGTGCATTCTCCCCCAGCAATTCTGCAAAATTAGGGTCCATTGATACATTTTTATATCAAGATATATATGTAAAGAGTGAAAGAAGTTATTGTCGATAAATATGTTTTTGAGACAAACCTCTCTCAGTTTCGAAAAATTCAGCTCCAAATGTCCACAATATTCTCTGTAAAAAGATGTCAAAAACAGGACTTTTCACAGTCTGAAAACTAGGCTGTGAAGACATGCACTTACCTCACTTTTGGTAATACCCGTGTAAAAAGTGAGATAAATTTTTGTAGATTCGCCTTTTAGGAACACAAACCTCCTCCAGTTTCTCAAAATTCATCTAGGATTGGCCGAACTAGTTTATGAAAAACTATTACTTAAACAGGAAATGTTTGAAGAATGTACCATTTCTGCTCTGATTTCATCTTTAACCTTAAATTTCTTTTAATTGTTTTTCAATTTTACTTTGGATAAACTTCATTTTTTCTGATGAAAGTGTTTTCATCTCTGTTTAACCCTTATTGCCTCCATGTTTACTTTTATTGTTTACTTTTACCGCTCTGTTTTTTCATCTATTTTCACTTTGACATGAATCTGTATGCTTTGTAATTGTCTTCCCTACTGTTTGTCTTCATGCTAGCTGCTTTACTTGACTTGGTCTTCAATATGATACTCTTTAACCCTGAAACACTTTGACTATTCTTTACAGTGTCCTTTTACCTTCACTATATATTTTAGTTTTTTACTATCTATTTCAATAGTAAATCATTTAATTTCATGTTTCCTCTCCTTGTCTTTTAACTATATTCTTTATTTTCCATCTCTGTTTGAATAGATGTGATAACAATCTCGAAGTAAACAGGTCTTATGACTATTATTAAGACTGTTTATCCAAGGCCGTGTTCTTTTGATCGCCTGTAAAATAAAACAAACTGTTAGGAAAACGTTGGGTTGACAGGGAGGGTCATTAATGGCTTTATCGAGATTTATAAGTCTATGGAGTGAGTCCAAAGTGCTTTCGGAAGTTAAACCATGCTTGAATTGGTTAGCAGAGGCTTTAGGTGGCGCAAAAGGGTTACACAAGGTTTTACTGCACAAACAGGCAAAAACGAGCAAAACTAGGGTTTTCGTGTTTAAACGGGTAAAGGTTTGATTTTTTTGAATTTTGGTGCAAAGTGAACAATAGACGGTTTTTTCATTTAGCGAGAGGGTGGTAAGCAGTTTATTTTGCACCGCTTTCGTGGGCTTGGTGGTATTCAGGAGGGGTTGCCCGATTCCATTCATTGAATGACACGTAGCATCGGGGGCCGGGCAGAAAACCACTTTTTCAGGTGGGTATCGTTCGGCGGATGATCCCACCCAAAATGGCTTATGAGTGTTGGATGCGGACCTTTAGATCGGACGGTGATCACGTTGCGAATGAGTGCGGAGGGTGGGGGGGATGGGTTAATTGCGGCGGTATGGTGATTAAGCATGGGTTAATGACAAACTTAGGCAGCGGGGGTGATTTGCGGAGTTTTACTTAACGTAATCATGAATCGATCAGTTAATGAACTTTGTGAGGGTTTGGGTGAAATTCGTAATTTTATAGTTAAAACTAGGTCTCAGGATATTAATGTAAGGGAATTAATATATACATACAGGAAAGGGTATTAATGGGAATTAATATATAAAAGTTAGAAGTTAATATGAAGACGACGGAAATGAATTGCGCTAAGCATAATGTATTTTCTGTGATTTGTTTGATTTTCGCATATATGCATTATAACTTAGGCTAAAGTGTTTTTGTGGGTTTTTGGGAAAAAGGGATTTTACATGGGGGTTGTTACTTTCCCTAGGCAAATAGTGTTTTAACCTTGGGAAAAGGGGTTTTATTAGGGAAATGAGGGGGAATGAAGGGAGATGAATTTTTGATGAGGGAGAATCTAGTGCTTGTTGTCCTTAAGTCATTAAGCCAAGGGTCCAATCCCTCCAGAAGTCAAAGAAATGCTCTGAGCCTATTTGACTTAAAGGATTTAAGTACTTAGAATTTATTTATGGGAAATTAGTAACATAAAGGGGTGAAATGAATGGGGGAAGTTAATTAATTGACTTTGTAAACCTTATGCATGCTTAATTGACCATTGACATTTGAAATACATGTTGAAAGATGATAAATGTGCTTTTGTATAATCAATCATCATACTTCTGCAACCTTTCTTTTACTTACCCCTCTACTCATCCTACCATTTTTTCTTCATTTTATTTGGGTGCATTTAGGCTAGCAAACCCTTATTCATTTTCTTTTAAAGCAGGAAACTATCTAATTCTAACCTTATATCATCCAAGGGCTCAGATTAAACTGATGATCTCCTTTTATTTACTCTACATATCTAATGATATGCCAAGATTAAACAATATGGTGAGATTTTATTCTCTAACTATCAACATGAAATTTAAAGCATGGCATAATCAAGATTAAATAGTTTGATTACCATGGATTGTGGCATGAATAACAAATTGCACACAATCATTATTATGCATAAAAGTAAATAGTAGTGGTATTTGGACTTGCACACTTTCATGGTATTTTGTTTTTTGGGTTCATATTTTTCACTTTTTTGGACCTTTTCTTATTCTTTTTGTCCTTTGATTTTTCTTTTAGGACATACCCTCTTTTCATTTTTCTATTTTTCAATATGGAAAAAATTTTCAGAAAGCAAAGGTTTGTACATATTACAAGGCTTAACCTTAGCCATTCAAAATTATGACTCCTATTGGTATAGGAACCTAATAGTTGCTCCACTTGGGGATGGCATTTCCTTGTGAAATGTCAAGAACTCTAAGATTAGTAGCCTTTGAAATTTGACTTTAGTTACCTTATGCTTTGTCACCCTTCATCCTGCTTTATTCATGCTTATGATAGTAAATCCTTAAAAGCTTATGGCCTTCTCTCCGAGTTTCAACTCCAAAGGTTTTCCATCCAATCCAAACTAGACTTTTCAAAATAAAATATGTACAAATGGGAAGTAACCATTAGTAAGTAGGTTCAAAGTAATGTTTTATCATTCGACTATTTACTGGCCCACCTTCTTCTTCAATACCATAAAGTCCTCTCAGGAAGTAAGCATTATTTCCTCTGTAAACATAAATGACATAGGGACCTTTCCATAGGAAATCAAATCTCCCATGTTTACCTTTTCCTTCCCTCCTTAAATCCCACTTGAGCACCTTATCACCTAGGTAGGAATCTTTAGCCTTAGTCCTTTTATCATAAACCTTTTTAACCTTTTCCTGCACAACTTGAGATCTGATCTGAAACTAAAAGGTGTTTCAACCTTCAAACCAAATTAGTAAATCATCAAGACCTTAGGGACTTTTTCTTGGATTCAAATATTTTATGATTTATTTCATAATCTACTGAAAACTGAATGAAATCAAACTGAAATGCTACCTACTCTATATTGTTGAAAATCAATCTGCCTTAAATAATAGAAAAATGCTAGTGAAACCAGTCAAGCAACTACAAAAGCAAATGGACTACTTGACTGATTATCAGTAAAGTCAGAAGCATAATTTGATCATTTACCCACATAATCAAAACTGTGATATATAAAGACCAGTGCTGATGTATTTGGTCCTCATAGAGAAAACATGTTAAAGAACTCGAGCTGAGAAGAACCTCCATACAATCTTCTATAGGATCAACATATGCATAAAGTATGATGCTTTCTTCTAGGCCTTCAATGTCTAATTGATCAGTTGTATCCTCAATATTAAACCCTGAAACTACTTCTTCAGTCTTGCTCTTGAAAGCATAATCATCCTCAATCTACAAATCAAAAGGCAATACAATTTCCTCTTGGTTTGGAGAAGGAAGATTTTGTAAGAATTCTTTAGGATCTCGGAAATTATATGACTGAATTTGAGAATGCAAAAGTTTAATTTCATTTTCATATTTTTCAGCAACTAACTCAAGAACACACATTTTAGCTTCATGAGAGTATTTTCTTGATTTGACAATTATAAATATAGCTCTTAAAAAAGCTTCATCAAGCTAAAATTCTGATAACTCATCCCTGAATTCATTTAAAATTTCATGAAATGAAAGATTTTCCACAAACCCTGTCATCCTATATCACTATTAATGCTTTGGAATATGTATTCTTTGGTTGTGGAATTTCTCTGAAATTTGAAGCTCTGGATCTTTAAACAATGGAGTCTCCAAGTGGATGATTTTAAATTTTGTGTGTCTGATCACTGTCCACCACACAGATCAGATCTAAACCTGTAAATTATTTCTGAAGAGATTGTTAATATTCTTGGTAATCAAAATTCTAACTTTTTCGAATGTTTTTTATGGAAATTTTTCGAGAACTTCTACAAAAATTGACCTTAAGGGCTGAAGAAAAGTTTATGATTTCCTTAAAGTTTTAGGAGATAGAGGATCGAATCCCCAGTGGAGTCACCACTATGTTATCACTCAAAACTTTTCCTTAGAAGTTTTGGAAGAAGGGAAGGCTTCGAGGTAACCACAAACTAACTTTTAAGCATAGGCTCTAGCCAACCTATGGCTCAAAGAGGGCTCTCTCTATATAATTTAGCTATGTTTTCTTAGATATTAGGCTAGTTCTAGAATTCAGGGGGGTTTGATTTGTATGAAGATTTGGAGGTGGAATCCCAAGCAGATAGGTTGATGCCAGTAGGCCATTGGGCAATGGAGTCAAAGAAGGGGTAGTAAAGCTGGAGTTAACTCACTAAAGGGAATGTTCAAGGGGAAAGATAGAAAAGTGAAGTACAAATCCTTGGACTAAATGGTGAAATGAGTCTTAATGGAGGTGAGAGGGCAATCAAAAATCCTCAAACCAAGGCTAAGAAGGGGGAACAACAGTGAATCATGAGGAAAGGGAAATTAAGAATCCTTTACTATAGACTAGAGGAGAAACAACGGAAGCTAAGGAGCAGTTAAGAATTCCCTAGCTAAGATAGTTTAAGAGAAAATATTAAGAATGTATAATAGTAAGACAGAGTGCAGTTAAGAAAATTATGAAATAATATTCAAGTTAAAACATTCAGACTTCTGAAACATTTAAGATTATGAAACGAATTTAAGAGAGATAAAACAACACAAGAGAATTACTCATTTGTACTTCGCTTTACACATGAATCCCTTGAAATATCTTATATTTATTCATCAATCCAGCGTGCTAGCCTAGTCAGTGATAGAAAAGCTTTTACAGTATTTGAACAAAATTCTATTGAAAGTATAAGAATCCACCAAAATACTTCAAATGAATAAGTATTTATACAGATTCTAAACTGAAAAATCTTGAAAAAGTACCAAGATTGGTTTTACAAATATCTCAAACTGTTTTACATTAATAGAACTCAAATAACAGACACTCAAAACTAATGAATCTATTTGGAACTATATTTATGGATTTATGGTGATAAAAGAAGAGAAATTTGAAATTGATAGCAACTCTTAATTGATGATGAGGCATCCAAGTCGCTAATTGCATCCTTTCTTTATGCATTCTACCCCAGCAATTCCGCAAAATTAGGGTCCATTGATACCTTTGTATATCTCAATCCAAGATATATATCTAAAAAGTGAAAAAATTTATTATAGATAAGTATGTTTTTGAGATAAAACTCTCTCAGCTGCCCAAAATTCAGGTCTAGCTATTCACAATATTCTCTGCAAAAAGATGTTAAAAACAGGACTTTGCACAGTCCGAAAAATAGGTTGTGAAGACATGCACTTATCTCAATTTTGGTAATACCTGTGTAAAAAGTGAGATAGGTTTTTGTAGATTCGCCTTTTAGGAACACAAACCTCCTCCAGTTTCTCAACATTCATCTTGGATTGGACAAAATAGTTTCTGAAAAACTATGATTTAAACAGGAAATTTCTGAAGAATGTACCGTTTCTGCTCTAATTTCATATTTAACCTTAAATTTCTTTTAACTATTTTCACTTTTAATTTGCATAAACTTCATTGTTGATGGTGAAAGTGTTTTCATCTCTGTTTAACCCTTACTGCCTCCATGTTTACTTTTACTGTTTACTTTTACTGCTCTGTTTTTCATCTATCTTCACTTTGACATGAATCTATATGCTTTGTAACTGTCTTCCCTATTGTTTGTCTTCATGCTAGCTACTTTACTTGACTTGGTCTTCAATATAATACTCTTTAACCCTGATACACTTTGACTATTCTTTATTGTGTCCTTTTACCTTCACTGTATATTTTAGGTTTTTACTATCTATTTCAACAGTAAATCATTTAATTTCATGTTTCCTATGCTTGTCTTTTAACTGTATGTTTTATTTTCCATCTCTATTTGAATAGATTTGATAACAATATTAGAGTAAACGTGTCTTGTGACTAGTATTAAGACTGTTTATCCAAGGCTGCGGTCTTTTGATCGCCTGCAAAATAAAACAACCTGTTAGGAAAATGTTGGGTTGACAGGGAGGGTCATTAATGGCTTTATCGATATTTATAGGTCTATGGAGTGAGTCCAAAGTGCTTTCGAGAGGTAAACCATGCTTGAATTGGTTAGCAGAGGCTTCAGGTGGCGTAGAAAGGTTACATAGGGTTTTACTGCACAAACAGGTGAAAATGAGCAAAACTGGGGTTTTTGTGTTTAAACAGGTAAAGGTTTGATTTTTTTGAATTTTGGTGCAAAGTGAATAGTAGACAGTTTTGTCATTTAGCGGGTGGGCGGTAATTGGTTTATTTCACACCACTTTCGTGGGCTTGGTAGTATTCGGTAGGGGTCGCCTAATTCCATTCATTGAATGACATGTAGCATCGAAGGCTAGGCGGAAAACCACTTTTTTAGTTGGGTATCGTTTGGCAAATGATCCCACCCGAAATGGCTTATGAGTGTTGAATGTGGGCCTTTAGATTGGACAGTGATCATGCTGCAAATGAGGGTGGAGGGTAAAGTGGGGGGGGGGGAATGGCTTAATTGCGGAGGTATGGTGATTAAGCATGGGTTAATGACGAACTTAGGCGGCGGGGGTGATTTGTGGAGTTTTACTTAACATAATTGTGAATCAATCAGGTAGTGAACTTTGTCGGGCTTGGGTGAAATTCGTAGTTTTATAGTTAAAACTAGGTCTCAGGATATTAATGTAAGGGATTTAATATATACATACGGGAAAGTGTATTAGTGGGAATTAATATATAAAAGTTAGAAGTTAATATGAAAATGGTGGAAATGAATTGCGCTAAGCATAATGTATTTTCTGTGATTTGTTTGCTTTTTGCATATATGAATTATAACTTAGGCTAAAGTGCTTTTGTGGGATTTTGGGAAAAAGGGGTTTTACATGGGGGTTATTACTTTCCCTAGGAAAATAGTGTTTTAACCTTAGGAAAAGGGGTTTTATTAGGGAAATGAGGGGGAATTAAGGGAGATGAATTTTTTATGAGGGGGAATCTAGTACTTGTTGTCCTTAAGTCATTAAGCCGAGGGTCCGGTCCCTCCAGAAGTCAGAGAAATGCTCTGAGCCTATTTGACTTAAAGGATTTAAGTACTTAGAATTTATTTATGGGAAATTAGTAAAGTAAAGGGGTGAAATGAATGGGGGAAGTTAATTAATTGACTTTTAAAACCTTATGCATGCTTAATTTCCCATTCTCATTTGAAATACATGTTGAAAGATGATAAATTTGATTTTATATAATCAATCATCATACTTCTGCAACCTTTCTTCTACTTACCCATCTACTCATCCTACCATTTTTTCTTCATTTTATTTGGGTGCATTTAGGCTAGCAAACCCTTATCCATTTTCTTTTAAAGCAGGAAACTATCTAATTCTAACCTTATATCATCCAAGGGCTTAGATTAAACTGATGAGCTCCTTTTATTTACTCTACCTATCTAATGATCTGCCAAGATTAAACAGTTTGGTCAGATTTTATTCTCTAACTATCAACATGAAATTTAAAGCATGACATAATCAAGATTAAATAGTTTGATTGCCATGGATTATGCCATGAATAACAAAATACACATAATCATTATTATGCATAAAAGTAAATAGTAGTGGAATTTTGACTTGCACACTTTCATGGTATTTTGTTTTTGGGGTTCATATTTTTCACCTTTTTGGACATTTTCTTATTCTTTTTGTCCTTTGATTTTTCTTTTAGGACATACCCTATTTTCATTTTTTTATTTTTCAATATGGAAACATTTGCAAAAAGCAAAGGTATGTACATATTACAAGGATTAACCTTAGCCTTTCAAAATTATGACTCCTATTGGTATAGGAACCTAACAGGCACTTAGAAGCATAATGACCTGCTTGACCACAGTTGAAATACTTGAAAGGAAACTTACCTCTGTATTTACCTAATCCCCTTTTCGATTTTTAGTCATTTTGATCTTCTTTGGGATTTTTCTTTCTTTTGAATGTTTCCTCCCTTGTTGTAGTGTTTCCTTTTGCAATTCTTATTTCATAGGAAATCAATTTTCCATGCATTTGATCCAATGTTAGAGTGTTGCGATTTGTCATTTCCTCAACAATTGATACCTTGGGATTAAATCTTTCAGTGAGTGACCTCAACACTTTTTGAGCTAAAAGTATGTCAACTAATGTTTTATCAAGTCCTCTTATTGTAATAACTATTTCATCCACTCGAAGGAATAATTCAGCTATTTCCGCATCCTAATGTATCTTCAGGGATTTAAACTGCATTATGTAGCCTTGAATTTTAGCCTTCTTTACTTTATCTTTACCTTCATAAAAACTTCTCATTTTGTACCACATTGCCTTAGAAATGGTGCAATCCATAACTTTGAACAATTTAGAGTTAGGAAGTCCAACAAGGAGTGCATTTATTGTCTTAGGATTTTAGGTGAAATCATGTTTATCATCTCTGGTAATTATAACTAGTGGCTTTTCATAGCTATCTTGCATTGTCCCATACATCTACACCAAGAGATTGTAAGTAGGTATTCATCCTTATCTTTCACAATGTATAGTTTGTTTCGGTGAACGTAGGAGCCTTTTTGATGTGGCCTCCATCTTTGTTAGACATGGTCTTGGATATTCCTTCCAATTATTATAATATTGTTGAAGGATATGGCTCTGATACCAATTATTGGAGACTAGGAAAATATTGAGCGGGGGTGAATCAATATTTTAGCAATTTTAAAAATTCCTTGCTCAAAGTAAAAGACACTTAGCAACACAGTAGTAAGAAACAACACACAAATATCATAAATTTAAGACACGAGCTATTAATGTGGAAACTCAACTGTGAAAAACACAAGCTATTTTTAATTATGATGCAAAATAAAGTTGCAACTTCAGATCACATTAATTTTTGTAGGCTACAACCTACTGAAAGCTTCAACCTTCTCTTTCTCTACAAGCACCAACTTGTTGATTTTTCAAGCACCAACCTAAAGGAAGAAACAACTCCCTATTGTGCATGCACCTACTTGGATATCCCTTCAAATCACTTTTCCATATAATTTTCAAACTCATATGAAAAAGGATTCTCTATCATACATTCATAGATAAATTCTTTGTTCTGCTTACTCAAACACCATTCATTGCTTCCTTTCAAGATGCTTAACTCTCATATTCAATCTCTACAATTTTTCTTCTATTTATATATATTTAGATATTCTTATATTCTCAACTTATTTGTAAATCATGGATTTATCAACTAGTTTCACTTCAGCTCTATTCTAGATTTAATTATTGTTTAGTTAATTATATTCTCTTCTCTAATTGTTTATCTATGTTTGAATTTCAAGAGTTATTATTAGTTTAACTCTGCTAAACTGATGCTCCATTCTTTCCATACACGTTGTTATGATTTGAAGTCTATTAAAAAAATTTAATTTTCTCTTTTGAACACCATATTTACACCATAAAATGCCTAGTTTCAAACAATGTGCCCTCTTACCTTTTAGCTCTTTGGCACAACGACATTAGAACCATGAGCTAGCCATTGAAGGATTTCAAAGATTCTTGACTCAGTAGTGCTCTTAAACTTCATCTCATGTTGCATATGACTGAGGCCCGAAATCAACAACTTAAGCATAGAGGGTGCTTGACTCTACGATTTTCTTGATCAGCTATCATGCCATTAACCTATAGCACTCAACTCATGAACCCGTGGTCTAGAACCGGGGCTTAAGTCTGAGGAGTGCTTATCTTTACACATGTTTAAAAACATTTTTTCCCTTAGCCTTTAGCTCTTAGACATTATATGCCTGAAGGCCAGAACTTCACCTTAAGTCTAAAGGTACAAACACTCACAAATCAGCATTGTTATGCAAGATTTATGATTGCAGACAGAAATATCTCCCCAATGTTTGGTGGCTAACCTAGAACAATAGAATGACAAAGGAACCAATGTTTTCCTTAAAGTAAGTAGATGACAAGAAGAAACCTACTTGGAATCTGTTGTATGTTTCACTCCTTCTTTGGCTTGAATGCTCCAATCCTGGCTCTGGCTGCCAAAATTAGAACCTAGACAAGCAGACAACATAAGCCAAGAAACTATGAGACCTATGTAGCATCATCTATTTACTTTATTAAACAAATCAACATGGTATTGAAATATATGAAATAAAAACATCACATATAGGAAAACAAAGAACTCTTTATATAGATATAAATGGAGTGAGTTACAACCATAAATAGGTATCGATCTTGTGGAAGAGCTCATCCAAATTGTTGGCTTGTCCTTCCTTTGTCACAAAGTGTACTTCCAATCACCCTAAACGCATGAAAGGATAACTCTCACAACAAAAAAATAAGGGTAGAATCACTCTCCAAAAGCCAACCCCTTCCATATGGAAGGTTGTAAATATATAGAGTGAGGTAAGTTGAGAGTTCTTATCATTTTACCAATATTGGGATTGAGATCCACTCTTGATTGGAGGATGAGCAGGGAAAATTTTAAGAACCACCCTAAATTTATATGTATAATAAATGGGCGAATCCCCATGATACATAAGAAAAATGGGAGGCGATTTTATCAATAATATAATATGTATATATAATTTTTTTGGCAAATCTCTCACTGGATTATATTATCTTGTAAATTCATGGCGAATCTATCACTGAATTATAAAATCTTGTAAGATCTTGGCAAATCTTTCACTGAATAATAAAAAGTGAAGTCTTGGCGAATGTTTTGTTAAAGTATGAAACCATATATGATAATAGGAAAACATATTGATTAAACCGTAATATACTAACATACATGTTTGGAAAAAAGAAACATAATTTTCTCTTCCTACAAACAATGTTGCAAGTTTCAGTGGCCATGTTTGTCAAGGTTCTCACTGTACACTCTTTCATATCCTTCTATTAGTTTTGATAATATTCCACAACAAAGTTCTTGTAGGTGTTGATCTTGACCACCAGTTCTGTCAAGGTAGGAGAGATTAATCTTTTCTCTACCACTTTTGTCAAGCTATCAAATTTCTTTCTTATTCTATTACAGTAGACCTTAAACAGGTTTGAGGGAAATGAGTCTTTTAACCTAATCTTGTCCTGAAATTAATGCAATAAAATATCTTTGAGCTGCGCTTGAGGCAGCTGTATCAAAATGAGTTAATATGGTGTCCTTATGGCTCTGTGCTATTCATTTAGCCATAACTGTGCTTTGGGCTTTGATCCCCTGCTCTTGAGTGGTTTTGACGTGCATTAACTGTGATCTGAGAGCCTTAAAAGGCTTCACCGCTTTCTTTGACTTTTGCTTGGGGGCTTTTAATGTTCACATGCTTTGGTATTGCCGATCTGATACTCTTTGTCGCTTCACTGATACTCTTTAATTTAATATGGGCTTTATCTTTCCTCTGATAGTCTTGAAACTGTCAAATCACTCCTTTTTTGAACCTACATGAAGAAATCCTATCAATTTGCGAATTTTCGGGCCTGCTGGTAGCGATCAATAGGTAGCCTTCCATTTTGATCATTTTTTGCATCAAAAACTGCCTCAGTTTTTCATTCCAGGCATCCTTTGCTGCGATTTGTGCCCTTCGCGCCTTTTTCGGTGATGACTTCAGCATGACGTCAGCGGTGGGTCCTGGTACGGCAGTGACGTGGGAGAGTGACGTGGCAGGGTGACATGGCAGTACGGCAGGGTGACGTGGCAGTGTCGGAGGTAGATGTGGTGGCAGTGACACGTAGCAGTGGGGGGTTGATGCAGAGGTGACATGGCGCTGACGTCAGGGGTGGAGAGGCAGAAGGCGGTTTGTGGTTTCATCGGACCACCTTTTGTACGAGGGTGGTTTCTGTCAGAGCGGCTCCAATGCAATGAAGGGCAGACACGCGTCCTTCTGTACGATGACAAAACCGCCAGGCTATCGGAGGATAACCGTCGATCGTCAGGGCGGATCCGAAATCACCGAGAGCTGTCGGATTTGGGAGGGCGGATCAGAGGGCTGTCAGAGTGCGGAGCTGGCAGCAGGTTTGTGTGCGGGGGCCCGCCCGAATATTAAATTTATGTGCGGGAGTTCAAAAAACTTTGGGTTTGTGGGTTTTTTGCGAGTTTTACATGGTTTGTGCATGGGGGGTATAGTTTAATCAAAATATTTAAACCAAACCCGAAAATGTGAGCGCGCAAGGTAAAACATCAAGGTTTATGGGTAAGAGAGGGGAAGGGAATGGTTATTAGCTTAACCAGAGGTTAAGCTAACTCCTGGTTAAGACGCGGATGGGCTAATAGTAGCCCCAGGTGGAATATCATTTCCCAAAAACCATATATACATAGCTATAATGTTATAAGGTGGGGTATGTATTATTTTTGGATTTTTATATAGCTTTTGTATAATAGGGGATAAGGAAATGATCTAGGGAGCTAGATAATAGAGTTAGGAGTTAATATGAATTTTTTGAGGTGAAGTGTAGGGGAGAGGCTAGGTTTGTGAACTGAAACTTAGACATAGGAAATGGATGGACTGTGGGGAAATGATTTTTACACAAGAAATGTGGCTTCTTTTCACTGAAGAAAGTCAAAGCTTGACTCAGTATTTTACAAAAATGAAGTGATAACAGGACTGGTTGGGAAGATCCCAAGGTCCTCAAGGGGATGTTAGTGAATGATTTGGGGGATAAGAAGAAGGGGGAGTTAGACATGCCTCTATTGAGCTCCTCCAAATAAAAAACTGCCTCATAATTGTGATCTGAATAGATATAACACTTGAAAACATGAAATGGATCACATAGCTTGATTCTGCAACCAAAAAACTACTTACCCAACCTACTTACCTAGCATTTTTTTCTTCTTTTGCATGGGTGCACTTGGACTTGTAGACCCTGATTATCTTCTTTTCTTTTGACTGCTCTCCTATCTAAATGTACCCTTATATCTTCCAAGGGCCCAGATTAAGCAGTTGGGCTCCTTCATTTCTCTACCTAGCTACTGATCTGCCAAGCTTAAGCTGTTTGGACAGATATTCATTCTCTATCTTCTAAAACAAGCAATTTAAACCTAGGGAAGCCAAGATTAAGCTGTTTGGCTTTCCCTTATCTGTAAAACTCTTCAAAAATGGTATGATTCTTCAAAATGGAACTTCTTGGAAATATGGAACCTTGCAGCATGAAAATATGACATATTTGGCATGTAAAATAGTCAATCATGAAATATGAAACCTATTGCAATAGGAGGCTAACAGTGGCTCCACTTGTGGATGGATTTTCAGGATGAAAAGCCAAGAACAGCAGGTCAGAATGCCTTGATCTTCACTTGTTGCTGTAAACTGAAAATTTCCTTCCTGTCAATGCCTTTGACTGAATGCTCATAAGCTGATATGCAGTATCCTTTCAAGCTGAATTTCAGAAAAATTCTAGCTCTGCTTCCTGCCTTTTGGGTGCTTGTAATCATATTGAAATCCTCTTGAGCACTTCTTTGTAATTATTTCAAAAACAGAGATCTGAAATAGATCTTCCCTTGATCTTTCCTTCAAAATTTGCTGCATTGTTCCCTCTTATTGGCCTGCTATAAGAAAAAGTTCTGAAAATTCAAATATTAATGTACAGATAGTATACAGAGCTGTGTTGTGTTCAACAAAAGGGATCATGATAGTGCTTTAGCATTCGGCCATTGACAGGGCCTTCTTCAGCTATGATGCCATCCAAATTCTTCAGGAAATATGTGTTGTTACCTTGAATAGCAGAAATAATAAAGGGGCCTTTCCACAGGAAATCAAACTTGCCATGCTTTCCTTTGTCCTCTCTTCTTGAATCCCATCTTAAGACTTTGTTGCCTATGTAGAAATCTTCAGCCTTGGTTCTTTTGTCAAACATTTTCTTGAGCTTCTCTTGTAAAATTTGAGCTCTGTCATACACTTGCTCTCTTGTTTGCTGCAAATGGATGGTTTGGTTTATTCTTCTTTAGATATCATTTGGCTCTGCCTGCATCTCTTGCAGCAATTTGATAACAGGGATTCCCAAAGAAGAGGGGAACTTGGCCTCCATGCCATAGACTAACTCATATGGGCTCATCCCTATGGACCTCTTGGTTGACAATCTGTTTGCCCATAGGGCATTTACAAGCTTTTTTTGCTAGTTCTTCTTGTTCCCCTCCAAGACTTTCTTAATAATGTTAATCAGACTCTTGTTGGATGATTCGACCAAGCCATTACCTTGAGGGTAATAGGCTGTGGAGTGACCCAAGGTAATGTGGAATTTGTGGCAAAAACTGATCATTTTCTTGGATTTGAAGGCAACAACGTTATCTGCAATGATCTTCTCAGGACAACCAAATCTGGAAAAAATGTTGGTTTCAAGGAATTGGATGATGGTGGAGTCATTGGCTTGCCTACATGGGATGGCTTCAATCCACTTGGTAAAGTAATCTGTGTCTGTTAGAATCCATTTATGCTGGCCAGAAGAGGATGGATGGATTTATCCAATGAAGTCAAGACCCCATTGTTGAAAAGGCTTCTCGGTTGAAATGGGTCTAAGGAGCAAGGGCAGAAGCTTTCTTTTGCCTTCAAAGATTTGGCATTTGTGGCATGAAACAACAAACTTCCTCACATCAGCAAACAAAGAGGGCCAATAGAAACCAACCCTTAGTATCTTATCAGCAGTGGATTTCCAATATAAGTGCCTGTTGATGCCCCGAAATTCGTTGCAACAACATCGGGGAAACCACCCGGTCCGGAACTTAGTGCAGCTCCTTTTCCGTTTGGAATAGTGGCTCCGACTGGGGATAACGGGACCAGTTTCCCAAAGATTATAAGTAAACGGGATGGATGAATGATTTAAGATATGAAATGATAATAAACAAAAATAACTAAACTATAAAAGAAATACAAAAACTATAAGCTAATCCCGGGACTTATCAATTCAGACAGTACAGCGTTTAATAAACTATGCTTAATGACAGGCATATAGATGACACTAACAACAAGCATAGATGTTTAATCATTTGAGATTGCTCTGCGTAAGTAGTTACGCAGAGCTATAATAGCGAATTACTGTACTCCGTTATTTATATCATTGATACATACATGGGTGAAAGATAACAAATCTCAAAACATTCAATAGTGATATGAAATAAAGACCTGTTGTTGTATTACATACATGTATTCAATAATAGCAAAGTAATAACACAGCAATTGATATAATTGAAAAGAGAACAGATACAGATAATAGTACCATGCAAGTTGTTTGATCAATCCAATGTATTAATCACTATGTAGCAGTCCTTCCTTCCAACCAGAAAGCATTCCAAGCAAACGACAATAGTGCACAATTTACTTAAACAACATTCCAAGTAAAATTAAGGACCAGTGGTCGAGTTTCAAAAAGAATATAAACTGAAGCACAATAGTGCAAACTTCAGCCTTTTAGTCTTTTACAAAATTTTACGACCCTTTCCAAAACAATGAAAGGGTCTATAAATACTATTCTAATCTAACTATTAAATATCTAAAAACTGAAAACTAAGAAATCGGCATCAACAAATATCATCTTGCAATTTGGGTGAATCGGCAGTCGGCGGCGATGCTTCAGTCAGCTGTCTCCTTGCCTTTATTCTTTCGCTGACATATAGCCAGCATTGGCTCTACTTCAGGCGGAGTATTAAGGCGAGAAGTCAGCTGTGCATCATATGTGGCATCCTGGAAATCGGCAATCAGGTATTGGAGAGCGTCGGTTAGACAGTTGAGGGCTGACCTTTGAGAATGCGGTTTAATCAAGAAAAGCCAGTATGCATCGGAGGTCAAGGTATTTACTCCAGCAATTAACCGCCCTTGCTCTTCCAGCTTAAGATAATTCTTATGCTCCAGCATATTTGCGGTTGCTATGTTTCCAGGTGTGCATTGTGAAATCATATTAGCCAGATACAATGTATCATTGACTATATTGATCATGTTCGTGGAAATTGTTTTGCATCTGGATGCTGCCCTCTCTGCCTTCATTACCTGTGTTTCCCATTCCATGAAAAGTATATTCTTGTATGTTTCACTGATTCGGGCTAAATTAGCAGCTTGTCCTTCTGGAGTATCTTGCCACTCAATATATTCTATTATCTCATCTTCGGCCTGATCCAAGTTCGTCCTTGCTTTCTCGATTTGCTTACATACTGCTGTAGATATATCACAAAGTGACTCAGCCTCAACTAGCTGTCGGCACAAAAGTCTAATCTGAGATATTAAAGCGCCGTTTATCAGAGTTGCCTCTGTTCTGAAATCTTCAATGCTCTTGGCGCCTTTAATACCTTCAAGTTGTGCTGAGAGCTGAACTATTTGATCTTCTTTAGATTTCATTAACAGCGCATTTGATGCTTCCAACTGTGATAATGCCTCTGCTAATTCACGTGCTTTAATGTCACTTTGGTCTATCCTTAGTTTTTCAATTTGCTGGATTAACAAATGATTTTCTTGTTGTTGAGCCAGCAATTGTTCTTCCGCCTGTGTCGTTTTATTCTTTGCCTCTATCACTTCTGCTTGCAATGCATATACCTCATGCTCTTTAGTCTTCAAAAGAAGACTCACTTCGGATGCTTTGTCAATGGTTGCTGCCGAATAAGCTCCCGCGAATTGCGACAGCTTTGTTAAATCTTCAGAGGGACTTAATTCTCCCTTCCAGACGACATTGCCCGTGACTATTTGCTCATTCGAGACAGAAAGTTGATCAAGCCTTCGTCTCTTCCTTGAGCGTCTTACAACGGCTTTATGTTTAGGGCTGTAGAAAATGTCTAGAGGAGGAATTTCCTCTACCTGAAGATCAACTTGATCTGATGGATCCTGAGTAACTTCTTCAACACTCTGTACTGTGGGTGGGCCGCTGGTTCCTTCAAGAACCGGAGAGACAGTAATATCAGGAGTCTTTAAGACATCTGAGTCTTTGGAGGCTTCTTTACGACTTATAATGGAATCAAATTGGTTCCATTCTTCAATTAATTCAGTATCGACAGAGATTTGCTTACTCTGTTCTTTTTCCTTTTCAACTTTCTGCTGTTCTTCGAATGCCTTCTGCTGTTGCTCCTCTTGTATTCTCCGTTGCTGTTCCTCCAATTCCTTTTTCTGCCTATCTTCCAGTTCTTTCCTTATCTTTTCTTCTTCCTCTCGTTTCCTCTGTTCTTCTATCTCCCTTTGCTTTCTCTTTTCTTCTATCTCCCTTTGCTTTCTCTTTTCTTGTTCAATTTGTGCTTTTTGCTGCCTTTCTGCCTGTAGTTTTCTTTGACTTTCCTCCTGTTCTCTAATTGTAACGGGAGGTAAATTTGTCTCTGGCTGATCAGGCTCGCTTGAGGATGAAGTTGGGGTTGTAGATAATAGCTTTAGAGGCAAAGTTTGCAACCTTTGCTTTCTGAGTCTATTAAATTCAGTTAATTCCATATCTCCATATCTCATTGCAGCAAATTGTTCGACTTGGCTTATTGAATCAGCACCCATGAACAGGTCGTCAAACTGGTCTTCTTGATGAACCACCTTTGTCAGCTTAGCCTGTTCCAAGGCAGTGAAAGCAGCCTTGTTCGGGTCATAGAGTCTGTTAGGAATAGAAACTAGAGATAGCATTTGGAGTTTTGCTGCTTCCTTTTCTGCATGTTTATAATTTAGCAGCGTATAAACTCCAATTCTTAAAGGAAACGATGGCCATCCTCTCTTCTTCTCCTCTTTGAGAGTTTGGGTAACACCTTCAGACATTATCTGATAAGAGATTTCTCGGGCCAACAGTTTGTCTGGGATGTATATGGGAAGAACATGTGGCCTGGCCTTGCTTCCAAAAACTCTGATATAAGAAAAACATTCTTCGCCGAACCAATGGGCTACGGCTGGCAGGTCAAAAGAGGCTTCATAGGAAATCCTAGGGATAGGTCTGTCAAAAATAGAATGATGAACGGGAACCATAAAACCATTGCAAATTTGGTATAAATGATCTTTGTGAGAAGGTTTCCACAATTTACGATGATATAAATGAATAGGTGTTGGGTCATGGGTTGTCCATCTCCAACCAAGGACAGGGAACTCAGAATTAAAACAAAGGGCATCCATAATATATGCAGAATAATAAAAAGGTTGGACTTTCCTCTCACTGACTCTGGTTTTGGCCCTAAACTCGCGAATAGCTAAGACCAACTTATCGGACAGGATAGTGGCCCAATCCATAATTATACTATTAACGGCCGCTTCCATCAAGGGAACCATATCAACATGGATATTTGCAGAATCGTGAAGTCCCCATAATCTACACATCATAATTCCAGCATAGCAGTAAGGTGAAGCCAGAGAAGCATTGGAGTACTTACCCGACATATCTTGTTTGTGTTTTGCTGGATTTTGCCTCCACTCTCGTAGAGGTTCGGCTGGTGATTCATTCTCTCTGGCAAATTTTTCCACAAATGCTCTGTTATAGACTTGCTCGGGATTGGGCAGATGATACATTTGTCTTAAGTCTTCGGGTTTGAAGGAGCCGAAAATCCTTCTATCCTTAGAAACGAAGGTTCTATTAGTGAGAGGAACTTCTTCAATTGCCCAACGCACCACGTCAGTATAAGGCAGGACTTGTTCCCTGGCTGCTATTCTGTGCAGAAAAGAGTCAGCCAAATCTTTAAGAGTTGCCTCAGACTTTCTTAATTCATCTACACTTGCCTCCGCTACTGTTACTTCTGGTTGTTCTCCTTCTAGCAAATTGTATGTCCCTTGCCATGTAGTACCAGTAAGACCAGTGCATGTAGTATCTGAGATTAAGCCCTTCCTTGACGGTGTAGCAGCTTGGCCTGAGGCGGGTGTCGCAGTAGAACCTGCCATCTTCTTGGACTTTTTCCCCATCATATTCAGACTTCTCTCGTCAGTCGAATTCTACACAAGTGCAAGAGAAACCGTAACAAAGAAATAACAATGACAATCCATAACGGGATACATATATGATTTGAAGCATGGCGAGATTATTCTAAAAAGAGGCTGCGGATTTAATGATTTGAGCAGGCGCCGTAGATGTAATGATGGTGATTTTACGGCCTTCAGCTTCATAAATGACCATTACTTAAGTTATTAAACCGAATGACTCCTTAAAGCGTGTAATAGATCCTTCAAAGGTCTAATCGTAGTTATCCGTTAATTCGAAGGGGCAAGGCTTTTAAATACGCATGCATTACCTTATCCCTTTATTTAACGGCTTTTTGAAATCTGTGATTTTGTCAAATCGATTTAAATATAACTTTAATGCTTTGAAATAATCACCTTTTGGAACTGAGGTCATCATTATGCGTCATCATATCGCATCGGAAGTGTGTGTGTGGCGTTATCGTTTGGGAAAGTTTTTAAGCGAACGCCGATTGCGGTATCGCATTCGGCGCTCGAACATAACCCCAAATGTGTGTCAATTTCTTTTACCGAATGCCGATAGCCGATATCGCATCGGGCCGGAGTGTTAGAACGTTTTCCACACGACATAGTGGCATGCCGATAGCCGATCGCCGATATCGCGTCGCATCGGGGAAAAGGTATGTGCCCTTTTATGTGTGCATTTGCTATTGCCGATGGCCGATAGCGATATCGCATCGGGAAAAACCAAGATGGCAACCGAACATGCGATTACTTCTTTGGACTTAACCAAAAATTGCTTAATACTTGCTCAATAAGGGTTTTTGCATAAATTCATTTGATTACCGTACCTTATTTGAACAGGTTTATTAATGCCAATTAAAAATTTTAAAAAGGGACCCATTTCATATGTAACTTGTTTGTGATAAAATTGTTATGAAATGGGGGGTTGTTGTAGGGCACAACAATTGGCGATTCGCTGGCAGAACCAGTTATCTCTGAACTAACAATTATATTTACATTTTCTCAAATAGAATCTTCATAAAAGAAAGGAAATTTCTAATATAACTAGATATCTATTGATTCTAAATAAAACAGGTTTCTTCATTAAACTTCCTCTTTTTATAAATGCACTTCGAGTACTAAAATAAGTCCTTATTGGTTTGTAAGAGTAAAAATAGAAAACTTTTCCATATCAGCTTTTAAAATAAACTCCTCTGTCACAGGTAGAGCCTCTGCTGCCAGCAAACGTTCATAGTCTCGGCAGGGTTACCTTTTAACCATGTTCTTGTCCATTGTTCCATTCACCCCAGAGTGTGACTAAACAGAATGAATTCAAAAGATATTCTCGTATTTTTTGAATTTCATTTCTTTTTTCCGTTTAAGATAAAAGCCATTGTCCTGGTTTGGTGGCCAGATAGGTGACAATGCCATTCACGGGTAGTAATTAAACTGAACAAGCTGGCTCGTGATGAGACCCCTTGTCTTGAGATTTCAAGCCATTACCCTGTTTGGTATGCAGTTTTGGTAATGTCAGTTAAATTATTTTCCTATGAACATGGTAAGCAGGCTTGTGATAAGACCTCTTATCTTTAATCCTTTATATTTTAGAATTACACTCTGAGTCATCAAAAACTGTTGATGAATGGGATGAACAATTATCTTGTTAAGAATAAATGGATGACAGGTTTAAGAGTTGAAGATGCTGAAGATGAATTAGCTCCTATTTTTGTATAGATAACCTTTGGGGACTAATTTCAACCACTCAAGATGATTCATAGATCTTTGTTCAGAGTGAAATTTACAAAGGTGAATCTGTAATGCTTAGAATAAAAAGACATCTAATTTCCTAGAAATGATCTCTCTTGGTTCAAGATGCTATTTTTTGAGAAGGTAAATATTAATATTACTATGGCGAGACAGCTTTTATTTACAGCGAAAGGTCAATGGGAATGTCCCACATTCTTATTCCTATAAATCCTACAAACTATGAAAAACTAATAAGCTAGAAAGAGAAGGGGTTACCTCCTCAGTTAAAGAATTTCTTCAGAATTAGACCATTGACAGGGAGAGAATCTCTCACCCCTGATAGATTTTGAAGTATGAATGTAGAATGGCCTACTTTTTCACAAATCTGAAATGGTCCCAGCCACAGTTTTTGGAATTTGGAATGTTTACCTTTGTCTTCGTGGGCTTTGTCCCATTTCAGGACTAGATCTCCGACTTCGAATTGTCTAGGGCTGGATGAGGCTAGATCGAAAGCTGTTTTAATGGTTTTCTGATGTCTTGCATGTGTAACCTTGGCTTTGTTCCTTTCTTCTTCAAGTTTGAGTATTTGATCATGTCTAAACTGTATAGAAGAAGAAGGAGTTTCGTCTATAAATTGCACTAGGGCTAAAGATGGGAGAAGAAGATTTGTTGGTACAACTGCTTCTTTTCCATAAACAAGGTTAAAAGGAGAGGTCCCTATGGAAGCTTTCTGTGTAATTCTATCGGCCCATAATGCAAATACCAAGGATTTATGCCAGTTCTTATGATTTTCTTCGATTGTTCGCTTAATGATTTTGATTAGATTTTTATTAGTTGATTCTGCTAGACCGTTGCCCTGAGGGTAATAGTTGGCAGAATATTTTAATTTGAATCCTCTTTTGATAGCGAAATCAATCATTGCATTGCCTGAGAAGTAAGAAGCATTATCAAAGACAAGAGCGTTTGGAACACCAAACCTGGTTACGATGAATTGATCTATAAATTCGATGATTGCTTCCGAGTTTGTTGTCTTTAATGGAACTGCTTCTACCCACTTTGTAAAGTAATCAGTTGCTGTAAGGATATACTTGTGTTGCTTGGAAGATGAAGGATTTATTTCTCCAATGATGTCCAATCCCCATTGTTCAAAAGGTTGTTCAATGTTGATTGGTTGTAAAGGGAAAGCTGGCTTTCGTTGTCTTCCACTGGCAGTTTGGCACTTAATGCATTTCCTTACATATTCATGAGCATCCTTAAACAAAGTAGGCCAGTAATATCCGGCATGAATTACTTTATGAGCTGTTGTATCAGCTCCAAAGTGTCCTCCTGCCGGTCCATCGTGTAGCTCCTGCAAAACCTTTTGAGCTTCAGGTTTCTCAAGGTATCTTAGTAATACAGAATCATAGTTTCTTCTGAAGAGCACATCATTAATAAGAGAAAAACTTTTAGCTTTCAATCTAATGGCTCTCTTATTTTTGTAGGACAAATTGGTAGGTGCATAACCATTCTTTAAATAAAAGATTAGATCTGAATATTGAGATTCGGAATCCGGTATACTTAGCTGATTGACTTCTTGATTTTGCTCTGTATCACCTGATTCAGGAATGTTTGATGCTCCTGCTAAGATCCTGCAAAAACCTTGACCTTTAACAAATTTCGCTGGCTTTATTTCTAGATCATATTCTTGGAGAGCTGCGACCCAGTTTGCCCTCTTTTCTCCCAATTCTTTTTGAATTAATAGTTGCCTAACTGCTGAGAAAGGAACTATCACCTTAGTATGGGTTTTAAGAAGAAAGGGTCGATAATGTTTGACTGCTTTAAAGACAGCAAAAGCTTGTTTCTCAATTTCTGAATAATTCAATTCGGTGCCTTGGAAATTAGAACTGAAGAACGAAATGGGCGCTTCCAAATTATCATCATTCAACTGAGTTAGTACTGCTGCGTAAGATAAGTCGGATGCAATAGTATATAATGTAAAATGATTAGAAAGATTTGGAGTATTCAGGGCTGGGACATTGATTATGGATTGTTTAATGTCATGGAAAGCTTGCTTTTCTTCTAGTCCCCATCTGAAGGTTGAATTCTTTTTAATCATCTTTTGCAGTGGTAGTACAATTTGTGAAAAATCTGGAACAAATCTCTTAACGAAATTAATTTGTCCTAAAAATGACTGCATCGATTTTTTATTGTGTGGAAACGGAATTTCAGAAATTTCCGTAATTCGCTCAGGATCTACATAAATACCATCCTTAGATACAATAAACCCTAAGAGCTTGCCTTGATTGAGAGCGAAAAAAGACTTTTTCGGGTTAAGAGAGATACCATATGTTTTGCATCGTTGAAAAATCTGATTCAAATCATGCAAGTGATTATATCTCTTTTTAGAATATACAGTAATGTCATCGAGGTAGACAACTACTGTTCGGTTAATTAACCCTCTAAAGGCTGTATCCATAGCTCTTTGAAATGTCGCTCCTGCATTTATGAGTCCGAAAGGCATCTTTTGATATGCGTAAGTTCCCCATTTTGTTCTGAATGTAGTTTTTAATTGGTCATCAGGGTGGACCAGTACTTGATTGTATCCTGAGAAACCATCCAGAAAAGACATCAATTCAGATCCTGCTACCGATTGAAGGATTTGTTCCATGGTAGGCAGAGGAAAGTTATCCTTTAAGCTTGCCTTATTTAAATTTCTGAAATCAATACAGATTCTGATGTCGCTGTTTTTCTTCCTGACGGGTACCATATTGGAGACCCAGTTTGAGTGTCGGACAGGAAAAATAATCTTAGCTTTTAAAAGCTTATTAAGTTCCGACTTTATCTGGCTCTCCAAATTTGGATGAATTTTCCTTAACTTCTGCTGGACTGGTTTTTGATCGGGAAGCATAGGGATAGTGTGTTGTATGATAGATGTATCATATGTTTTAAGGTCATCATACTTCCAAGCAAAAACTTGTTTGTTTTTCCTTAAAAGTTTGATAAATGCTTCCTTTTCTATTGTAGAGAGTCCTAATCCTAAATTTACATTCTGAGGAATTTGAGCCGTTCCTAAATTAATCAATTCAAACCTAAGAGTAGAGCTCTGGAGTTTAGCATTAATTACAGGTTTAAACCTATCTTTAATGTCATAAAGGTCTTCAAGCTTTACCACAGGTTTAGGAATAACGTTATCTTGAGATTTTTGCTTCATTTGAGAATCATGCTCCTCCTCTTCAATGATTTGATTATCATAGGATTTTTCAGAGGTCAAAAATTCCAGAATATCCTCGTCATGGTTGAAAACCCTCCAGTTAGTGATGTTATCAGGAACTGAAGGTCTAAAAATTAACTCTACAGAAAATCTATCAAGACTATAGTCTTCGGAAGGGAGAAGCTTGGAAGCTACGTTGGCTAGTAAATCAGCTGCTGAGTTTTGCGATCTTGGGATTGATAAAATATTGAATGCAGAGAAATGGGAAGTGAGATCTTGCACTAGCGTTTGATAATGCTTAAGGTGGCTTGAGAGGCAATGGATTGTATTCCTTACCTGTTTAACAATGATCTCACTATCGCCGAATACTTTTAAATATTGGACTTTAAGGTCAATTGCCTTATATAATCCCTGAAGTAATGCTTCGTATTCGGCTGTATTGTTGGTGCATTCAAATTCTAATCTACAAGAAAGCATTGTCTTTTCGCCTTTTGGACTAACCAAGATGCAACCTGCTCCTGAGCCTTCACTGGACTTAGAGCCATCAAAGTACAGAGACCAAAATAAAGGCGAATCAGAAATATCTACATCCTTTTGATCTACATTAAAGCATTTGGATAAATTTGATTGTGAAAAATTTTCTACTTGAGATGTACAATGATTAACTTGAAAAGGGGAAGATTGGGCAATAAAATTGCCAAAAAATGATTGTGAAGAATAATTTCCCAAAATGTTATTGTTGAAAGCCACCGGCTGGTTTTCTTGTTCGAAATCGGTTACTGTATGAGTCATATGCTTCTCACGGTCGATCCTTATTTGATTTGGCTTACCCTTGTAGGGGAGCCACATATGTGACCAATCGGTGGAAATGTATCCATGTAGTTTCTCAGACCAGTCTCTGCTCAAAATTAAACCGTAAAATTCAGGTATGTCGGCTATCAAAATGTCTATTCTCTGTACTATTCTGGGATCAGCAGACAACCTGATAGTTACGGAATTAATTTCTCCTATGACCTGAACTTTGGTTCTGTCTAACTGTACAATGTGGATGGCTGACTTCTGGGGTTCTATGTTCAGCTTAGAACAAACTGAAGCTGGCATAATATTGGATGAAGCCCCTGAATCAATTAGACAGTTATGCAGATTTCGATTATAGATTTCATAGGTGAGCAAAAAAGGTGGGGTATGGGAATTGGATCTATCTCCAATCAGAACCGAATCGGTAGCCTCGACCATATCTGGAGGGGGTTGTCCTGAATCATTAGCAGCTTTTGAACTGGGAAGAGGGGAAGAAGGAACAGCGTTAAATTCCCTTAGGAGCAGTTTTTGCTGATGTTTTAATTTACCTAGCTCAAACATAGTTATGTTTGCCTTGGTCTTTTTCATGTCATCGACAATATTATACTCCATATGGTCAGATACCACTAGTGTTTTGGATGTTGAAGGAGAATTAGAAATTGGAGGCTGGTTTTGAGGGGATGCTACCGGAGATTTCTTTGGAAGGACTTTTTCTTTTGGTGTGGCAGCACCTGCACTCCTCTTTTTTGTTTGAGTAGGTTCAGAAGCGCTTCTACTTCTTGTAGTAACCGGAAAGGCTTCTTCTTCATTCTCAGTATCAGAATTTGGGAGTATAAAATCCCACATTCCATGGCACTCAACTACTTCTTCTTCATCATCGGTCTGTTCAATTGTTTCACCTTCCTCTTCTTCTTGGTCTGAGTCTGCATTTGATATAACATTGGGTGGCTTTGACTCTGTTTTCTTGAAAGTTCTAAATGGTTTTCTATTTGAGGTTTCAGCCACCTGTTTCTTGATATCAACCATTTCATTAGACAATGTTTTAAGGACCTTTTGTAAACCCTCCATATCATAGGGGTCCTTTGGGGTTTTCTTCTTGGAATCATCTTTAAACGAGACTTTTTTAACTTTTCGGTCTTCAAGAGCAGCTTTCTTCTCAAGAGCATTAATGCGCTTTTCAACAGCAAGTGCTTCTTTCATGTTTTCAGCTAAGGTAGGTTTGCCAGCCCTGTCTACAAAAATAGCTATGTTGGCAGGTAAGGCAGTAATATACCATTCGCTTCTGATTTGTTCACTTGGTTTAGAGTCAGTAGGGATTTTATTCAGGAGTTTATTAAATCTAGCATTAAACTCTTTTATTAGTTCCCTATGCTCTATTCTTAAGTTGGAGAGATCATTTATTAAAGTAGCTAAGGACCTATCGTCTCCATACTTGGTAAGAAACTCCTCTTGGCATGTGTTCCAACTGGTAATTAAACCAGAAGGTAAGGAAAAATACCAGGATCCTGCTGATCCTTGTAAAGTGTAGGGAAACAGTCTAACAACGACATCCTGCTCTGTCACTCCTTTCAAGTTGACTGCTAACATAAAATTGTTAATATGTTCTTCAGCTTGGGTTCCGTTATCTGGATTAAATTTAGGCAACCATTTTTCGGGAGCATCTGGGAGATTATGTAATGGTCCAGGCATGTTGACTGCACCTGGCCTAGTCCATGGATCTGCCATTGTGCTAGCAACAGGGGTTGGTACTACTATCGGGGTTCCAGATATTTGAGGAGGTATCAAAAATGAAGAGTGACCAGGTTGGGATATTGAGGCTCCTATTCCCTGATGAACGACAATCTGTAATGGAGGAGTGGATGGTCGACTTTGCAGATGAGGAGATGAAATGGAGGATGTGGAAGAAAAATCTCCACTATCAGATCCTTCAGTGTTTCTCTTTGGCCTTTTCCTTTTGGGTAAAGGAAACTCAGTGGGTTCAATACCAAGTTTTTCACTCTGAAGTCTGGTAAGAGGATGAGTGAGGTTAAACTGCGAAGTCGCACTGCTTTCTGATATCTCAGATTTCTGTGGTGAGATGGAGAAGGTCTGAAGTTTCTGGATTAGAGACTGGACTTCAGGGGATTCAAGACTCAGTTGTTCTGAAATATTATGGGTATGAGCAGTGGTGGTTGATTCTTCTATTCTTTGATCATGTGCTGGTAAACCAGCATGTGATTGAGAAGGAGAAGATGGTTTGGAGGGGGAATTACTCTTAGAATGGTTTGTGGGGTTGGACCTACTTGCCATTCACAGTTGATGCCCTCCTTCTAGCGCCAAAAATGTTGATGCCCCGAAATTCGTTGCAACAACATCGGGGAAACCACCCGGTCCGGAACTTAGTGCAACTCCTTTTCCGTTTGGAATAGTGGCTCCGACTGGGGATAACGGGACCAGTTTCCCAAAGATTATAAGTAAACGGGATGGATGAATGATTTAAGATATGAAATGATAATAAACAAAAATAACTAAACTATAAAAGAAATACAAAAACTATAAGCTAATCCCGGGACTTATCAATTCAGACAGTACAGCGTTTAATAAACTATGCTTAATGACAGGCATATAGATGACACTAACAACAAGCATAGATGTTTAATCATTTGAGATTGCTCTGCGTAAGTAGTTACGCAGAGCTATAATAGCGAATTACTGTACTCCGTTATTTATATCATTGATACATACATGGGTGAAAGATAACAAATCTCAAAACATTCAATAGTGATATGAAATAAAGACCTGTTGTTGTATTACATACATGTATTCAATAATAGCAAAGTAATAACACAGCAATTGATATAATTGAAAAGAGAACAGATACAGATAATAGTACCATGCAAGCTGTTTGATCAATCCAATGTATTAATCACTATGTAGCAGTCCTTCCTTCCAACCAGAAAGCATTCCAAGCAAATGACAATAGTGCACAATTTACTTAAACAGCATTCCAAGTAAAATTAAGGACCAGTGGTCGAGTTTCAAAAAGAATATAAACTGAAGCACAATAGTGCAAACTTCAGCCTTTTAGTCTTTTACAAAATTTTACGACCCTTTCCAAAACAATGAAAGGGTCTATAAATACTATTCTAATCTAACTATTAAATATCTAAAAACTGAAAACTAAGAAATCGGCATCAACAAATATCATCTTGCAATTTGGGTGAATCGGCAGTCGGCGGCGATGCTTCAGTCAGCTGTCTCCTTGCCTTTATTCTTTCGCTGACATATAGCCAGCATTGGCTCTACTTCAGGCGGAGTATTAAGGCGAGAAGTCAGCTGTGCATCATATGTGGCATCCTGGAAATCGGCAATCAGGTATTGGAGAGCGTCGGTTAGACAGTTGAGGGCCGACCTTTGAGAATGCTGTTTAATCAAGAAAAGCCAGTATGCATCGGAGGTCAAGGTATTTACTCCAGCAATTAACCGCCCTTGCTCTTCCAGCTTAAGATAATTCTTATGCTCCAGCATATTTGCGGTTGCTATGTTTCCAGGTGTGCATTGTGAAATCATATTAGCCAGATACAATGTATCATTGACTATATTGATCATGTTCGTGGAAATTGTTTTGCATCTGGATGCTGCCCTCTCTGCCTTCATTACCTGTGTTTCCCATTCCATGAAAAGTATATTCTTGTATGTTTCACTGATTCGGGCTAAATTAGCAGCTTGTCCTTCTGGAGTATCTTGCCACTCAATATATTCTATTATCTCATCTTCGGCCTGATCCAAGTTCGTCCTTGCTTTCTCGATTTGCTTACATACTGCTGTAGATATATCACAAAGTGACTCAGCCTCAACTAGCTGTCGGCACAAAAGTCTAATCTGAGATATTAAAGCGCCGTTTATCAGAGTTGCCTCTGTTCTGAAATCTTCAATGCTCTTGGCGCCTTTAATACCTTCAAGTTGTGCTGAGAGCTGAACTATTTGATCTTCTTTAGATTTCATTAACAGCGCATTTGATGCTTCCAACTGTGATAATGCCTCTGCTAATTCACGTGCTTTAATGTCACTTTGGTCTATCCTTAGTTTTTCAATTTGTTGGATTAACAAATGATTTTCTTGTTGTTGAGCCAGCAATTGTTCTTCCGCCTGTGTCGTTTTATTCTTTGCCTCTATCACTTCTGCTTGCAATGCATATACCTCATGCTCTTTAGTCTTCAAAAGAAGACTCACTTCGGATGCTTTGTCAATGGTTGCTGCCGAATAAGCTCCCGCGAATTGCGACAGCTTTGTTAAATCTTCAGAGGGACTTAATTCTCCCTTCCAGACGACATTGCCCGTGACTATTTGCTCATTCGAGACAGAAAGTTGATCAAGCCTTCGTCTCTTCCTTGAGCGTCTTACAACGGCTTTATGTTTAGGGCTGTAGAAAATGTCTAGAGGAGGAATTTCCTCTACCTGAAGATCAACTTGATCTGATGGATCCTGAGTAACTTCTTCAACACTCTGTACTGTGGGTGGGCCGCTGGTTCCTTCAAGAACCGGAGAGACAGTAATATCGGGAGTCTTTAAGACATCTGAGTCTTTGGAGGCTTCTTTACGACTTATAATGGAATCAAATTGGTTCCATTCTTCAATTAATTCAGTATCGACAGAGATTTGCTTACTCTGTTCTTTTTCCTTTTCAACTTTCTGCTGTTCTTCGAATGCCTTCTGCTGTTGCTCCTCTTGTATTCTCCGTTGCTGTTCCTCCAATTCCTTTTTCTGCCTATCTTCCAGTTCTTTCCTTATCTTTTCTTCTTCCTCTCGTTTCCTCTGTTCTTCTATCTCCCTTTGCTTTCTCTTTTCTTCTATCTCCCTTTGCTTTCTCTTTTCTTGTTCAATTTGTGCTTTTTGCTGCCTTTCTGCCTGTAGTTTTCTTTGACTTTCCTCCTGTTCTCTAATTGTAACGGGAGGTAAATTTGTCTCTGGCTGATCAGGCTCGCTTGAGGATGAAGTTGGGGTTGTAGATAATAGCTTTAGAGGCAAAGTTTGCAACCTTTGCTTTCTGAGTCTATTAAATTCAGTTAATTCCATATCTCCATATCTCATTGCAGCAAATTGTTCGACTTGGCTTATTGAATCAGCACCCATGAACAGGTCGTCAAACTGGTCTTCTTGATGAACCACCTTTGTCAGCTTAGCCTGTTCCAAGGCAGTGAAAGCAGCCTTGTTCGGGTCATAGAGTCTGTTAGGAATAGAAACTAGAGATAGCATTTGGAGTTTTGTTGCTTCCTTTTCTGCATGTTTATAATTTAGCAGCGTATAAACTCCAATTCTTAAAGGAAACGATGGCCATCCTCTCTTCTTCTCCTCTTTGAGAGTTTGGGTAACACCTTCAGACATTATCTGATAAGAGATTTCTCGGGCCAACAGTTTGTCTGGGATGTATATGGGAAGAACATGTGGCCTGGCCTTGCTTCCAAAAACTCTGATATAAGAAAAACATTCTTCGCCGAACCAATGGGCTACGGCTGGCAGGTCAAAAGAGGCTTCATAGGAAATCCTAGGGATAGGTCTGTCAAAAATAGAATGATGAACGGGAACCATAAAACCATTGCAAATTTGGTATAAATGATCTTTGTGAGAAGGTTTCCACAATTTACGATGATATAAATGAATAGGTGTTGGGTCATGGGTTGTCCATCTCCAACCAAGGACAGGGAACTCAGAATTAAAACAAAGGGCATCCATAATATATGCAGAATAATAAAAAGGTTGGACTTTCCTCTCACTGACTCTGGTTTTGGCCCTAAACTCGCGAATAGCTAAGACCAACTTATCGGACAGGATAGTGGCCCAATCCATAATTATACTATTAACGGCCGCTTCCATCAAGGGAACCATATCAACATGGATATTTGCAGAATCGTGAAGTCCCCATAATCTACACATCATAATTCCAGCATAGCAGTAAGGTGAAGCCAGAGAAGCATTGGAGTACTTACCCGACATATCTTGTTTGTGTTTTGCTGGATTTTGCCTCCACTCTCGTAGAGGTTCGGCTGGTGATTCATTCTCTCTGGCAAATTTTTCCACAAATGCTCTGTTATAGACTTGCTCGGGATTGGGCAGATGATACATTTGTCTTAAGTCTTCGGGTTTGAAGGAGCCGAAAATCCTTCTATCCTTAGAAACGAAGGTTCTATTAGTGAGAGGAACTTCTTCAATTGCCCAACGCACCACGTCAGTATAAGGCAGGACTTGTTCCCTGGCTGCTATTCTGTGCAGAAAAGAGTCAGCCAAATCTTTAAGAGTTGCCTCAGACTTTCTTAATTCATCTACACTTGCCTCCGCTACTGTTACTTCTGGTTGTTCTCCTTCTAGCAAATTGTATGTCCCTTGCCATGTAGTACCAGTAAGACCAGTGCATGTAGTATCTGAGATTAAGCCCTTCCTTGACGGTGTAGCAGCTTGGCCTGAGGCAGGTGTCGCAGTAGAACCTGCCATCTTCTTGGACTTTTTCCCCATCATATTCAGACTTCTCTCGTCAGTCGAATTCTACACAAGTGCAAGAGAAACCGTAACAAAGAAATAACAATGACAATCCATAACGGGATACATATATGATTTGAAGCATGGCGAGATTATTCTAAAAAGAGGCTGCGGATTTAATGATTTGAGCAGGCGCCGTAGATGTAATGATGGTGATTTTACGGCCTTCAGCTTCATAAATGACCATTACTTAAGTTATTAAACCGAATGACTCCTTAAAGCGTGTAATAGATCCTTCAAAGGTCTAATCGTAGTTATCCGTTAATTCGAAGGGGCAAGGCTTTTAAATACGCATGCATTACCTTATCCCTTTATTTAACGGCTTTTTGAAATCTGTGATTTTGTCAAATCGATTTAAATATAACTTTAATGCTTTGAAATAATCACCTTTTGGAACTGAGGTCATCATTATGCGTCATCATATCGCATCGGAAGTGTGTGTGTGGCGTTATCGTTTGGGAAAGTTTTTAAGCGAACGCCGATTGCGGTATCGCATTCGGCGCTCGAACATAACCCCAAATGTGTGTCAATTGCTTTTACCGAATGCCGATAGCCGATATCGCATCGGGCCGGAGTGTTAGAACGTTTTCCACACGACATAGTGGCATGCCGATAGCCGATCGCCGATATCGCGTCGCATCGGGGAAAAGGTATGTGCCCTTTTATGTGTGCATTTGCTATTGCCGATGGCCGATAGCGATATCGCATCGGGAAAAACCAAGATGGCAACCGAACATGCGATTACTTCTTTGGACTTAACCAAAAATTGCTTAATACTTGCTCAATAAGGGTTTTTGCATAAATTCATTTGATTACCGTACCTTATTTGAACAGGTTTATTAATGCCAATTAAAAATTTTAAAAAGGGACCCATTTCATATGTAACTTGTTTGTGATAAAATTGTTATGAAATGGGGGGTTGTTGTAGGGCACAACAGTGCCCTCCACAGTCCCCTGCATGGAATTCTTTCATGACACTGTCAGTTTCATTCATAGTTAGACAATTCAACAATATTCCTTCATGATTTTTCCAAAACAGGGCACTATCTAAGACACAAAATTTTGATGCTTTCATCTTTAAAAATCTCTTTTTGGTTCTGGACAACCTTGGAGGAGCACACAGGTTTAACAATATAAAACATATATCAACATACCATGGGGATTGCAAAAAATCTTGACTGATCTGTGGAGTGGCCAACTCCTGTTCATTGTCCAGTTGATTAATATCTAAGGCTTGAAAATTGGTTTCGGACATCAGTTTGGCTAAACCTTGTCCCTTTATCAGCTTGGTGGCTTTTATCTCAATGTCATACTCAAGGATATTCGCAATCCACTTGCCTCTTTTGCCTTCTATGCCCTCCTGAGTTAATATGTCTTTTACAATAGCATTTGATACATAAGCAATCACATGTGAATATAAAATGTAAATTCTGAAATCTTTGATTGCTTTAACAAGGGCATATGCTTGCTTCTCCATGATTTGTTACTTCAAGGGTGCATCTCTAAGGGCTCGGCTGAAAAATGCAATTGGCTTTTCATTTCCTTGATCATCTTTCTGCAAAAGGACAGCAGCAATGGTGTGTTCAGATGCAAATGAAAAAATGATGAAATCCTTATCAAATTGAGAACTTGTGAGGACTGGGGCTTGTGTTAAGGCATATTTTATACCCTCAAAGGCTTGCTTGGCCTCTAAAGTCCATTTTACCTTGGAATCCTTCTTCAACATTTTATTTAGCATTCTTATCAGCTCGGCCAAGTTTGGGATAAATCTCCTTAGGAAATTGATCTTTCCTAGGAATGCTTGCAATTCTTTGATGTTTCTTGGATAAGGGATTTGAAGGATGGCTTGAATTATTTCAGGATCAATTCTAATCCCATCTTTAGAAATGATATGGCCTAGTAATTTTCCTTCTTCAAGTCCAAATAAAGACTTCTTGGGGTTCAAGGAGATGCCATATTTTCTACATGTTAGGAATACTTGCCTCAAGTGTTTTAGGTGCTCTCGATCAGATTTTGAGAAAGGAGTAAGGTCATCAAGGTAAACCACTAGGAAATCATGGATTTCCTTGGCAAATGCAATGTCCATGGCCCTTTGAAAGGTAGCACCTACATTCTTTAGTCCGAAAGGAATCTTCACATACCTAAATGTTCCCCACGGTGTTGTAAAGGCTGTTTTGTCTTGGTCATCCGGGTGAACAAGTATTTGATTAAAACCTGAAAAGCCATCTAGCAAAGAAATTCTTGAAGACCCCACTATTCTTTGTAGGATGTGGTCCATTTTTGGCAGTGGGTAGTGATCTTTAAGGGAGACTTGGTTCAGATTTCTCAAGTCCACGCATAGTCTAATCTCCCCTGTTTTCTTCCTTGTGGGAACAAGATTGGATACCCATTCTGAAAATCTAATGGGTGCTATGATACCAGCTTCAAACATTCTTTTCAATTCTTTCTCAATCAAAGGGAGAAGCACAGGATTGATTCTCCTTAGTTTCTGTTTGAAGGGCTTTTGATTTGGTTTTAAGGGAATGGTATGTTGAATAACAGAGGTGTCATAGGACTTCAGGTCCTCATAACTCCAGGCAAATACATCTTGAAACTCTTTAAATAAATCAACATATTTTGGTTTTTGATCGAGAGGCAAAGACTTGGACAGTTTAATCATTTTGGGCTTCTCTGCTGTCCCAATATTACAGTCTTCTACAGCAGCATTTAAGGGCTACATCTTTGGCTTTTTGGGGATATCGTTTGAATCAAATATGTCTTCTAATGGAGTGAGGCTAGCAGGTAGAAAGTTGTCTTTTAAATCAATGACTTCAGCCTGTTTCAGCTATTTCATCTAACTGCATTTGCTTCAGCTCTTTCATGTTTTTCTCATAAAAATGGTTGGGTGCAGCATTTGATTTGCTGCTTCAGCTATTATAGTTTGCTCATTTTGGCTCATTTGTTGTTGTGAGTCATCCATGGCATATTCATCAATGTTTAAGCTTGAGAATTCTTCACGTAAGGTAAGAAAATTGTTGATTTGAGCATCATCCTCAAACACTTGCCAATCTTTGATATTGTTAGGGATAGCAGGCCTGTGCTTTATCTCAGCAGTAAAGTGGTAATTGGGATCAAAGGGCAGCTTGCAAGTTCTAGCAAAAGTAGCTAGAATGGTTTCTAGAAATCTTAGCAAGCTTGGATTCGGTGAAGGAATTGAGTATTTCTGTGGCAGTAGACCTATAAGCTCTCAGCCTATTGTCATTAGTAACAAAGTTACCTTTCATCTGTTGAATGATTAAATCGGAGTCACCTAGAATGGACACTTTTGCAGCTCCTAGAGCTTTGAGAAGTTTAAGGCCTAGAAAGAGAGCCTCATACTCTGCCATGTTATTGGTGCATTTGAAGTTTAGTCTGTAAGCATGACCCTCTGCATGGCTGTTATGTGTATTGTGAATCCATATTCCTGCCCCTGCTCCTGGCTTATTAACAGAACCATCAAACTCTAAATACCATGTGATTTCTTGCTTGTGGTTAGTATTGAGAGTTTCAGTCATTTTAGGATTGGGCAGACCTAGGTTTTGTGCTTCATGTGGTTCTTCTTGTATGCTAGTTGCAATAATTATTTTAACAGTTTCACAGGTATGGGCAACCGACTCTTGATTGATGCATGTTTTTTGTGCTAAAGGCAAAGGCTTCTCATCAGTGAGAGGGCAGCTATCATCATTGAACAATATGAAGGAATCCATATCAGAATGGATTGAGTAAATGGGAAAGTTTTGGGGTTTTTCCTCACTACTTACCACATACTTCATCAGTGTTTCTCTGTACAGTCTCTTTGGTTAACCAAAGACTAAAATAGTAGCATAGAAGAGGTCTAGTTGGAGAGATCCTTGGAGTTTTTCTCCCCAAGATCTTGATAAGAGCATGCCATACTTTGGTGGAATGTCAGCAACCACCACGTCCATTAGGATCGTTTTGTTGGGAAATTGGACTAAGGACACACAAAGGTTTTTGATTAAGCCTAAACACTCGACCTGACTAGAATCAAATGAGAATAAGTATTTGTAGGGTCTAGTGACATCAAGGTTTAGCTTCTCCATTACAGCTTTGGGCATTAGATTGTGTGAAGCACCTGAATCAAACATAGCATTGTGCAACACTTTATCATGAATGTGCAAACTGACATAAAAGGGTAGAACAACTCCATGTCCTGATTTACCATTGACTTCAGGACCAAACAGTAATTCAGGTTGATTATCTAAGACATTAACATCATCCCTGTTCTCTGGCATTTGCAGTGATCTTTTGATTTGCTGTTTGTACACATCATGTTTGGCAAGCTCAGAGAGAGGAATAGATATCTTTAATTTACCAATTTTTGCTTCTAAATCAAACGGTTTTTCTGACTGTGTTTCCCTTTTCAATTGTATCTTCAATGATCTTCTCTTGGTTATCAGTGACTTCTTGAGATTGCTCTGTTTTGGGAAGGCTTTGAGGAGTGCTATTTACATTGTCTTTTGAGGGAAAGGATACAAAAGGCTGGTTATTAGAGGGTTGTATGTCCGATACATCCTCTATGGTCATTTCTTTTAATTTTGGGTCTGTTTTATCAGCAGGTTCTGTGATAGCAGCCTTGTCTTTTACCTTATTAGCTTGCTTGGCATCCTTTGGCTTGATGGGATCAGACACATCAATGTTTCTTGTTCTTAATTTGTATTGTTTATGGACTTCATAGACAGCTGAATCATAGCCTTGTTTGAAGTCAAATGACTCTCCAGACTTGGTCTGAAATTGATTTATATCATGGTTATCTTGGTCTTCTTGGGTTAGAAATACTTGTTGTTCACTTCTCAAACCCATCAAGCTTATGTGAGTGTCCTCTATCTGCTCACTAGATGTGGATGCTTCAGCATAGTTTTCATGAAAAGGAGGTCTTATATCATGGTCAGGACTTCCCCTTCCAACGTTTGGGTTCTGATTTTTTCTAAAGTTTGGATTTCTGATAGGATTGTTTTGCTGTCCTTCCCATGAGGCTTTTCTTTCAATAGTTCCCATTCTATTTTCAAAGGTGTCCATACCTTTGATGATTGTGTCCAGTTTTTGCTCAAAGGCTGAAGGTTCAGCTTTGAAAGTGGTTCTTCTCTCAGCTCTTGCTCTATTTCGCTTGGCAATCATATTTTCCTCCACACTAACAGCTACATTCTGCATGTCTGCTAAGGTTTGAAGGGCTCTTTCCCTTAACTGATAAGCCATGTCTGAATCAAATCCATCAGGGAATTTGTATAAAGCAAGATCAGGTGGAGGTCTAAGGTTTTGTGGAATGTAAACATTGTTAAACCTGGCACAATAGTCTAAGACAGCTTCTTGAGGGCCTCTTTTGATAGTGTCATACTCGGATAATATGTGCAGAGGATCTTTCTTCTTCTCCCATCTGTTGAGAAATGCTTGGTAAAGGGCCTCTGGGTCAGCTATGGAATTTGCAGCAAGTGCTCTAAACCAGGGCCTTACATCTCCTATTAAACTTTGGACAAAAATCTTCATTCTTACACTATCATCATCTATTTCATAACTCTCAAAAAAGTCCTGCATTTTCTTGGTATGTTGCAGGGCTGTGCCAGAACCAGTAGCATCAAAGTATGTGATTTTAGTTTGATAGTCCTGAGGCATAGCCCCTGGATTTGTAGGTAATTGTAAAGGTGCATATCTGTTAGCCATATTTACAGGGATAAGTGGAACGACTGGAACAGCTGGAAGAGTTGTAATAACAGTGGTGGTAGTGGTAGTATGCGCAGTGAATGGAAGTGTGGAAAAGGTGCTTGGAGAAGTGGATGATGAACAAGGGGAAGTAGGGGTTTGAACGAAACAAAACTTTAACAGGGGTTGGAAAACAGCTCGGCTGAACTGTTTCAGGACTAGAATCAGAAAACTCTTCTTATTTTTGTTTTGCTAACGTTTCTAGAGATTAAATTGGGATTTTTTAAAAACAGCTAGTGGATTTGGGTCTGGGTTTGACCTAGTATTATGTGTTTTCTTCTTGGGAGCCAGCTTCTAACTTGTTTCTTGGAATTTTTTGAATAATTCCCCAGCGGAGTCGCCAATGATGTTATCACTCAGGTTGTCCCTTGGCTCCTTAAGGGATACAGCCAAGGTAACCACAAACCAATCTTTGGGCTACAGGTCCTAGCCTACCTACAGTCAGAGAGGGCTCTCTCTTTATGATTTAACTTTATTTTTGATTGATTTTAGGCTAGTTATTGTGTACAAGGGTTTTGTTTTGATTTTGGTGGGAAGGAGATGTTTTCAAGCAGAGTTGGGATGCATAATGTGAGAAGTTCAAACCATTGGGCATGGAGTCATGGATGAGGGCTTGTTGTTGCGTTTTCTTGGTCACAAAAGGAATATAGAGCAGGATAGCTACACATAAAACAATATCAGGCTGGAATAAAGATGGAATGAAGGTCAGAGATGAAAGGAAACTAAGAATCTTTCATTAGCTAACAGAGAGGGAAGATGGATGAAAGTTTGTCTAGGAGCAGTCAAGAATTCCTACAAAACAATCATATGTGAAAGAAACAGGGTAAAAATGATCATTTAAGTATGCATATTCATAACCATTTCTGAGGAAAACATATAGAAATAACAAGAACTGAGCATAGGGTGCAGTCAAGCAAAACCTAAGCTATTCTTTTTTCTTGCTATTTAGATGGTAACACAATTGTGCATAAACATATGAAAACTATAAACAGAGGTAGAAAAACTTATTGAGCCATGTAGTAGCACAGGAATTCCACAGTCACTCTTTAACCATTATTAACACAACAGTTAGTTCTTCATCCAATGCATTCCAACAGTCTTTGATTATAGAGCTTCTCAAAAATACAACGCAAGTCCAGAATGAGGAATATCAACCAACCAACCCTTTAAACAATGAATTAGGGTGGTTTATATAGGGAAAATATCTAAGAATATCTATTACAGTAGACCTTAAACATGTCTGAGGGAAATGAGTTTTTTAACCTAATCTTGTCCTAAAATTAATGCAAGAAAATATCTTTGAGCTGCGCTAGAGGCAGCTGTATCAAAATGAGTTAATATGGTGTCCTTATGGCTCTGTGTTGTTCATTTAGCCATAACTGTGCTTTGGGCTTTGATCCCCTGCTCTTGAGTGGTTTTGACGTGCATTAACTATGATCTGAGAGCCTTAAATGGCTTCACCGCTTTCTTTGACTTTTGCTTGGGGGCTTTTAATGTTCACCTGCTTTGGTATTGCCAATCTGATACTCTTTGCCACTTCAATGATACTCTTTAATTTAATCTGGGCTTTATCTTTCATCTGATAGTCTTGAAACTATCAAATCGCTCCTTTTCTGAACCTACATGAAGAAATCCTGTCAATTTGCGAATTTTCGGGCCTGCTGGTAGCCGAGTAATAGGCAGCCTTCCATTTTGATCATTTTTTCTTACCGATGCGTGATTAGCGCTTAGCACTAGCACTAATTGCGCATCAAAAACTGCCTCAGTTTTTCATTCCGAGCATCCTTTGCTGCGATTTGCGCCCTTCGCGCCTTTTTCGGTGATGACGTCAGCATGACGTCAGCGGTGGGTCCCGGTATGGCAATGACGTGGCAGGGTGACATGGCAGGGTGACGTGGCAGTGTCGGAGGTAGATGTGGTGGCAGTGACACGTAGCAGTGGGGGGTTTATGCAGAGGTGACATGGCGCTGAAGTCAGGGGCGGAGAGGCAGAAGGCGGTTTGTGGTTTCATCAGACCACCTTTTGTACGAGGGTGGTTTCTGTCAGAGCGGCTCCGATGCAATCAAGGGTGGACACCCGTCCTTCTGTACGATGGCAAAACTGCCAGGCTATTGGAGGATAATCGTCGATCGTCAGGGCGGATCCGAAATCGCCGAGAGCCGTCGGATCTGGGAGGGCAGATCGGAGGGCTGTCGAAGTGCAGAGCTGGCAGCAGGTTTGTGTGCGAGGGCCCGCCCGAATATTAAATTAATATTTATGTGCGGGAGTTCAAAAAACTTTGGGTTTGTGGGTTTTTTGCGGGTTTTACATGGTTTGTGCGCCGGGGGTATATTTTAATCAAAATATTTAAACCAAACCCGAAAATGTGAGCGCGCAGGGTAAAACATCAAGGTTTATGGGTAAGAGAGGGGAAGGGAATGGTTATTAGTTTAACCAGAGGTTAAGCTAACTCCTGGTTAAGATGGGATGGGCTAATAGTAGCCCCAGGTGGACTATCATTTCCCAAAAACCATATATACATAGCTATAATGCTATAAGGTGGGGTATGTATTATTTTTGGATTTTTATATAGCTTTTGTATAATAGGGGATAAGGAAATGATCTAGGGAGCTAGATAATAGATTTAGGAGTTAATATGAATTTTGTGAGGTGAAGTGTAGGGGAGAAGCTAAGTTTGTGAACTGAAACATAGACATAGGAAATGAATTGACTGTGGGGAAATGATTTTTACACAAGAAATGTGGCTTATTTTAACTGAAGAATGTCAAAGCTTGACTCAGTATTTTACAAAAATGAAGTGATAACAGGACTGGTTGGGCAGATCCCAAGGTCCTCAAGGGGATGTTAGTGAATGATTTGGGGGATAAGAAGAAGGGGGAGTTAGACATACCTCGCTTGAGCTCCTCCAAATGAAAAACTGCCTCATAATTGTGATCTGAATAGATATAACACTTGAAAACATGAAATGGATCACATAGCTTGATTCTGCAACCACAAAACTACTTACCCAACCTACTTACCTAGCATTTTTTCTTCTTTTGCATGGGTGCACTTGGACTTGCAGACCCTGATTATCTTCTTTTCTTTTGACTGCCCTCCTATCTAAATGTACCCTTATATCTTCCAAGGGCCCAGATTAAGCAGTTGGGCTCCTTCATTTCTCTACCTAGCTACTGATCTGCCAAGCTTAAGCTGTTTGGACAGATATTCATTCTCTATCTTCTAAAACAAGCAATTTAAACCTAGGGAAGCCAAGATTAAGCTGTTTGGCTTTCCCTTATCTGTAAAACTCTTAAAAAATGGTATGATTCTTCAAAATGGAACTTCTTGGAAATATGGAACCTTGCAGCATGAAAAGATGACATATTTGGCATGTAAAATAGTCAATCATGAAATATGAAACCTATTGCAATAGGAGGCTAACAGGTTGTACAAACCAACATATTTTTCAAGCACTGGCCCAACCCCTATAGATCATTACGACAAATTAAGAATAACAAAGAAGATGAAAGGTTGTACAAACCAGCATATTTTTCAAACAACTAATCCAACATTAGTACCTTAACTTTTTCATGAAGATATCATATTGAGAACGTTTGAAAAATGGTGGGAAATTTGGGCACTGACTATCTCTCTTCTACGAGGGTGATGCAGAAAGAGTGATAAGATTTCACTGTTTTGAATTTTTTTTTGTTAAATCAGAAAAACCAATATTAATGGAGATATTGGTATTTTTTACTAAATTTTGTGAAGTGACTAAATGTAGCTTTAACCATTCACCTTAAGATGTTTTTTATAATATAATTTCCTAAGTCTATTTAATATCTTCATTATCATAAAAACCAACCTATATCCATCTTAACTCCACTTCTACCACTCTTGGAGGGATGAAATATATTTATCCCTCTCAGCACTTGGTAGACCCTGAATTAAGATGGATCTAACCTGATAGAATTTCCCCTTTAAATAGTTTATGCTCACATGAATACCATGATATTACCATGGGTCAATACCATGGGTTATCATAAACCTGGAGCTTAAAAACTACTATTAGTAATTTATAAAAATTAATAAAATTAATAATTGATTTTTATTTTATTTTTTTATTTTAACCAAATTAAAATGTTTGACATTAAATTACAAGATCCATTTTTACCCTTGATCTACCAAGGCCGAGGATCAAATATTTTTTCACTCTATGCTAGTTTTCATATCATGATATTTGATCCCTCCCAGGGCTTAGTAGATCCAGAGTAAAGATGGATCTATGTTGGTTTAATTCCCCCCTTTAAATAGCCTACATTCCACGTGAATACCATGGGTCAATACCATGTGCCATATTTTTTTTATTAATACTAATATTAGGGTTAATAATGGGTTAATAATGTTTTTTTGCATGGTATTAATAATAATTTGGCCCATGGTATTTGGCCCATAGTATTTGGCCCATAGGCTTCACCTAAATATAACACATTTTTTGAGTGTTCTTAAATATAATGTGACTTCTGGAGTAAATATAAAAAAATGTTTTATTTATTTACCATACCTCTCGTTTATTTATATTTTTATTAATTTACCATACCTCTTTTATAAATATGGTATTTGGCCCATAGGATTCACTTAAATAAAACCTCTTTTTTGAGCCTTCTTAAATAGAAAGAGGGTTATGGACTAAATATAAAAAGAGGTTTTATTTATTTACCATACCTCTAGTTTATTTATATTTATATTTATTTACCATACCTTTGGAGTAAGTATAAAAAGAGGTTTTATTTATTTACCATACTCCACTTTATTTATATTTTTATTTATTTACACGTAAATATAAGGTGACTTATGGAGTAAACATAAAAAAATGTTTCCATTATTCTTTATATGATTATGATTAAACAGATGCAAACTTGGAATATGGCAAGAACATTATTCAATCTTTAAATAAATATGAAAATAAGAGACTTGAAGCTTTAAATCAAATTAATTATTCTTTTGTGACCATTTATTCCAAAAAATAAGGTCATTTTCTCGAAATTAACCCCAATACCATGAAATACGGGAAAATGGAAGAAAAAAACCCTTTTTACACCGAATGTGGAGGGTGAAATAACTATCATCAATACCTATTCTTGAAAAATAGGGCGAATGGAAGGTTGTAACTCCTAATTTCAAGGGCTAAATTTACATTTTTTACTCTCTCCCTTAAAATAAGGTGGGCTAACCTCTATACCTAATTTTTTTATAAAATAAATTTGAGGCAATTTGTAAGAATGTACTGTGATACAAAATATTCACCCAATAAAAGTATAAAATCCGTTAATTTCACCCAAGGGTGAAAATTCGCCCCTAAAATTTTCCATGAGGATGAGATATAAGGATTAGGGATGGAAACTCTAAGGTAGGATAGGATAGGAATCGACAGTTTTATCTGAGGTAAATGGTTACAACATATCCTAGAAGCTTTTGGAAATGGAGGCTTCGGGATTCTCTCCCTTTTTCCTGAATTTATAGAACCAACACATGTGCAAGGAGAGAAACCTGTACGTGATCAATGTAGTCCACAGTGGAGCAACCTATAGGTGAACATTATCCAGTAAGAGGTAAGGGTGTATTGGTCCTAAACTATCTCATATGATGTAGCTCATGGCAGAAACTGTGGGGAATGAGAGAGTCATGCATAGGGCTTTGTGCAATGATGATGTAAAGGGGGAATAGGATGTGAATGATCCCATTAGAGGTTGATTGATCAAATGGGACAAGATATCCTATAACAGAGTGTCCCCTAAAGCACAAAGTCATATAGGATGACTGATGGCTGAAGTGATTTACCTTGTGAGAAGTCGGGATCAAGAACAACCGGTGAGCTTCATCTTCTATTACAATATATTTTACATCATGACATATTTTTTCTAAGGCAGGCATACCCATACTCACTACATAAGCTAACATAACATGTACAATGATCAAAACACATGTCTACTAATGATCGATGGTGGACCCATGATTGGATGACTGTCAATATGATCATAGCCATCATACAAAGTGATCTCTGTATAATCCTAAAATCGCATCCTGGATGTTAGAAACTAGATCATGGGTCTTCTATCTCGTTCAAACGACCAACCAATGTACGATTCTAACCATGTGAATCAATGTGCTGAAGTCAAACATGGTAGACACCATCTGATTACCGGCCAATGATGTAATTTATTAACTTATGTGAGAGAAACCACCGATGATGTTAATGGATCTCAAGGCACTCAAGTACAACTCGTATAGTGTGAATAAATGAGTTGATGTTAAACACCACACAAAATCTTTCAGTCAAAGGCCAATGATGTAAACCTATCGCCGAGAGCGAGGACACTTTCCATTGATGTATGCAAGCACCATGGTACCAAGGGGTGTTTCTAATTCAACTTCCTGGATAATGTGTTGATGTTGACAGGAAGCGACCCATTGTAGGAGGGCCTTGATGTATCACCCATCAATGACATGAAACAAGTATGATTGAATAAGACAAAATGATCAGAATGATGATGATCTCAGGAGAGGAAAACATGGAATGAAGGCTTAAGAGTATTGTAACGAATATCAACTAAATGATTATCCTTGAACACAGCAGTGACACTGAAATGGAGTTGGTAGCATTGACCCAAAATTGAAATGGAGGTTATCTAAAGCTATGGTGAACTGAATGACAAGTAGATTACCCAACCCAATAGCCATGCAGATGAAGGGGAAGAGTTTCATGTTCAAGAGAAACTCATTTCCCTTAAAAAATGGAGTACCATATTTTCCCAATTTCCCCAACCATACTGGTTTGTACCTCTTTATTTTTTAACAAGCTTGAGGAGGATAACATATGCTTGATGTGTAAGTCCATCCTTCAGATGAATCCCTCCAAGTATATTTAATGAACCTTGTGAAGGAGTGGTTTGACCCCGTCATGATCAATGAGTCCATCACTATTTGATGTTTTAACGAGTCAAACGAAGGTAAAAACTCGACATCTTTTTCATGTTTGGAGAGTTTTAAAAAGAGGCGAAAAGAAAAATCCACATATCCATTTTCATAGGTAGTTCCTTAGGTCCGAAAAGGTAGAAAAAAATACCCAAGAGAATCTCTTAGCCATGTTCGACTAAGGTATTCCTTTTTTGCAGTTAGTCTATCTTAGTCCGAAAAGGGGGTAAAATTATACTGAGTATGCATATTTTCATTTACTTTAACGAGTTTGAAAAGACAATTGCTCGACAATCGTTTAATGTTTTGAGAGTCTGAAAAGAGTTGAAAGAGGACTCCAAGTGGTTCCTTTTCTGTAGGTTTAAAGAGCCCAAAAAAGAGATAAAAGTATACTTAGTCAAAATAAACTTTTTAAAGCACAACAAAATCCATTAATAGTTGTTGACCTACTCAAAACAACACATAAAGGATTAAACGTACTTGTTCCATAATAAAAATGAATAATTACTAAGCCAAGACATTAGATATGAATAAAATAAAAATAAATATAACCATATATATTAAAAAATGACTTTTCATTTTTACCACTTCACATTTACCTCTAATAGTGAGAGTTTTGGGTACTTTTTCATTTGATCTTCTGCAGTTGATTGCGGTCAATCTACTGGACGATTTTGAGCACCTTTGCTTCAAGGTAGGAGCTATTGTAGCAATTTTTGGTTTTGGTAAGTTAAAATAAATTAGTCCAAAAAATGCAAATATTTTTCAACAAAATGTTAAGCTAGGATATGGAAAAAAAGAATACTGAATAAAAATGTTAGGAAATATTTTGATAAATATGTCCATATCAAAGAAAATGTTAGAATAGATGCCCTAAAAAATGAAGGCAAAAAACAAATGTTAGTTTAGAGAGAAAAGAAAAAAGCAATAAACTCTGAAAGTGTTGCAAATATAAATGCCACTAATTTTACTCTAATTCACTTTTGAAAATAATAGTTGTGTGCAGTTTGTTTAGATGCCACACTAGTTTATTTAATCCAATTATACAGTTTAATCATAATTGGATTTGTTTTAAATTGATTGTCATAGGTAGAAAATAAAATTGGCTCAACAGTTTAATCTAAGCCAATGGAGAGAATAAGGTATAGAGGTAGATTATTCATGAAAAGAAATAAAGGGTCTGCTAGCTTAAATGCACCCAACTAAGTGAAGAAAAAATGTTAGGGTAAGTAAAGGGTAGGTAGAAGAAAGGTTGCAGAAGTACAAGGTTGGTGAAGCATAAGCACATTCATCATGCTTAATCCAATGTTTCAATGTGTAGGAGTAGTTATGAAAGTGAAAGGATGTTCACAAGCTGATTTAATTAACTTCCCCTCATTTCATTTCATCCCCCACTACATACTTACTAATTTCCCATTATCCCATCATTTCTTATGAAAATACCCTTTTCCCTTCATTTTCACCCTTGCCCTTTGGTTTCACACATTTTCCTAGCAAATTACCCTCTAAAGGTCATTTCCCTACCCAAAACCCCTTTTCCCTAATGTGAAATCCTTTCCCCGTTGAAAAAATCACTTTCCCCATAAAACCCCCCTTGTCCTAAGTTTAAATTTCCCCTCCACCCCCCCCCCACATTACTTTATTAACTCCACCATACACCTAAAAAACCCATAAAGACCCTTTAGCCTAAGTTTTGTCTCCCCCCGCTTTATTTTAATTAACTCCGCAATTCACCATTTTCCCGATAAAAAACCTTTTAACCTGCCCCCTTGGTGTGGTTAACAAACCCCACCACATTTTAACTCTTTTCCCACTGTATTTAACCTGCGCACTATACTTTTAACCCTGCTTTATATTATTAAATAATTACAAATCATTTTTAATTATCCCCCAGGACCCGCTATTCTCCACTTGATTTCCCTCTGTGCATCTCGACCATGTGACAACCCTCCAAGAATCGTCTTCAAAATCCAACAACCCACATCCATATCACGTGCTCCTGATGTCCGACAGTTAAAAGCCCGAGAGCACGTGAGATTCAAGGTTTTTCTTAGGCCCCTTTTGGCTACATGGCAGCACCTGGTGAACTCGCATGCTCTCATGGAAAAACTGCCCAACTGCCAAAAGAAGTGCGATAAACCTTAAATATCACCTCACCACGTAGGTCAAAACCACCCACTATTCATTTATCGTTTTCTGTGCCAAATTTGAAACGCTACCCATTAAAACGCCAAAGACCCTCGTTTTCACTCCTTTCACTCTTTTTTTCACTAAAGGTTGCCTAACCCTTCATGCGCCACCCTGAGTCTTTGCAACCTAATTTGACCTTCGATTACCTCCCGAACATGCTCCGGACTCCATCCACAGACTTTCTTGTTCCCTGAAACCATTATCACCTCCCTGCCAACCTCTGTTTTTATTAATAAATTGTTTTATTTGGCGGGTGATTAGAAGGCCAGAATCTTGGATAAACAGTTTTGATACTATGAGAGATTTTTTGGTGAAAATCACATGAAATACCATTTGTCGACGCGTTTCGAATCAACCAGTGTGGTTCATCGTCAGGACAAGTTTTTGTGACGATGAACCACATTGGTTGGTTCTAAACGCGTCGAAAAATGGTATTTCATGTGATTTTCGCCGAAAAATCTCTCACAAACTTGATATGGATCACAGAAGCCTAAAATCTATAGTTTTGATACTAGTCACAAAACTTTTTTCCTCTAAGATATTCAGGAAATCTATTCAAAGGCTTCGTTTAGTAGAAGTTTTGTGTACAACATAAAATCAAGTTTAAACCAGAGATAGAGTAGAAAGAAACAATTTACACAATAATTGTTAAATCATAAATAAATCAACAGCAACATATCACATTTTCACATGAAGTCAAATAGGTATTTAGTGAAATTCACTTTTACTAAAGACATAAATGCAGGATTTTAGTAAAAGATACCAGATGATGTGAATTACTGTGATTGGTAAAAGTAAAAGCAGGTGACAGAGTGTTCATGGTAAAAGACTAAATAGAGGAGATAGATAAAGAAATACAAGTCAAAGTATATCAGATGAAAGGTCATTAGTAAATATGACATCCAGCGTGAAAATCGAACATCATTCATCTTTTGGAGGAATGGTCAACCAACTTCAACAATTTTCAGTTTTTTCAGCGATAATCACCAACATCGCAGCATCCAAATACTTCTAGATCAACTAGAAGTATTTATTTGATTTTATAATAATCTATTTTTGCAAAAACAGTTTAGGATATTTTCTTAGTTCTACTATTGTATAAATAACTCTCTTCATGAGTTATTAAAGGGTTGCACTCTTAAAGAAGAATTTCTAAACATTTGATGTACTTGACTTTTCTGGATCATTAATACAAAGCAAAGGATTCTGAATTCTATTTTATACAGTTTGTGTTTCCTGTAAGTTTTTTCAGTATTACTCACTATGTTTTTCTTCATATTCTTATGTCTTACAGAGATAACAAGGTAGGAATAATTGGGTTTCAATTTATTCCTATAAGCTTTTGAAGTGATAATCTATAAAGAGAATGAATTCATGGACTGTTTGTTTAATTAATTCCCTCTGAATCAATAAATCATTAGCATATTTTGTAAGCTTAAGCATATTCTCTTAAACCTTCTGACTATAGTTTAAAGGTTTTCATACTTATGATTCTTTACTTTTCAATTTGAAAACTATGATAATCATATTATTTCTTTGTTTCTACTCACCACCATACAAGCTATATCACTGTGTGAAATTTTATAGTAGCCCTCTGCTTTGATATTAATATTACTCACAAGGTTAGGCATTTTAATGTTACATCTGTTTCATACATTGGTCCTCCAAATTAAAACAAAACCCCCAAAACAATTATCTTAGATGCTCTGGCATGATAGCTAACCATTATCATCTCAGAGATACAACATCAATCTGGCATCGTTGCCGGGGATTCAAATTTCATTAAGTTTTCCTAGGGCAACAATATTCATTCTATTCCTTTAAGGTGATTAAAGGTCTAGAAAGGTTAAAATCATTCACCCGGCGACTCCACTAGCCCAAATTGGCACCTTTTAAGCACACTAGATCGCATTCGGAATTTGACTTAGTTAATCCTCTGTCAGATGCTGAAAAAATTCTGAGAAAAGCCAGTTCTAAAAGGAGAAATCAACCATCTTCTTCTTCCTCTTTATCCTTGTAGTCTGAAGATTTAGTATCATTTGATCCTTTTAGCAATATTCCATCTGATCCTGATTGGACACAAATACCTCCTAGGCTTTCTGAACTATTAGATAGGGGAGTTTATTTAGATTCAGCTTTCCTCATTCATTCTTTTGAAACGCATCAAGAACCCCCACTACCACTAGGATCACCTAAAACTGAGTCTAACTTGGGTGTTCATTTACCTGAATATAAACCCACAGATTTCATATCCCCTACCACTTATTCATTTCCTTCCACTTCTAGACGACCTAAAGATTCCACTTCTAAACAACCTGAGGAGACCCTCTCTGTATATTCAAATCCACTCTTTGAAACAAAAGAGAGTATTCATTCACAGGTCCAAAAGTTAGTTCTTAAGTCTCCATTAAAGTTATTCAGGAGATCCCCTCCTTCTTCACCTCCACATAGTCACACACCCCCTCAATCACCTTCTTCTACCTTTTTGTCATCCACAAAAACACCTCATACACCACCTTCTACTATGGTATTTCCACCTATTGTATAGGCTAGATATGCAGCTTTAGACTTACCTACTAACCTTGATGCATTCCCAGCTGGGTACTTGAAATACCTTCCCAGGTATAATGGAGAAACTGGTCCCTCAGATGAGGACCATCTTCAAGCTTTTCTAGACTTTGCAGACAACATGAATATCAAAAAAGAAAATTTTTACATGAGATTTTTTGTATAGTCACTTGAAGGAAATGTAAGAATCTGGTTTAGGCAGTTACCTGTAAATTCCATTAGAAATTGGGAAGAGCTTACAAACATATTTAAAAATCAATGGGGTGTAAAGAAATATCCTCTTTACTTTCTAACTGAGTTTGAAGAACTTAAAAGAAACTTTGGTGAACTTGTATCATATTTTATCAAAAGGTTCAAAAAACTTTATCATAAGATGCCCCCTAATTGTAAACCCCCTGTAGCAGCAGCTAAGTCTAAGTTTTCTAAAGCCTTTGACGAGGATTTTGATGTAATGCTAAGAGAGAGAAATTCAAGAACTCTTGAAGATATGAAAACAAATGCTATAGAGGTGGAAGAAAATAGGGTTGCTTCGACTTCCTTGAAAGCTAAAGAGGAAAAGGCCCAAAGAAAACTCAAATCTATTCAGGAGGCCTCTAATTCCTCTAGTTCTTCTAAGACTAAAACAAAAGATTCTAAAATAGATGAAATAACTTCTCTTCTTGAAATCTATCTAATAGAATTTCCAGGATTGAGACTCAACTTAGGACAGTTCAACAAACAGTTACTAGACCCAAAACAAAATCAAGGTCAGTATAAAAGGAATCCACAATTACAAATTCTTCAGAGGCCTAGTAATGATCAGCAGGTTCCCACTCCTTTACTAATAGATGACCAACAACCTGATGAAAATACTATGAATATTATTGAATATATCAACAACATGGATACTTCTTCTAATCAAACAGTTATTATTCCTCTCTCACAACAAAATCAGGTTCAAGAAGATCAAGAATCCTCACAGGTTTCTAAATACGATGCCTTCTCTAAATTTTTAATTGCAGAGTTGAACAAGAGATATGATCTTAGGCCTAGACCTAGCCCTGGAAGACCTCCTAAGGAAACTCCAAAAATTTAACCTCGTACCAAAGCTACTAAAATTCAAACAACAGTATTTGACCATTATATCACTCAACTGATACTGCTCAAAATGATAAAAATGCTTTGACTACATTTAATGTTGAAAACGAGTTAGAAAGAGTTAAAATCCCAATTCCACTTTCATAACTTTCCAAAAACCCTGGGTATAAAAATCAAGTCTCCAAATGGATACAAAACAACTCGGTTGATGCTAAAAGTGATATCATTTGTCTGCAAGATGAAAAACCAGTAGTTGTCTTCTTTCCTAAATCAGATATGATAGATTAAATAGTGCCTCATTTTTATGTAACTCTTAAGACAAATAATTCCATGCTATATAATTGTATGCTTGATTCTGGAGCATCAAATAACCTCATGCCAAAAACTATCATGGACCTTTTGAAACTTGACATAACTAGATCCTATCATGACTTGTACACCTTTGATTCTAAAAGGGTGCCCTGGTTATGATTGATTAAGGATTTAGTAGTCACCCTTTCCCAAATTCCAGTGAAAAGTGTAATGATTGTTATAGTTGTCACAGATATTCCTCCCAAATTTGGAATGCTCCTTTCTAGGTCTTGTTGTGCCAAATTAGGGGGAAATCTTTAGATGGATATGTCTTATGCCACTATTCTAGATTATGGGGGAGAAAAACTAAGGTTATATAGAGAGGTAAGATTTGTGCACACTGTTTGCAAAAAAGACCAGCCGAGGAACCATCCCATTTATGCAATTGATCAAGATTTTGGTTGCTTTCAACTCTCTTCAAACCAAATACATGAAACTAAATTTAAAATAGAAGATGTAATTGAAAGCCCTGTACCAAATCAAACTGATGTATGGAAACTATTTTTTGATGGTTCTTGTACAAAAGATGGAGTAGGAGCTGGGGTAGTTTTAATTTCACCAGAAAAGAAAATATCACCCAACCATGCAAACTCGTCTTCGAAGTTGCAAATAATGTGGTTGAATATGAATCTTTCATTTTGTGACAACAATTAGCCAAAGCTTAAAGGTTCAAAACTTAATTGTTTTTACTGATTCAGAACTTATTGTTAAACAAGTGAGAAATATTTGCTAGACTAAGCATCCTAGACTTAGGTCTTATCGAAATGAAGTTCGGGATTCAGTTGAAAACTTCTTTAATGCTTTTAATTTAACTTATATTCCAAGAAATCAGAATATTCATGTAGATACCTTAGTTGTTTCTGCTAGTTCATTTAAAATTCCTGATCAGACTAATGTACTCTACCAAATACAAGTCAAGTACAGACCATCCATCCCAGACAATCTAAAACACTGGTAGATATTTGAAGATGATGAACATTTCAAATCTTTTTTGTAGGTTATAGATGAATTTTCAGTTCTACAAATTGATGAATATAGAACATAAATAAATGAAAATACAAATGGAAATCATACTTCAAATTTCAATTCAAAAATTGTTGATCATGACATTATTCAATTGTCTAACAATTTTATTCCTAAAGGTCTCATTCCTTTAGAAAAAATGTTTGAGCAAAATGATGTCCTCTGAAACCCTCAGTCCATTTCTTCACAAGATGACATAGAAGAAACTAATATTGGAAAAAATGATGATATTAAAAACATCAAAATCTGTGCATCTCTATATCCTGGGATCAAAGCTCAATATCTTAAGTTACTTCCGAATTATAAGGATGTTTTTGCATGGAACTATGCTGATCTAAAAACCTATAATACTTCATTAATACATCATAAGATTCCTTTAAAGCCAGAAGTAGTTCCTTATCAATAAAAACTTAGGAGGATCAATCCAACTCTTCTACCAACTATAGAAAAGGAAATTAAAAAAATGCTAGATGCCCAGATCATTCTTCCTCTTAGATATTCTAATTGGGTTGCAAATTTAGTTCCTATTAGAAAGAAGAATGGAGAAATCAGACTTTGTGTGGACTTTAGAAATTTTAACAAAGCATCATTAAAGGATAACTATCCTTTGCCCAAAATGGATTAGTTACTTCAAATGGTTTTAGGAGCACAAAGAATTTCTATGATTGATGATTTTTTAGGCTATAATCAGGTAAATGTTGATTTAGCAGACAGAGAGAAGACAACCTTTACTACACCCTAGGGTACATTCATGTATGCTAGAATGCCATTTGGCTTATCCAATGCTGGAGAAACATTTCAAAGAGATATGGGCATAGATTTTTTGGGTCAGGTAAATAAATTTGTGGTCATTTATCTTGACGACATAGCTATTTTTTCTAAATCTGATCAAAAACATCTAAAGCACTTGATGAAGGTTTTTGAAAGGTGTAGAAAATTCGGAATATCATTGAATCCTAAAGAGTCTTTGTTTGCTATCAAAGAAGGAAAACTATTGGGCCATATAATTTCAAAAGGAGTGGTGATTGATCCCAAGTGTGTGTCTGCCATTAAGACATTGACCTTACCTATAAACAAGAAGGAGATTCAATATTTTCTAGGCAAGATTAATTTTTTAGGGAGATTCATCCCAAATTATGCTGAGATTGTAAAAGTTATATCTGACATGCTCTGAAAATATCATGAATTTAAATGGACTGTCTCTTCTAGGCATGCATTTGATCAGATCAAGAAAGCTATCTCTAAAGCTCCCACCTTGGCCAACCCTGATTACACTAAGCCATTCAGTATCTTTTCCTTTGCCTCAGAAACAACAGTTATTGTTGTTCTATTACAAAAGAATGAAGATTCCCATGACCAACCCATATCATTTTTCAGTAAGGTTATGAGAGATGTCGAGCTTAAGTATGACATAATTGAGAAGTAAGCCTATGCCCTTATTCAAGCCCTGAAATCATTCAAGATGTATGTCCTACATTCTCCTATTACTGCTTATGTTCTTAACAGTGCTGTGAAAATCGTTTTAACTCAACCAGACATTGATGGAAAGAGAGGTAGATGGATCACTCAAATACTGGAGTTTGATCTAACTATCAAAACTACAAATCTAGTAAAAGGCCAAGGATTAGCTAAGCTTCTAGATGAATCCAATTCTAAAGTGCTTGGAATCAATTATGTTTTAGAGATACAAGGGAAGAATACACAAGAACCTTCTCAAACCTTAGATAAGAAGAATACACAAGAACCTTCTATCCTTGCAGAAGGGGAGAATCTACAAGAACCTTCCCTTCATCCTGAAGAAAATAATCCATAATAACCTTTACCTTCATATCAGATCTGACCTTTATACATTGATGACAAATTTCTGTTGTCAGATTGGTACCAAGACATCGTAAATTTATTGATCCATTTTGAATGTCCAACATCATTCTCCAAAAGGCAATGTAAAACTCTCAAACTGAAAGCAGTCAAGTACTGTATCATAAATGCAAATTTGTACTGGAAATACCCACTAAATATTTTGTTATTATGTTTAATAGAATTAGGAACTGAAGGAATCATTGACTAGTTTCATACAGGATTTTGTTGAGGACATTATGCTTGGAGAGCAAACAAATATAAGATATTAAGGGGAGTATTTTATTGGCCAACGTTGTTCTCACAAGTAGGAGCAAAGGTCATAGGTTGTGTTCCTTGTCAAATGTTTGTTGGTAAGCAAAAATTAGCAGCTCTTTCACTGGTTCCATCAATAGTCTCAGAACCTTTTCCCCAATGGGGATTAGATTTTGTTGGAAAGATTCATCCCACTTCAAGTAATCAGCATAGATGGATCCTCACTGTAATAGACTACTTCAATAAATGGGTGGAAGCAATTCCAACGAGAAATGCTACTGATTCAGTAGTAATCAAATTTATTGAAGAGAACATCTTATCTAGATTTGGTTGCCCAACTCAAATTTTCATTGATATTGCAACAACTTTTTCTAGTGTTAAAATGATTGAGATTTTCCAGAAAGATTATATTTTGTTACATCATTCAACTCCATATTACCCACAAGGTAATGGCCTTGCAGAATCCTCAAATAAAAGTCTGGTAAAGGTAATCACAAAGACTCTAGCAAATCATAAAAAGAGTTGGGACTCTCATTTAATTTATGTAGTATGGGCAAACAGAATTACTTCCAAGAGATCTACTCGAAGATCTCCTTTCCAGTTAGTTTATGGGAAAGATGCAATCTTCCCTACCAATTTGGCCTTCCCTATTTTAAAATTCCTGCAGGATGCAACAGACGAACCTGATGATTTTTCAAGGAGAATAAATCAAATTATTGAACAATGAAAACAGAGATGAAGTTCAATACAAATTGAAAAAGTGTCAAAAAGAAGAAGAGCCTATTTGACAAAAGAGCTAGGGAAAGGGACTTCAAGGAAGGCGATCTAGTTCTAAGATGGGATTCCAGGAGAAAAGAAAAGGGAAAACAATGGCAATTTTGACAACCTGTTGTTTGGACCTTTAGCAATTGCTGAAGTGAAGGGAAATAACACTTTTGTGCTACAAAACCTTGAGGGGCTATATACCATTTATCCTGTAAATCGAAGGTTTCTCAAACATTACATTCAGTACTGAGAAGTTGAAGCATATTTCATTACTACCATTGTAAAAACTCTGGTTTCTTTTACTTTTCAAGCTGTCAGTGTGATTTTTGACAACAAAAGACTCCATAGCTCGAAGAGAAGGCACATGGATCTGCAAGTTCTTTGCATTCTATAGGAGAAAGCAGTCCCCATATGGAGCCGATGTTGTAGCATTTTTTGGTTTTGGTAAGTTAAAATAAATTAGTCCAAAAAATGAAAATGTTTTTCAAAAAGATGTTAAGCTAAGATATGGACAAAAAGAATATTGAATAAAAATGTTAGGAAATATTTTGATAAATATGTCCATATCAAAGAAAATGTTAGAATAGATGCCCTAAAAAATGAAGGAAAAAATAAAATGTTAGGTTAGAGAGAAAAGAAAAAAGAAATAAAATCTGAAAGTGTTGCAAATCTAAATGCCACTAATTTTACTCTAATTCACGTTTGAAAATAATAGTTGTGTGAAATTTGTTTAGATGCCACACTAGTTTATTTAATCCAATTATAGAGTTTAATCATAACTAGATTTGTTTTAAATTGATTTTCATAGGTAGAAAATAAAATTGGCTCAACAGTTTAATCTGAGCCAATGGAGAGAATAAGGTATAGAGGTAGATTATTCATGAAAAGAAATAAAGGGTCTGCTAGCTTAAATGCACCCAACTAAGTCAAGAAAAAATGTTAGGGTAAGTAAAGGGTAGGTAGAAGAAAGGTTGCAAAATTAAAAGGTTGGTGAAGCATAAGCACATTCATCATGCTTAATTTAATGTTTCAATGTGCAGGAGTAGTTATGAAAGTGAAAGGATGTACACGTTGATTTAATTAACTTCCCCTCATTTTATTTCATCCCTCACTACATACTTACTAATTTCCCATTATCCCATCATTTCTTATCAAAATACCATTTTCCCTTCATTTTCACCCTTTCCCTTTGGTTTCACACATTTTCCCAGCAAATTAACCTCTAAAGTTCATTTCCCTGCCCAAAACCCCTTTTCCCTAGTGTGAAACCCTTTCCCCATTAAAAAAATCACTTTCCCCTTGTAACTTCCCTAAAAGCCCATAAAACCCCCCTTGTCCTAAGTTTAAATCACCCCACCCCCCTGCATTACATTATTAGCTCCACCATATGCCTAAAAAACCCATAAAGAACCTTTAGCCTAAGTTTTTTTCTCCCCCCTGCTTTATTTTAATTAACTCCACAATTCACCATTTTCCTGATAAAAAACCTTTTAACCCACCCACCTTGGTGTTTAACCCACCCCCCTTGGGGTGGTTAACAAACCCCGCTGCATTTTAACCCTTCTCCCACTGTATTGAACCTGCACATTATACTTTTAACCCCGCTTTATATTATTAAATAATTACAAATCATTTGCAATTATCCCGCGGGCCCCGCTAATCTCCGCTCGATTTCCCTCCATGCATCTCGAACGCGTGATAGCCCTCCAATTAATCTCTTCAAAATCTAATGACCCACATCCATATCGCATGCTCCCAATGTCTGACAGTTAAAAGCCCGAGAGCACGCAAGATTTGTTGTTTTGCTCGGGCCCCTTTTGGCTACGTGGCAACACTGGGTGAACTTGCGTGCTCTCCTGGAAAAACCACCTGAATGCCAAAAGAGGTGTGATGACCCTTAATACTGCCTCCCCACGTAGGCCGAAACCATCCACTGTTCATTTATCGATTTCTGCGCCAAATTTTAAATGTTACCCATTAAAACGCCGAAGACAGTTGTTTTCACTCTCTTCACTCGTTTTTTCACTAAAAGTTGCCTAACCGTTCCTGCACCACCTCGAGGCCTCTGCAACCCAATTTGACCTCTTATTACCTCCTAAACATGCTCTGGACTCCATCCACAGACTTTCCTGTTCCTTGAAACCATTATCACCTCCCTGCCAACCTGTGTTTTTATTAATAAATTGTTTTATTTTGTAGGTGATTAGAAGGCCAAAAGCTTGGATAAACAGTTTTGATACTAGTCACAAAACTTGTTTACTCCAAGATATTCAGGAAATCTATTCAAAGGCTTCATTTATCAAAAGTTTTGTGTACAATAGAAAATCAAGTTTAAACCAGAGACAGAGTAGAAAGAAACAATTTATACAATAATTGTTAAAACATAAATAAATCAGCAACAACATATCACATTTTCACATGAAGTCAAACATGTCTTTAGTGAAATTCACTTTTACTAAATACATAAATGTAGGATAAGAGTAAAAGATACCAAATCATGTGAATTACTGTGATTGGTAAAAAACAATGTAAACTTTGAAACGGGAACTATAAACTCAAAACCGGAACTCTGGTCAAAAAACACCAAAAAACATTAAAAACAGTGCTAAAAATGAAAAGTGTGTATACTGGAATGATGGTTTTTTTGTTTTAGGGACAATTTTGAACATGTTTTAAAAATGGCAGTGAAAAAAAAAAAATCGTGCAAAATACAGCTTGAAAATGAAAAAGTGATTATACTGGAACGATGATTTTTTTTTTTTAGGGTCAATCTTCAAAATTAAAAAAAAAAATGCTAGTAAAATGATCCAACAACATAAAAATGACTCATAACTTCTCATTTAACACCATATGGAAATCAAAAATTTTATTTCAAGATACGATGCATACATCAGTTAAATAAATTGTCTTAAACAATTATTCAAAATCACTCATATTTTCTTGCACACCATCAGAATTCACATCTTCAGATGAGTGACTAGATGTTGACGAAGATGTTCCAGATTCTTCTCTTTCATCAACTAGTGCCCCATGTGAGTCCACATGCATGCCCATCATTTCAGGTTTCAAAATTCGTCTAGATCTACGACTGGTTTCAGCAGACTCCCATCTCAGCACTGTTCCTTTTGGTAATAACCTTTTTAGAATCTGTATCATCTTGAAGCGAAGAGTTCCTCTCTTTGTTAAATTGGAGTCATAAACAAGTATGTTAACATCCTCCAATTTCAATGTGTCTGTGTGGTGACGATTTATATTCATACCCTTCCTTTTTCTCTTTCCGCCATTTTTTTGTCAACTGCCATCTCTGGCTTATACACACCATTGAATGGGTGTCTATTTGTGGCATACCAATGTACTTCAACTCTTGTAACATCCTCATTTTCTATAAAGACATTTATAAATTTAGCAACCTAGAATGGATAGCCATTGTGATCTACATCTGCTAGCACTGCGATCATGCAACCCTCCATAATATCCTGTACTAAACCGCTGTAAAGGTCTTCCATGGCTTCACGTTGTGCATGAGATCTTATGGAACCAATATGCATCTCTCTTTCCTCTGCCTGTGAAGAATTAGTAAAACCTTGAGATTGTTAATGTTCAACAATGTTTATTTCCTCATGTGCATTTGACACATTTTGTGGCCAAATAAATGGATTTTTCAAAGGTATATCTTCATTTGTTGTTGTTGAAATGATATCACTTTGATTGTTGAAAAATGAGTCCCACCAAACTGAATCAACAATGTCAAAGTACTCATATGTATATCTAATACATTTTTTAATTTCTTCCAGGCAATCAGAATAATTTATATCTCTATTTTTTCTGCGTGCATTATGAACTTCACCAACTAATTGTAATAACAATATTTTTTATGCAAATATTGGATGATCTGGAATGAACTTAAAAAATTGCAAACCTGATGACAGTGCCCATTCTGCAGTAGTTGAATACTTCTTGCCCCATATTAGTGTTTTCCCATCAATCTTTTTTATATGAAATTGATGTTGGAAGATAATGTCATTAAGTTGTTCAATGCATTTCCCCTCACCATATGATCCCATAATAAACCTTTGCATGTCAGCAATTTCTTCCAACACATCAAAAGTAGGCTCTGGCATGTATGATTTCTTAATACATTCAATTAATGATGGCAAGCTCCCAACTTCCTTCCTCCTCAATGTGACTGAAAAACGACTGAACATCTGATCAATATGGTCATGAGTGTGCCCAACAAGAAGGAAACCAACCTTTACCTTCTGAAAAATTCTCAATTCAACAAGCATGTTTAGATATCCAAAAACAACCTGATTTTTGTTTTCACGACAAGTGTTTTCCAATTGTAGATATAAAAATTCAGGAAGATTACCAGACCAATGAAAAAGCACATCATGAATTATGGTTATGGTCATATTTGCACCATTATGAATATTTGGAGAGGTGAAGTACACCCTTGGCAACATTTTCGCATTAAAGACCATACAACTGACCAAGTGATACTGAATAAAATTTTCCTCCTATAAATTTTTGGGTGTGTGAACAAAATGTGGTAAAAGTGTTTTCTTCTGGTCCATACCATCAATTATCAAACCCAAATGTTTATTCAGATTATCATAACACTTCTTTCAATGCTTGTACAACTTTTTCCTTTCATTTGTTTGTTGTTCGCGACGCTCCTGAATTTCTTTGACAATTGAATCTACACAACATAAAAGAAAGCCATTAAGAAATATGTTTTCATACTTGATGAATATACAATTTTAAAAGTTAAAGTTATGAATGCTTTCCTCTTTCTGACCCTTCACATTTGTCCCTTTTTATTTAATAGAAGCACATGTACTGCAAATCCCCATCCTTGTCTTCTTAGGAATATGGACATCGTTGAATTCTTTCTTCCATACCTTCACAAAATATTGATATGTAATAAATCGGCCATGTCTCTCAGCACCTTCTGCATATTCTTTGTATAAGTTGTAGATTTCTCATCTTGAAAAATTATCTGGAATATGTATTGTCTCTATATTTGGCATACACTCTCCATGTTTTGAAAAGAAATCTTTCATCCATGACATTGCAATATTTGATAATGGCCCAAACTGTCTTTTATGACGTACTTCAGAATAAAATGTGGGATCCTTTTCCAAATTTTCTTGAATTCTCGAGAGACAAAAATTCCCAATCGAATGAAACATTTTGAAAGCTTTTCTACAGATAAATAAAGTCCTAATATGATAATCATAACCTGACAATGTAGATTGCATGCACCCAACTAAATATGAATTTTGCATGCTTTTATTCATTGACAAATATCTCTTCCTGCTCTCTAATGCAAATTTGAAATCCATATGTTTCAAGCAATCTTTTTGGCAACATTCACTTGAAATGAGTGCGCTGATAGAACTTCTTCTCATCATATATTCTGCTCTACCCCTTGTATAACTAGAACATCTTGCATTGATATGAAAAAGTCTGCTCCTACTCCTTGATACAATATTTCTTGGCAACATCTCCATCATTGGATCATCATTTGTATAAGGATTTTCATCATCATTAAGAGGAATGTTATCCACACTATGATCAGTTGTGCTTTTCAAATACTGACTTGGAGGATATTCTTCATCTTCCCCTTCTTCAGTGCTACTGTCATAGTCCTTAGAATTCGGACTCAATGGAAAATTTGACTCAATGTTTATTGGATATTCTTACTCGTGCATTTTCAGTGTTTCTCTCATAGTCCATAGAATTAGGACTAAGTGAATCATCCTGTCCTTCATCACTGCTACCTTTATACTCATTAGAATTAGGACTAAGTGGACACCGTGACACTCCATTATTTTGAAATTCATCATCTCACTTTTCATCACTGTTGTTGTCATAGTCCTTAGAATTGGGACTAACTGGACACCGTGACACTCCATACTTTTGAAATTCATCATCCCGCTCTTCATCAAAGCTGCTATCATAGTCCTTAGAATTAGGACTAACTGGACACTGTGACACTCCATACTTTTGAAATTCATCATCATGCTCTTCATCACTGCTACTCTCATAGTCCTTAGAATTAGGACTAAGTGGACACTTTGACACTCCATTCTTTTCAAATTCGTTATCACGCTCTTCATCACTGTTGCTCTCATAGTCCTTAGAATTAGGACTAAGTGGATACCGTGACAATCCATTCTTTTGAAATTCGTCATCATGCTCTTCAACACTCTTGCTCTCATAGTCCTTAGAATTAGGACTAAGTGGACACCGTGACACTCCATTATTTTGAACTTCACCATCATGCTCTTCATCACTGCTGCTTTCATAGTCCTTAGAATTAGGACTAAGTGGACACCGTGACACTCCATTCTTTTGAAATTTGTCATCAAGCTCATCATCACTGCTGCTTTCATAGTCCTTCGAATTCAGACTAAGTGGAATTTCTGACTCTTTATTTATTTGAAATTCTCCATCCCCTCTTTCATCAGTGCTACTCTCATAGTCCTTAGAATCAGGACTAAGTGGAAGAATTGACTTTCTATTCATAGTGGAAGAATTCCCGCTATATTCATCCATATGAATAGAGTTTTTATGCAATGAAAATGTTGATGTTGTATAAATCGAAACTTCACTATCACGACAATCCATCCCTTTCAAATAGAAGATGATGAATGATACAAATGGAGAGTCTCCTAAAGATATTATATAGCTTAGAGAATGAATTTTTCCCTCCAAAAATTCCCCCCCCCCAAAAAAAATTCGCAAAAATATTTCCCTCCTAAAAGTTTGTGAGATTTATTTCTCTTCATTATTTTATTCCACAATTTAATGAAAAATGTAAACCAAATTTTTTTATGAAATAAATCATTAAAGTTAAAATTGTAAACTACAACTTCTACCTAAATTATTTTAATAGTAAAAGTATATAATATTTACTAAACAATTGAATGTTTTTTTTAATTTTTATAATATATTCTGAAACAAATTAATCCCACATTCACCCCATTGTAAAACAATTCCATAATATTCGTTTTACCATATTTTCCTTCATCGCCATAAAAAAATTAACATGTTAAATTTTTCTAAAACTAATTAATCCCTCATTCACCGTATGGTAAAACATCTCCATGATTTTACCTATATACTAAATTCCATTATCACTATTACTCACATTACATCAAGGTTTTATAATGTTCATTGAAAGACTTGGAGCGAATTTGTGGAGCAGCTACATAGCTATCAACAACATATTCAACGAAGAATTCTCGCAATTGAAAGATCAGTTAAATTTTTTTCCTTGAAAATTCTCATATTAAATTAGTTTAATGAAGTAGATTTTTTTTTAAGCTTAATACTTTTTGTCATCCAAATTAACTAATATTTCCGTCGTGAGCATGGTGGGCCCAGCAAAGCTGGGCACCTCCATCCTGCAATCGGCTAGCCACCCGCCCCCTCTGTTATAGAAATATTTGGGCACTGCAACCCCAATCACGTATGTCGATAAAACAAGGGCTCTTAAACCCCTACAAGTGTTGTTCCACACCCTAAAAGATCAAGGTCAACTGATTACATCATTTCCCAGAAGTTCTCCCTAAAAAACCACTTAGAACTGGTCAAAACTGGACCATACAGACTGCTCAGTGCTAAGGGTGCGATACATACTAAAAGAGCCTTTTGTAGGGTGTGATGGGCGAGAGTAGACAAATGGCAGAGACAGTTTGCTAAATGGAAACCTAGAGAATCTTTTAGAAACTTCTCATATGACACTTGCCTCTCTGAATTCGCCCCAGGATGAGTAAGAGATCATGAAATCTCTAAGTGGAACCAAGAACTATTAGTGAAATGACACTAATCAAAAACCCAGAAGCTGACTCACCCCTCTGAAAATATCTATAAATGGATCCCTCATCCTAGAGATCCAGAGGCTAGAATTTTGTAATTTGCAAGGAAGTGCTATTGGTTTCTCTTTAAGACATTGTATTGTTGGGTGATCTTGCTTTTCTGTTGGCATTATGATGCATAGGTTGTACTTGATGGAAACCCACTCGTAGAAGAACAACTCACTTATATATAACTAGATGAATCTACAGAAGAGATATCAGATGTGACAAAATACATGGGATGCAGGACAGCGCAAAGGAATTAGATGACAGTTCTCAGTATGACAAGTTAGCTTTGCCATCAAGTCCAAAGGGGGAGATTGTTGGCATTATGATACAAGTGTTGTCCTTGATGGAAAAATGACAGATTATAGTGCATCAGGTCAGTAGCAAAGAATTGATGATCAGACTACAAAGAATGAAGAAAGAAGAGTATATACGCAGGTTCACTATATACCAAGTAGGGTATACACGAAGGTTCACTATATACCAAGTCGCGTATACGCAGGTTCGCTATATACCAAGTAGGGTATACACGTAGGTTCACTATATACCAAGTCGTGTATACGCAGGTTCGCTATATACCAAGTAGGGTATACACGCAGTTTCATGCACGGAAAAGTGCATACATGTCGGAAAGCTTACTTTTGGTCCATGGTAGTTAGTCCTCGGTATTTGAACCTATGGTTTTGGACCGTGGTATCTCGACAAGTGTGTTGATCCCAAGTATTGGGCCCTTGGTATTGATTTATTATGGTTTTGGACCGTGGTATTGAGCAAGGCCTAAGACTATAAAAGGAGAAGAAGATCATTAGGCAAGTGCATCTAAAAAGACTAGAATATCTGATGAAGTATGAGATCCAGTATGCAGGTTATGGGTTGATGATGCATTGCTTGATCTGAGCTAAGGGGGGATCTCACCGGTTGATGGAGAACAAGATCTAAGGAGAGATCGGGATCAAATGGTTTGAAATGAGCTATCTTTATGATGCTTATTCTAGATCTGCATACTAACACATGTAATATTCTATAAATGTTATGAGTATGACTGATGTCTGGTACAACTGCAAAGTTATAAGAAAATATTTTTAGATCTGTACGCGGGTTGTCTTTGGCAAAAGCGCGTATGTACGTGGGTTTGATTCATCATAGTAGCGTATACATTATGAAGGATAATATTTGAAGTTGCAGATGGATCTGATGGTTATGGCATAGTTCTGTTGTCTGCTCTGTGTTCTGATGACTGTGTTATTGACAGGGTTTCAGTGTTTCAGTGATTCAGAAATTGATGATTCTAGTATTGATTGTTTTGTGCTTCAATAATATTTATGGGTCCAGATTCAGGAGTATCCAGTCTGAAAATGTATGAAACATGGTACCTGGAGGAGAGAAGATTGTAGGCCGGCGCCTACGTACTAGTATCTTAGCTAGTACAAGAGCAAAGGGGGTTGGAGCTCCCTTCCAAGAGAGTCTGGAGAACGAGAGAAGGTTGTAGCCTTCTACAGGTTGTAGCCTGCGTGCTGGTAAAGGACTGCGCCAGTACATTGTAAAAGAAGTTTCTTAATAAAGGAAGATAGAAATGAATTGCAGCACGTGGTACCCACATTGGGTTTCCACCTTATATCATGGTGTTCATGTGTGTTGCTTATGTGTGTTGATCTATCTGTTTTACTGCTAATGTTGACTGTTAATATGGCTAATAATGTTCTGATGCATCCATTAAAGATCACATAACTGAATCATGAGTTTAATGGTTATATGCTAGTTGCAATAGACATAGTCGCGTATATACGTGGGTATACTTAACTGAAGTAGCATATATGAATCTGAGTATGAAATTGAAAAAGTTCAATTGATTAGATAATACTGATTCAACCCCCCCCCCCCCCCTCTCAGTATTATTTCCAACAATTGGTATCAGAGCAGGTCCTTCAGAAGAAGCTTGATCGCTTGAAGGAGATCCGTGGAACTATGGGAAAGAAGCTTAAGAAGAAAGCACCTAAGAAGAAGAAGACATCTTAGAAGAACTATGACAGTGGGAGAATTGATTGGGGATTAGGAATATGAAGCTCTTCAGATTCAGAATCAGATTCAGAATCATTTCAGAATGAAGATGAACTATCAGGTATGAATTTTCTATCCTCTGATGTTCCAGCTATCTATCCATTTGGAAAATATGAAAGTGATAGCGAAACAACTGAATTTTCTCTTATGGGTGAATAAGAAAGATATCAAATAGAGGCAGAAGTTAAAAGTCTGACAAACAAAATTAGAACTCGAGAAGAACTTTTGAACATAAAGGATGGTGCCTTCAAAGACGCTGCTACTAGACTAAAGACTCAACTAGAGTTATTCAAGGAAAAATATCAAAAGTTGCAAGATGAAGTAACATCCCTAAGAAATGAAGTCATTGAAAAGAACACAACAATCAAGGAGCTCAGAGATCGATCCAGTTATTATGAAAGTCTTGAAGCTACGACCCTCTCGCTAAAGGAAGAACTTGAAGAAACAAAGAAGCAGAATAAAGATCTACTCCAAGCTATTGAAAAATAGGAAAACGAAGTTATCAGCTTAAAATCTCAGTTGGAATGTGCCTTCAGAATTCATCAAATGCAGCAGGATGTGAATCAAGAACAAGAAAAGGAGATTCTCAAACTAAGGCAACAAATGGAAGAGGAAAGAAATGCTGAAGAAAACATGAAGAAACAATGTCTGGAAAGGGAAGAACAACTTCAAGTTGAGGTAAATATCTTGAAAGGTAAATTAGAAGAAAAGGATAAACTATTACGATTTCAAGATAGTACTAAAGCCTTGGATGATATTCTTAGTAGTCAAAGGTCTCCTGCTATCAAAACTAGTCTTGGTTTTCATGAATCTGTTGAAGGTGAATCTAGTTCACAAGGTGAGGCAAGGAACTCTAAAGAGAAATCTAAAATGATCAGCAAGGAGATAAGAGAGATGAAAGGTCAACCCCATCAACAATCCAAGAAAGAGATTCTTCAAAAAAAATCTTTTACTCCTAATTATGGAAGTAATAGTCGGCCATTTACTCAGATGAATAATATTGAATGTTATGAATGTCATAATCTTGGACATGTTGCAGCTAGATGTAGAAGAAGAATGGTTCAAGATCATCACATAAAAAGATCATCACATTCCAGGTACTTTAATGGATATTGTTTTTCTTGCAATATGTTTGGTCACAAAGCTGCTGATTGCTACAGGAGGAATATGAAACATGTGAGATGTTATGCATGTAACAAGCTTGGACATATAGCAAAGGAATGTAGGAACAAAGGACGGACATCACACCAAAAGGAGAAAACATCATCACACTTGAAGATATGGAAGAAGAAGGAAGTACAGTCAGAAAGATGTGGCACAACACAATGTACTCAGATACAGCACAACACAGACATAACAGACTTAGAGGGAGCTGAAAGTATAAAACTTCAGTATCCTGAATCTCATATGCAAGTTCCATAAAGGGAAGTCGCGTATATACGCGAGTTAGACACTGCAAAGTCGCGTATATGTCAGTCTGAGGAAAAGCAGTGGGGACAGGCTCAGAAAAAGGATCTGATATGGTTCAGTCCATTATTTTCTCTATTGGTTAATAGTCACAATCTGTTGAGGATGTGTGAAGATGTTTTTGATACTTGTAAGATGTTTAGAAGTGTTTTGATCCTAACTTGATGATGATGATGTCTTGATGCTTATTGTTGATATATGCATGATGAGATCTAACAGATGGCACAGGTTGAGGGGGAGCATATGCCTTTAATAATTCATTGTTGGCATTATGGTTAATAGTCCTTGGTGATGATGCTTATATGGTTAAATGATATATCTTGCTATGATGTGGTTATGAGTTGTCCATGATAAAATCTCATATGATTCTTGGGGTTACATAGTTGATGTTCAGATCAGATTTATGGTTGATTCTTTGATGATGCATATATGGTGCTTACATGGTGATCTTCATAAGGATAAGGAGAAGTACAAAGCTTTAATACACATCTTCCTCACTTGATGATGAGTCACTCATATGCTGCTGCCGTCATATGCATAAAGATCATACAGTTATGATGCAGGCACTCTTGTGGATAAGGATTGTTGCTGTTGATGATATCAAGAAGTTTTGTCAAATGAGCTTGAGCTCAAGATACATAGTGCTGATACATGGATGACTACTCAAAGTTGCTTTGTTGGAGACATGATGATGAGTTCTTATCTATATGTTGATAGGTTGATACTTACATATGTTTATTGATGCAGATGTTCCCAAGTAATGATACTTGGATCATGTAGATCTTGACGTTGATGCAATGGCTATGGTGGTTTCACATATAATGTGAATGATTTCATGATGATGTTTAAAAGGAGGAGTTGACATCTATGTTTAGACATACCTTGTTACAGGACATTTACAGGTTGCTGATATGGAAATGGTTGTACGCGAGTTTCATAAGGACTATCCACGTATATACGCTTGTTTATGTGGATACAGTCGCGTATATGATAATTTGAAGGAAATCAGTGGGTCAATCTCAGAATGAGAAGATTCTGATATGGGTCTGATAGAGACCATCTGGCACAGGTTCAGGGGGAGCAGATAAACTTCTAATGATGCATTGTTGGCATTATCTTAGAAGCTTTTGGTTCTAGTTCACAGTTGTTGTTGGTTTCAGGTGGAACAAAGGCAAAAGGAGAACAGAAGGATCTCTTGGTCGCTGATCTGAATGGTGATTGATAGATGCTGCCGATATCAGTTATTGGTGACTTCCATAAGTCTTGCTCTATATATTTCGTCTCTATGTCATATATCCCTTTTGTGGTATCTCTTTCATGGTGTCAAGGTCATGTAACAACCTTTATTGGTTTCCCCACTATGCTTGGGATGAAGATGTAATGTTCTTGTTTTATCATGTGTAAAATTTTGATGTATCCCGACTTGGTTGGGTGGATGAGTCAATTTTTGTATATCCTCACTTGGTTGAGAGATGGATGTATGTATGAGTCTTTGGTGATAGGAAGGTCTTTTATGATGTATAGAGTCATGTTCTTCTTGTAGAACATCCTTTTGCAGATCTTGCCTATAGTCAGGGGGAGCATGATTAGCACACTTCAGCAGTAGAGATTCACCATGTACTCAGGGGGAGCATGGACAGATTGGTACACCCTGGCATTCAGAGATTTCAGTAGATGCTCAGGGGGAGTATGGATAGTGGAATGTTTATTAGGGAAAGAAAATATCTTGGTCTGCCCTTTTCCCTTGATGTCAAAGGGGGAGAGTGATTTGGTGTTGTTGCCATCAAGTCCAAAGGGGGAGATTGTTGGCATTATGATGCATAGGTTGTACTTGATGGCAACCCACTCGTAGAAGAACAACTCACTTATATATAACTAGATGAATCTGCAGAACAGATATCAGATGTGACAAAATACATGGGATGCAGGACAGCGCAAAGGAATCAGATGACAATTCTCAGTATGACAAGTTAGCTTTGCCATCAAGTCCAAAGGGGGAGATTGTTGGCATTATGATACAAGTGTTGTCCTTGATGGCAAAATGACAGATTATAGTGCAGTAGGTCAGTAGCAAAGAATTGATGATCAGACTACAAAGAATGAAGAAAGAAGAGTATATACGCAGGTTCACTATATACCAAGTAGGGTGTACACGCAGGTTCACTATATACCAAGTCACGTATACGCAGGTTCGCAATATACCAAGTAGGTTATACACGCAGGTTCACTATATACCAAGTCGTGTATACGCAGGTTCGCTATATACCAAGTAGGGTATACACGCAATTTCATGCACGGAAAAGCGCGTACATGTCGGAAAGCTTACTTTTGGTCCGTGGTAGTTAGTCCTCGGTATTTTAACCTATGCTTTTGGACCGTGGTATCTCGACAAGTGTGTTGATCCCAAGTATTGGGCCCTTGGTATTGATTTATTATGGTTTTGGACCGTGGTATTGAGCAAGGCCTAAGACTATAAAAGGAGAAGAAGATCATTAGGCAAGTGCATCTGAAAAGACTAGAATATCTGATGAAGTATGAGATCCAGTATGCAGGTTATGGGTTGATGATGCATTGCTTGATCTGAGCTAAGGGGGGATCTCACCGGTTGATGGAGAACAAGATCTAAGGAGAGATCGGGATCAAATGGTTTGAAATGAACTATCTTTATGATGCTTATTCTAGATCTGCATACTAACGCATGTAATATTCTATAAATGTTATGAGTATGACTGATGTCTGGTATAGCTGCAAAGTTATAAGAAAATATTTTTAGATCTGTACGTGGGTTTTCTTTGGCAAAAGCGCGTATGTACGCAGGTTTGATTCATCATAGTAGCGTATACATTATGAAGGATAATATTTGAAGTTGCAGATGGATCTGATGGTTATGGCAGAGCTCTGTTGTCTGCTCTGTGTTCTGGTGACTGTGTCATTGACAGGGTTTCAGTGTTTCAGTGATTCAAAAATTGATGATGCTAGTATTGATTGTTTTGTGCTTCAATAATGTTTATGGGTCCAGATTCAGGAGTATCCAGTCTGAAAATGTATGAAACGTGGTATCTGGAGGAGAGAAGATTGTAGGCTGGTGCCTACGTACTAGTATCTTAGCTAGTACAAGAGCAAAGGGGGTTGGAGCTCCCTTCCAGAAGAGTCTGGAGAACGAGAGAAGGTTGTAACCTTCTGCAGGTTGTAGCTTGCGTGCTGGTAAAGGACTGCACCAGTACATTGTAAAAGAAGTTTCTTAATAAAGAAAGATAGAAACGAATTGCAGTAGGTGGTTTTCACCCACATTGGGTTTCCACCTTATATCATGGTGTTCATGTGTGTTTCTTATGTGTGTTGATCTATCTGTTTTACTGCTACTGTTGACTATTAATATGGCTAATAATGTTCTGATGCATCCATTAAAGATCACATAACTGAATCATGAGTTTAATGGTTATACGCTAGTTGCAATAGACACAGTCCCGTATATACACAGGTATACTTAACTGAAGTAGCGTATATGAATCTGAGTATGAAATTGAAAAAGTTCAATTGATTAGATAATACTGATTCACCCCCCCCCCCCCCCCTCTCAGTATTATTTCCAACATTTTCATGAGGTGAAGAGGGCTTTCATGCTGGGAGGATGATGTTGGATCAAACAGCTAGGTTGTAATCCTCTCTTCTACTTCTACTATCAATAAAGCTATTTGATTTTTCCTCCATATACTTGTGTACTTGTAAATCTTGTGTTTGTGAATGCAATTGTATGGTTAATGTACTTCTGATTTTGCATTTTTTATGGTATTATAGATCTCTATGCTTTGATGTTTTTCTATTGCTTTGTCTCTACAGGTGTTCTTTAAAGTGGGACAAGTGATAAAGGAGTGACAAGCTCTATCAAACGAGAGAGGGAACAAGCAAAGAGCCAAGCGAAATATTGAGGTTGGTGCTCTCTTCTTCTCTCTTACTTATCATCCATAAAGGAAAACACAAGTTGCTTTGAATTGTTTGTTTCTAAGATAGATACCTGTCTTAGTGGCACTAGCAGATCAAATAACGATACTAGTTTTCCCAGAAACAAAATGGCAACTCCGCTGGGGAGCGAATAGTTTGTTTGTTTGTTTATATTTGTTTGCTTTATAAACTACAGAGGGAGCCTGAAGTTAAGCCAACTAGCCTTCAAACTGCTTTTGCTATGCGACTGCAAAGTAGATCAACACTGCTTCAGTCAATCTCCAGGTTGGTTTATGAACTAAACATCTGACTTGCAAACATCCTAAGTGCCCTAGTGGTAGCTCAATAACCTCATAAGATCATACCCCTATACTTTGTGTTTATTGTCTATCATAGCTTAGCTGAAATGACTGAACTTAGCTGCAAATTTTGAGCAAAAACCAAGCTTAGTTTCGTTCTCTGAACCACTGCACTATCTCTCATTGGCAGTCTGGATGCATCGCACCTCCCGTGTGCTGCAAGTGAGATGCATCCCTATTTCCTTTAAGGATAGGTGCGATGATTGAATGAGACTGTTTCCCTCCCTAGAATTTGGTTTTTCTTCATTGTTTTAAGCTATATTCAGTAGTTTTGCTACTTATGATCAGTATATCATTGTTGAAGCCTTCTTCCTTTACATTATTCAACCTCCATTGATAAGGAATTGTGAATGTTTTTTATGTATTTTTCATCATTTATAGTCCTCCTTTGCAAAAAGTAGCTTAATCGAACTATCGTCTTTTGATTCGAAAGTGTCGCAACTGTCGTTTTGAGTCAAGAAAAAGAGTGTCGTAAAGTCTTCCTCTTTTAGATAGTCGATTGTAATTTTGCCATTGTATTTGATTTGAATTGTCAATATTTGAAGTGTCGAAAGCAGTTTTCCATTCGAAATTGAAAGTGTCATCTTAGTATTCCTTTCGTTTTGAAAAATAAATTGCTCAAGTGTCGCTTTGAAGAAAAGTAGTTCAGATCTATACTTAGTTTTCTTTCTGGCATTCTCACATTAAGGAAACAGAAAAACAAATACATGCATGTGCATTTGCATTTAGACTACTTGCGGAAGTTGATTTAGGAAAAGTGCATTTAGTGTGTGCTCTCTGCTCTCTGTTTAAAGAATCGTACTCTTCTTTCCTTAGTAGCTAGGATTTTCATTGCTAAAAGAAAACAAATGACCATTTATCATTTTAGATTGCATATCTAGGAATTTTACATCTACATCACGTGGTGAACCTTGAAAGGCAAACTTCTTAAGAAATATCAACTATAAAATAAACCTCAATGAACATAAAAATGCTTTGGAACCTAATGCACAACATCTAGAAATCTAGGCTAGAGATGTATTGCGGCGTCGTAAAGCCTGGTAACTATCGTTTTCATCGAAGGTTGGGTGATTCCTCCTCTTTGATACGACAAGTGCCAGTACGGACTTATGCTCCCCGTACCATCAAGTATATATTGGGAGACCACAATAGGCTAATATCCTTTATCCTTAGGAAGCCGTGTCTGCCGCCCTACCGATCGCAATGCACTGAACACAGCATTCGGGAAGATTGACTGCTGTACGTAAAGTTCTTGGTAATTTATCTTTAATTTACCACCAAGGTGTATATTGCAGTTTTGCGATTGGTTTGGTAATCCCTCTATCTAAATTTCCAGAGTAGGCACATTCGTTCCTTTTCACCTCCTTAAAAGAAAAGGTCCATCTGAGCACTTGTCACTTCGGGCTCATTAAAAATCGAAGGCGACTAGAGTCACCTTTAGCGTTTTCTTGACTCTTTAAAATTGAAAAAGCAAGCTGTGTCAAAGCATCATAAAATTTATTTAATTTTGAATAACATCCCTGTCCCCTAGTTGATCTTAGGTTGAGGTAGTGAAGTCCACCAATCAAGGATTTCCTCTTGGGGGGAATCCTAGTCCTTTCATCTCTTGGGGAGATATTTGTGCTCCATACATGGCTACATTGTCCCTTCCAGGAATCATAATTGGCCTGCCAATATGGCTATTCTCAACCTCTGCCATTCAAAACACCGTAATTCCTCAGCAATCGAATCAGCAACCAGATGATACTGGAGTTGCTCCCTCACCTTCTGCTTCGTTTGTTTCCCCCTCTCCTTCTTCCTCTTCGCTTGGTGAATCTAGTGATACTAAAAACCAAGTGACTGAGAAGAAGAAGAAATGGAAGGAGAAGAAGAAGAAGAAGCCAGTCAAGAAAGGGGGCAACCAGACATCGTCTGGCAAAAATCTGCACACCGCACCTTCCAAACCCAAATATCCATGCATAATTTGCAAAGGAAACCACTTTCATCGAGATTTCCCTTGCATTCCGTGAATCTTGAGAGATTGGTATCCCCACTTACACCATCTGGTGTCATCAAACTCTATCAATCATGTTGACAGTACACCATCGACTAGTGAAAGTGAAGTCAATGGACAAAAAGGAAGATCTATATTTCCTTGTAGGTTGTGTGAGGGCGATCATGCCCTCCGCTGTTGTCTGTTTCTGGACGAAGCTAAAAGTGTCTTGGATAACCATCCTGCTTCACCGCAGCGACTTCTGCCTGGATACAAGAAACTCTTGCCAAGTCCATCGCTAGTTGAAAATTCGACTGACACACCACAATTGTCAGTTGAAATGCCTATAATTGAAGATAAACCCTCTGAGTCCGTACCAGACCAAAGTTAATAGGTCGAGATGGCAGTCGACCCAGTCTTGCCTTCAGAAGGTCCACCTTCAGATGATACAGTCTCCAAAGAGAATGAGAATGACTCCGTTCAAATTCTTTTTGTTAACATAGAGTCCGATGAACATGGGGGCAATCTACCCATTCCTTTACCATAGGAGGGAAGTTCCCCATTTCAAGAGATTCATCCAGCCATTTATTTGGTCCCTCCTCCAAGCAATCTAGTCGTTTCCTTTGATTGGAATCTACTAGCGGGACCCCGCCTTCCATCTAATGTACCATTCAGAATCATAGTACAAGTTTACAGAATGATCATGGCTGGCACTATCATAGATGAAGGGGCTTCCGTGAGTATCCTTTCCTCAACTGCTTGGAAAGCGCTTGGTTCACCACCGCTTCTACCTAAGAATCGAAACATGTTAGGCTTCAACAAAGGAACCGGTCGACCGTTAGGGATCATTCCAAATTTGCCTATAACTTTGAGAAGGAAAAGTGTTCACTTGAACGTGATGGTAGTCGAAGGACCACTAGATTACAATCTACTCCTTGGGCATGGCTATATTTATAGCATGGGAGCTATTGTTTCCTCACTCTTTCGGGTGATGTGTTTCCTGTATGAAGACAGAATGGTACAGCTTGTTTACCAGCTTTCATTCCCCGGTTCAAACATGGCAACAAGTCAAACACCATCCCTAAATGGTCTCTTTGCACAAGGAATGTCTTTTCAACCTCCAGTTCATCCACCTAATTACCGCGAGTAATTTGGTGAATGTAACAAAGCTTAGGGGGAATGTACCCTGGTCTGCTTTAGCAAGCAAACCTGGATGAAAATAGATTTCCTCATAGGTTATATGATTGGTCTAAAACACCATTTTCGTGTAGGATATGGGATCAATCCGAAACAGGATCTCCTCGTCGTAGGTTATATGATTGGTCTGAAACGCCATTTCTATGTCATATATGGGATTAGTCTGAAACGGGATCTCCTCGAAGGTTATGTGATTGGAAGTGCCGACCCATACCATTCACCTTTGTCTATTTCGATGGACAAAGCCAAGGAAGTGTTTTGTCTGATCCGCAGAGGAAAAAATCTTGCTTAAATACAAGGACTTCCATATGGTAACTTGGAAACTCTACATTTCTTCATACCTGGGGGCATGTAAACCTTTTTTACGCAAGTGAAAAGTGACCAGCGTAACTCTAACCCCATAGTATTTTACTCTCTTCAACTGCTTAGGTTAGGTGAATGGTCTGATCCACCACCCATTTTTGTTGGAAGCCCTGGCAAAGCAAAGGAAATGTTTTGTAGGAAACTATCCTACCTAACCTCAGTACTTCATTAACTCTTAGTTTCATAGTTGGTCATTTCTAGCCTGCATACAAAAGGCAATGAGAAAAGTTTCGCATGGGGCAAGCTCATTAAAAAATGAACCGCAACTGATAAGAGACATCTTTAAAAGATGACTGGCACGAGCAGTGTTACCGTAGGGTTCAAGCTCGTTAAAAAATAAACCTACCACTGAGCATAGTTTATAAAAGATTCAAGATCATTAAAAAATGAATCCACCCTCGGTAAATAACCCTTGTGATCACATTGCTATCAGCCTTTTGAGCCTTGGTCATGTTCTTACTGTCACCTCCACTCTTTTTGCTAATCATACGCCTCCACTTGATTGTTTACCCTTTTGAGGAACAATTGTGACGAGTGATTCTATTAGACACCCTCGTTACACTACCGTGCTTGAGAAGTTCCAAACTTACCTGGCACTAGTTACTACCCGAATACATCACTCGTTCCTCAAAAACGAGTCTCTTTTAAGCTCTTTTTAGACTCATAAAATATTAAAAGATTGCCAAGCTACTAGTCTTTCCAGCTCGTTAAAGTAAAGGGAAGCACCATCCCTCCTCTACATTTTAATTTTTTTGGACATGAGGGATCATTCTACAAAAAGATCGAGAACTTGTCTTTTTCGGCTCGCTAAAACTATCGAAAAGTCATCCCTTTCGTATTATTTTATACTTTTTTGGACTTATGGGATTATGCCATGAAAAAGGACTACTGGAGTTTCCTTTCCATCTCTTTTCAGACTCTCTAAAAATGAAAAGGACCGAGTTATCTTTGTCATTAAACTCGTTAAAACAATAGCGACAAACTTGTCCATCCGGACAAGAACGAGTTTCATGTCACTAGGCTCGCTAAAACATAGTGACAGGTTTTCCTGAAGGAAAAATTATAGAACAAGCATATGTTATCCTCCTCAAGCTTGACAAAAATAAAGAGGTACTGGTCAGCAATGACTGGGGAAAAACGAAAGAAAACATGAAAAACTTCATTGGTAGCAGGTCACTCTTGAACATGACACTTTCACTCCATCGCCATGATTGAGTCGGGTTGGGTTATTTCATTCACCGGTCACATCACCATTGGTCCTCTGTACCATCCATCTTTGGGGTTAATGCTACCAACCCATCACACTGTCGCTGATATGTTCAAGAGAAATCGTTCAGAGAATTCACCAACCTAGCTAACACCTCATCCATTGCAATGCCTTCACTCTCCATTTTTCATGACCGCCATTCCTGAACCTTGTATCATCAAATCGTTTTCACCTCCAGAAAATCATTTGCTTCGTTTCATGTCGTATATGTGGGATTCATTAAGGCCCTCCTACGACAGGTCACTTCTTGTCGACATCAGCTCATTATCCGAGAAGTTGACTTAGGAACAACCCTTTCAGTACTTTGAAGCTTGCATGCCTCAATGGAAAGTTTCTCACTTCCGGCGACAGGTTTACATCAATGGCCTTTGACTGAAAGATTTTGCATGGTGTTCAACATCAGATCCTATATTCACACCACATAAATTGTACTTTAGTACCTTCAAGGTCATTATCATTATCAGTGATTCCTCTTGCACCTGTTAACAACTTACATCATTGGCTGGTAATCAACCGATGTCTTTGCATGTTCGACTTCAAAACATCTTTTCACATGGATCGACTTGTACATCGGGCGAAGATTGAATGAGTTTTGAAGACCCTAGATCTAGTTTCATCCATCTGGGCTGCGATATATTAAGGAAAATAAAGACATCAAATGTACATAGCAGCTGCACAGATGATCATCCAAGCTAAAAGATGATGGCTCAACCACCAGTCTGCAACAATGGATGATTATCTGTCCTATATACATGAAGATGAATTTATAAAGCTAAGCATGGGAATGCCTGCCTCAGCTAGATCATGAAAATAATATGAAGATAATGTATTATATTGTATTTTATACAAGTCACCTTCCAATTCGAGAGACCTTGGATCCTCATGATAAATCATTTCACCTGACATTAGAAGATTTATGACCTAATGCTTTAGGGGGCAACTGTTATAGACATATTTGGGCACCGCAACCCCAATCACATATGTCAATAAAACAAGGGCTCTTAGACCCCTAAAAATGTTGTTCCACACCCCAAAATATCAAGGTCAACTGATTACATCATTTCCCAAAAGTTCTCCCTGAAAAACCACTCAGAACTGGTCAAAATTGGACCATACAGACTGCTCAGTGCTAAGGGTGCGATGCATACTGACTGTAACACTGGCTAGGTGCGATGCATACTGAAAGAGTCCTCTGTAGGGTAAAATGGGCGAGAGTAAACAAATGGCATAGAGAGTTTGCTAAGTGGAGAGAATCTTCTAGAAACTTCTCATATGACACTTGCCTCTCTGAATTCGCTCAGGGATGAGTAAGAGATCATGAAATCTCCAAGTGGAACCAAGAACTATCAGTGAAATGACACTAATCAAAAACCCAGAAGCTGACTCACCCCTCTACAAATATCTATAAATGAATCCCTCATCCTAGAGATCCAAAGGCTGGAATTTTGTAATTTGTAAGGAAGTGTTGTTGGCTTCTCTTTAAGACATTGTATTGTTGGGTGATCTTTCTTTTCATGAGGTGAGGAGGGCTTTCATGCTGAGAGGATGATGCTGGATCAGATAGCTGGGTTGTAATCCTCTCTTCTACTTCTACTATCAATAAAGCTATTTGAGTTTTCCTCCATATACTTGTGTACTTGTAAATCTTGTATTTGTGAATGCAATTGTATGGTTAATGTACTTTTGATTCTGCATTGTTTATGGTATTATATATCTCTATGCTTTAATGTTTTTCTGTTGCTTTGTCTCTACATGTGTTCTTTAAAGCGGGACAAGTGAGAAAGGAGTGACAAGCTCTATCAAAGGAGAGAGGAAACAAGCAAGGAGCCAAGCGAAAGATTGAGGTTGGTGCTCTATGCTTCACTCTTGTCTATCATCCATAAAGGAAAACACAAGTTGCTTTGAATTGTTTGTTTCTAAGATAGCTACCCGTCTTAGTGGGACTAGCAGATCAAATAGCGACACTAGATTTCCCGAAAACACCCTCCGCACACCCTACCGGCCCCCTAACCCCCCCCCTCACGCCCCTCCGACCCATCGCACCTGACCCCGCAATCGGCCGGCCAACCCACCTGACCCTTAACCCCCCCTCCACCCCTTCCCCCTCCCACCCTACCCCTACCCGCTTACCCCCGTTCCCCCCCATGCCCCCCCACCTTCCCCTCGCCCCCCAACCCCCATCCCACTCCACCCCACATTTCCCTACCCCCCTTCCCCCACACGGCTCCCCTACCCCTCGCCCCCCAACCCCCATTCCACCCCACCCCTTCCCCCCTAACCCCCCATGCCCCACCCCGCCCTACCCCCACCCCCCCAACCCCCATCCCACCCCACCCCTTCCCCCCTACCCGCATGCCCCCTACCTCCTGCCCCCCAACCCTCATCGCACCACATCCCACCCTCTACCCCCCACCCCCAACCCCCATCCCACCACCCTACCCTGCCCTTCGCCCCACCGCACCCGCCCCCCCTCTCCCTCAGCCACCCCTCCGCCCTCCCCCACCCCACCCCACCCTCCGCCCCCCCTTCCCCTACCCCCACGCCTCCTCCGCCCACCCCTACCCCTGCCCTCCACCCCCTCGGCCGGCCACCCGAGTGGGCGAGTAGGCGGGCCGCCGAGGTGGCGTGGGGTGGGGTGCCGATTCCCGCGCCCCACCCCGCGCCACCCCATCGACCCGCCCACCTGATCGGGGTGGTAGTCCAATTTCAGGAATCAGACTACCACCTTGGGCGGGCCGTTGGGGTGACGCGAGATGGGGTGTCGTGTGGGTGGGCCTCCAAGGTGGTGCAGGGTGGGCAGCGGCACCCCACCCCGCACCACCCTAGCGCTTGCCTGCCTGCCCATGGTGGTAGCCCGATTCCAGGAATCGGACTGCCACCCTGGGTGAGCCTGCGAGCCGACAGGGTGGCGCGAGGTGGGCGTTCGCACCCCACCCCATGCCACCCCAGCGGCCCGCCCACTCGCCCGAGGTGGCAGTTCGATTTCGGGAATCGGAATGCCACCCCGGGTGGGCCGGCCGACCAGCACCCCACCCTGTGCCACCGCTATGGCCTACCCGCCCGCCCAGGGTGGCAGTCCAATTCCTGGAATCGGACTGCCACCCCAGGTGGGCGAGCGGGTCGTCGGGGTGGCGCAGGGTGGGGCGCGACCACCCACCCCGTGCCACCCCGGTAGTCCGCCCACCTGCCCGGGGTGGCCATTCGATTCCGGGGGGCAGAGGGTAGAGAGCGGGGGTAGGGGTGGCCAAGTGGAGGGGGGGCGAGTGGGGTGGGGTGGGGGAAGGGGGGTCGGAGTGTGGGGTGGGGTGGATGCGTGGGTGGGGTGGGGTGTGGTGCGGTTGGGGCAAGGGGGGGTGGGATGGGGAGGGTGGGCAAGGGTTGGGGGCAGGTGGGGTGCGATGGGGTGGGGAGGGGGGGTGGACAAGGGAGGGTGGGAGGGTTGGGGTGGGATGGGGTGGAGAGGGTGGGCGGGGGAGTAGGGGGGTGGTTGGGGTGGGGTCGGCAAGGGTAGGAGGGGGCATGATGGAGGGGGCGTGGGGGGTAGGGGTGGGGTGAGAGGTGGGTTAGGGGTAGGGGGGTACGGGTGGGGTGGGATAGTGGTAGGGGGGGAAGGGGGGTACGAGTGGGGTGGGATAGGGGTTGGGTGGGGGGGGTGTGGGGGTTTCCGGGGGGGGGGGGGTCGGGAAGGGGGGGGGTGGAAGGGGGGTAAGGGTGGGGTTGGGTGGCCATCTAACTGTGGGGTGGGGTGGATCGGTTGGGGGGGGAAAGGGGGTGTCGGGTAAGGGTGCGGTGGGGTACGATGGGGGTTGGGGGTAAGGGGGTGGCATGGGGGGTAGGGGTGGGTGGGGGGTAGGGGGAGGGGGTGGAAGCAGTTTAAGGGTGGGGTGGGATGGTCATCCGATTGTAGGGTAGGGTGGGTCGGTTGGGGAGGGAAGGGTTGGGGGGGCATGGGGGGTAGGGTGAAGGGGTGGAAGGGGGGTAAGGGTGGGGTGGGGTGCGGTGGCCGTCTGATTGAGAGGTGGGGTGGCTCGGTTGGGGGGGGAAGGGGGGTGGGCTAGGCGGGTAGGGGTTAGGGGTGGGGTGGGATGGGGGTGGGAGGTAGGGGGGGCGTGGGGGGTAGGGTGGTAGGGGTGGGGTGGCATGGGGTTCGCAGGTGGGTGGTGGGGGGGTAGGGGGAAGGGGTTAAGGGTAAGGTTGGGTGGCCGTCCGATCGCGGGGTGGGGTGGAGTGGAGTGGGTTGGTTGGGGGGAAGGGGGGTAAGGGGGGGCGTGGGGGAAGGGGGGTAGGGTGTGGGGTAATCGCTCGCCACTCCATGCATGGATGGGGTGGTGTTGGTGGGCTTCTGCCGTTTCTTAGTGTTAATATTTTTTTAATTTGAATTATATGATTATACAAATTAAAAATTTATGATATATTTTCATTGTGGATTAAGTTAATATGTTTTCATTATTTACTGATTTATGTGTTTCTATTTTTCAGGAAAATGACATCAAAGAAGATTTCTGTAAATCTTTCTGGACCAAAGACTCTTAAAGGTGCACCTTCAAAAAACATTGGTGAACGAACTCCACCTGAGCTCATGGCTACAAATCTTTCAAGTGCCTCAAATGATAAGAAAATGATTTCAGACTAAGAATTCAAAAGAGGTGAAATTCCCATCAAGAATCTGGTATGTGAATGAAAGAGAAAGCCAAAATGTGAATATATATCTATATATTGATATACCGAATGATAATGGAATTTTTGAGCTGATGCGAAGAGTCATAGATATGTGTTCGGTACCAGACACTAAAGTTGTTTACATACTTACAAAAGCTCCCAAGTCACGTGAAAGGATTAAATATCGACTATCATATTCATTGTATGACACGAGAGAGGTATCTACAAAGTTTTGTAAAAAAATCGTAAAGGAGATGAAACAAAACATCATAACTATTGTTATTTATATTTGTATTTTTCTTTCTTGAAAGTGTCTCGCTACATTTTTTTAATTTTTTTTTTATTGACATATGATATTTTGTCTGGCAGAATTTTGTCGAAAATTGTTCAATTAGGTTGGGAGGCATTCATTTCATAGAGCATGATATCATGAAATTTGTCAACAGTTTTTACTCAGCGTCAGAAGAAGATATGGAAAACAAGAAAAATTTAGTAATTGATGATGCTACAAAACTACATCCAAAGGATAAAAAAAAAAGGCCTCTAGTGGATAAATCTAGCAAGGGTAGACAAGTTACTTTTGAGGACGATGAAGTTGAAACTGATAGTGGAGCATATGTTTCCGTTACTGAAGATGACATTGGAACTGAGAAGAGCAGTAAAAGACCAAAATTAACAATGCCCAAGAATAAATCTGTTGAGAATGTTATGACGAAGAAAAGTAAAGTTGGAGATTTTGATGTAGTCATTACCAGCAGTCAAGAACCTAGTGAAACTTTGAAAGAAAGCAGAGAAATCGTTACACTAGGAGCTGATTTAGAGGATGACATTATCAAAACAAAACAAAATTCCATTCGACAGAATTTGACAAAGAGAAACTAATTTGTGATGGTCGTACATTTCAGCTTAATGTTAGACGAACCTATAAGGCAAGTGAAGGACAATGTCAATATCAAGTCAGAAAGCCACACCATCTGCATGTTCACAACTTGAAGACATTGATGAGGTACAATCCATATGCTCATGTGGTTAATTATGTGCTTCTTGTTGATCCCGTTCAAGTTCCCAACAAAGAAGCATTTGATAAGTCAAAATTTTTTGAATACAAATATTATGTGCTTGGGGGGAACCATTCTGTAGAAGCTCAAAGACAATTGATGGAGGAATATCCCAATAACCCACGTTTTGAAACAACGAAATGTATCATTTATGCTGGTTTATCAGATACAGAAGAAAAGTTAGTGGCATGGGATCATAATTCAGATAATGAATATAGGATGTCTATGACTTCCATCCAAAGGGTTAGATTTATTCATAGTGAATTTTAAGAAAAATGTGGTGGGGATAGGATAAATGTTACTGCAGATTTCTGAAGGGTATGTTGTATGGAAATAGGCTATCAAATTGAAGAGAAACCCAATTCAAAAGGTGGAAACGCAACCTTCCTAGTGATATATTCAGAGGTTTTGATAACATTTTGCAATTGGCATTTAGAACTGGAGATGTTTGGAAGTTGATTGATGAGATTTTTAGCATGTGGGAAAACATTGGCATTAAAAACTAGAAGGTCAAAAAGTCTAAGACATTGATATGTGGCAGCAGTAAATCAGCTCTTGAATTGAAGTAGCTTCCAGAAGATATGACTATCACAGCTTAGAGAGCAATGCAAGGAGTGAAAGATGAAAAATTGTCAAAACAATATTATCTCGTGTGAAGTCAGGGGAATTATCATTGGAGGAAATGTCTAAGGAATTTCAAAATAAATTTGTTGAATTATTTTTATTTATTTCTACATTATAATTTTCTTTTAAATAAAACATATTGTTCATGGCAGTATTTGTTATACATATCATTATATTAACTTTTTGTTACTTTGTCTATGCAGTCACAAAGTTTACATGAAAATTCAAGAACAAATGGTTAAATTGTTGAATGAAGATAGCTGGGATGATGTTGTATGAAACTATCCAAATTCAAGTTCTACATCAAGATTAAAAGCTTTTTATCTTGCATATAAAAAGCTATCTTGATTTACACATTCATTTTATTCATCTGTGTATTATTTTTAATTTATAACTTACACATATATTTGTTTATTTTATCAAAGATGAAGAAGGATGATAATGGAGCGCCAACTAGCTTTAGAACCTTTATTGAAAAAATAATTATCGAAAGACTGAGGAAGCAACATATTAAGAATGTTGAACTTGATCCAACTCTTACTCATTTCATTTGGAATGGGCTAGACACTATTCAATATCAAGTAATACAAGGCGACTGTGAAGACATTGCTAAACTCATACCTAAAAGGGAGTATGCCCTAGTTATTGCAGATATTCCCATGGTTTCAATATTCCAAACATTGACTATGATAGTGACCCTTATACTTATTAAGCTCTTAGTAAAATGGTTGCGGGATTTGTAGAAGTCACGTCATCACCATTATGGAGATTTGTGACATTTCATTCAGACACACAATTGGCAATGATATTGTCAAGCTTCAAAGGGAAAACAAATTCAAGGATGCAACTTACATGGTAAGACATTTAAAATGTATATTTGATTAATGTTGAAAAATTCATTTATGTACAAGTTGATTGAACTTTTACTATTTCATGTTACAGGAAAAAGTCAAATCTTCTTAACCGTGAAGATTAAGTATTTATAAATGATTGTGAGTTCATTCATATTGATAGTTGGGCAAAAGATGATAGCTATATGTCTATGATTTTTAATCGAGTAGACGGAAAGAGCCATAGCCAAATACTGACTTATGATGTTGTTGTGAGAAAACTAACATATGAAGACAAAGAAGCAAAAGGATAGATAGTTAACATTTATAAAAAACCACAATTATTGATTAACTATATTATAGACATATGTTCAAATGAAGGAGATTGGATTCTGGATTTATTTTGTGGCTAAGGTAAGTTTTACTATATAGAATTGAATTTCAATATGTTATTTTTTAATTAATATGTCACTGTACTAATTTACTTCATTATTTCTTTTGTGCTTGATAATTAGGTACAACACTAGCATGTTGCCTTCAAAAAGGAAGAAATTGCATTGCAATTGAAAAAATATCCATTACAGTGCAATTTCATTCAGCAAAGAATTAATGCTCTTCAATTTCTTCCAGATGCAATGCAAGAAATTGGGTTGAAGAAAGGAGACTTTAGTGAATCACGTGTGGCAAAAAAGGCAAAGGAACCTCAACCCCCATTACATGGGATGTTTGGAAAGACATACATTGGGAGATTCTTAGACATCAAGATCCATTAGAAGACGAAAATAAGCAAAAGGAAGCAGAAAATATTGTGGAAGAAGACAATGATGAAACTCTAGAGGATGAAGAGTTTGGATTACGTGACATTGTTGATTAAATTTAAGTTATGCTTGGAAATCAAGCTCATTTTTTGTAACTATTTAGTTATACTTGCAATGTTTTGACTTTGACATTTTATGAGAAGAATATACACTCAATTAAGGTTTGTTATGCATTCAATATTTGTAATATGTGATTTTCGCATTAATTTTTAGGTTAATCATTATTTTTTGAAAAAAAAAGTGATTATTATTATTTTTTTGACATGAAATTCATAAGAAAAAACTATTATTTAACTATTTTTAGTTAAAATTTTCGTATAAAAATTGTGATTTTCGCATGTCAATTGTAGCAAAAATTATCAAAACGTGTAGTTTTTTAGTTATATTTATGTTAAAAATGGCTATTTTTATGTCCATTGTTAAAAATATTGTTTTTTAGAAACAATTATTTCTTGTGGATTGAAAATTTAATTAACGATGTATAAATATGTAGAATATCGAAAATTCAAAATATCGACCTTCTTCTTTAAATATGCAAAACAATAAAAACCTCACTACAAAAGAAATAAAATAAAAATAAAAACAAGAAAATATGAAGAAAAAGACCATTTCAAAAATTATTAAATTCACAAAATAATTATTTACATTTCTTACATTAGAAAATTAAAAAAAAATAAAAATAAAAAAAGCCTTTTAAAAAAAGGGCCTCGTGTAGAATTACCACGTTTTTAAATCAGCATAAAAAAACACTACAATTATAAAATGCAATGTACATAAAAAATTTATAGTGCCAAAAACTAAGCTCTAAAAAACACATGTGTGTTCTGCATCACCCCTTTTCAAAATCAGGTCACTTTTTTGCTATTTCTACAAAATGGGTAACAGTATGAGTTCTCGTTTCAAAGTTTACATTGTTAAAAGTAAAAGCTGGTGACAAAGCATTCATGGGAAAAGACTAAACAGAGGAAACAGATAAAGAAATACAAGTCAAAGTGTATCAGATGAAAGGTGATCAGTAAATATGACATCCAACGTGAAAATCGAACGGCATTCAGCTTTTGGAGGAACAATGAGCCAACTTCAACAATTTCCAATTTTTTCAGCGATAGTCACCAACAGCGCAGTATCAAAATACTGCCAGATCAACTAGCAGTCTTTACTTTGATTTTATAATAATCTATTTTTGTAAAAACATTTAAGGATATTTTCTTACTTATACTTTTGTATAAATAACTCTCTTCACGAGTTATTAAAGGGTTGCACCCTTGAAGAAGCATTTCTAAACATTTGATGTACTTGACTTTTCTGGATCATTAATACAAAGCAAAGGATTCTGAATTCTATTTTACACAGTTTGTGTTTTCTGTAAATTTCTCCAGTATTACTCATTATGTTTTTCTTCGTATTCTTACGTCTTACAGAGATAACTAGGTAGGAATAATTGGGTTTCAATTTATTCCTATAAGCTTATGAAGTGATAATCTATAAAGAGAATGAATTAATGGACTGTTTGTTTAATTAATTCCCTCTAAATCAATAAATCATCAATATCTTTTGTAAGCTTAAGCATATTCTCTTAAACCTTCTGAACATAGTTTAAAGGTTTTCATACTTATGATTATTTAATTTTCAATTTGAAAACTGTGATAATCATATTATTTCTCTGTTTCTGCTCACCACCATACAAGCTATATCATTGTGTGAAATTTTATAGCAGTCCTTTGCTTTGATATTAATATTATTCACAAGGTTAGGCATTTCAGTGTTACATCTGTTTCATACATTGGTCCTCCAAATTAAAACAAAACCCCCAAAACAATTATCTTAGATGCTCTGGCATAATAGTTGACCATTATCATCTCAGAGATACAATAGGAGCTAAAAACGTTTTCTTTCTTTTAGTGGCTCCATTATGTGATTTCAAGAAAATATTTTGAGTTTTTGAGGGCACTTGGGTTCCAAAATATTTCCCCAAGACCAACACAGGCTCAAAGGGATGAAAAGTGCATTTCACCTAAGAAGTCATGCATTGCAGGCAATGGTGCAATGCTTTGGTTTTCTCTTATAGGGTGCGTTGGGCACAAATCTAAAGCTTGTTTATTATTTTTCCCTCAAATTTTGACAAGTTTTTTGCATGAAAAGGATCCTAATGAATCTCTTGTTGATGTTTCTAGCTTCATTAGCACAAAATGGCTTTCATATGGAGAGAAAGAGAACATGATGAACAAGATTTAAATGTAGGAAATGATCCTACTACCATCCATGCATTAAATAATAGTGGATTACTAAAATTATTTTGGCTTCTTGGTATGAGACAACAAATGGATTTTTTGAATACCCTGTCCATTCATTGGATGTTCAGGCACAAGCGTTTAAGTTTGGGGACATCTACTCAAGATAGAGGTAGAGGATATCTACATTCTCATAGGACTGTCCATGAGGGGTGCCCCGATATCTCTTCTAGGTGGGAGAAGTGATCGGGATACATTGAAATATTATCTCGCCACCTATAGTAGATGCTGAGCACAACCAACAAAGGATGGAAATATCAATATAAAATATGTGACCCAGTTACCTTTGAGAATGATCCTATTCATTATCGCAAGATTGGAAGGTAGCTCCACATTGCATGTGGCAAGAAGATCATATATGCAATATGGATTGGAGTGTCTGGAGCCAACACTCTTCAACTAGAGCAAGGGAGTTTTGGTCAACATGAAAGAACAAGTTACTAAAGAAAAAGAGGAAAAGCTAAAGAACTTTGGATATAGTGTGATCTTAGTTTCCTTTTCATTATAACAGGTTCCATTACTTCAACCTCAGCATGTCATACTCAAGCCTATCGATCTGAGGGTGCCATGGATGAGGAGGTGGATAGATCACATGTCTCGACATGAAAGGTCATCGAAAATTAGCTTGTCACCAACCTTCTTCAAAGGGTTACACAAAAATTTTATCATGATCAACAACTATCCTTATGAAGGCATGGATTTCCGCGAAGACCCTGAGCTCGTGCTTCCTTAGGGTGAGGAATGGGGTGTTGGAGGTAAGAAATTTCAACCTTTTAAGTTTCGGAAGTCTACAATTTTTTTTTGTGTTTTTTTATGCTTCTCAAACTAAACTCTTGATATTTCATGTAGATGTGGGTCCAGTTCAACCTATTAGCGCTTCATATCTCTGTTGTGCAGAGGAATGATAATAGGAGGAGGTAGTAGAACCAGCATGGGTCGCTATAATGCAACGAATATGCTATGGGATCCATATGTAGCAGAGGTCCTATCATAGGTATAGTGCCACATGGAATGGATGACACATGGAATTGATGATACAACAGTCGACCAACTTCTACTGTGACTTCAGAAATACACCATAGGAGTACCTAGTGGTATCGTTCAACTACTTTGCAAGATGGATCATCCAGTGTTATTCTATCATGAGTTCCTTTGATTATGTCTACTTAGATCCTCGCATGTATTTTTTTATATGGTTGATGTATGCCATATGTGTCTCAGGCACAATTCCATGTTTTGTTTTACAAAAATTTGTGCCCGAGACACATATGGCATACATTGGGGCCATATAAAAAACTACATGCAAGGATCTAAGTAGACATAATCAAAGGCACTCATTATAGAATGACACTACACGAGCCATATTGCAGAGTAGTCGACCGATACCACTAGGCACTCCTATGGTGTATTGTTGAATTCACAGTGGAAGTTGGTCGACTGCAATATAATCAATTCCATGTGTAAACCATTCCATGTGACACTCTACCTCAGATAGGACCTCTACTACATATGGGTCCCGTAGCATATCCCTTCCCACTGCAGTGACCCGTGTTGGTTCTATTGCCTTCTCCTGTTGTCGTTCCTCTACATGATGGAGATATGAAGCACCATGAGGTCGAATCATTCCCACATCTACATGAAACATCAATAGTTTAGTCTCGGAAACATAAAAAAGAACAAAAATAACTTGTAAAACTTCCAAAACTTAACAAGTCAAAATTTCTTACCTGAAACACCCCATTCCTCACCCTAAGGAAGCACGAGCTCAAGGTCATCACGCAAATCCATGCTTGCATAAAGATAGTCGTTGATCATGATAAAATGTTTATGTAACCATCTGAAGAAGGTTGGTGGGAATCTAATTGTCAACGACCCTGCATGTTGAGACATGTGATCTACCCAGCTCCTAATTCATGGCACCCTCAGATTGATAGGCTTGAGTATGACATGTTGAGGCTTAAGTAATGGATCCTATTATAATGCAAAGGAAACTAATATTGCGCTGTATCTAAATTTCTTTAGTTTTCCCTCTTTTGATTTAGTCAGTTGTTCTTTCATCTTGACCAGAAATCCCTCACTCCAATTGAAGAGTGTTGGCTCCAGACACTCTAATCCATATTGCATATATGATCTTCTTGCTACATGCAATGTAGAGCTACCTTCCAATCTTGCAATAATGAATAGGATTGTTCTTAAAGGTAACTGGGTCACATATTTTATATTGATATTTCCATCCTTTATTGCTTGTGCTTGAGGTCTATAATGGGTGGTGATATAATCTTTCATTGTATCCTGACCACTTCTCGCACCTAGAAAAGATATGGGGGCACCCCTCATGGATATTCTTGTCAGAATATAGATATCCTCTACCTTTATTTTGAGTAGATGTTCCCAAAACCTGAACACTTGGGCCTAAACATCCAGTGAACAAACAAGGTATTTCAACAACTCCATATGTTTCCTCATACGAGGAAGCCAGAAGAATTCTAGTAATCCACAATTCTTTAATGTTTGGATGGTAGCAAGATCATTTTCGACATTTAAATCTTGTTCTGATGAACCCCTGAAACATCAACAAGAGACTCATTGCGATCATTTTCATGGGGAAAACTTGTCAAATTTTGAAGGAAAAATGATAAACAAGCTTTAGATTTACACCCAACACACCCTAGAAGAGAAAACCAGAGTGTTACACCTCTACGTGCAGTGCATGAATTCCTAGGTGCAATGCACTTTTCAACCCTTTGGGCCTACATTGATCCTTGGGCAAGATTTTGGAACCCCCTCAAAAACTCAGAAAATTTGCTTGAAATCACATAATGGAACCACTGAAAGAAATAAAAAGGTTTTAGCTCCTACCTTGAGGTGAGAATATTTGAAATCATCCACTGGATTGGCTGCAATCAACTGCAGAAGATCAAGGGAAAAAGTACTCAGAACTCTCGGTGTTAGAGGTAAATGTGAAATGGTAAAAATGAATAGTCATTTTTTAGTATATATGGTCATATTTATCATTATTTTATTCATATTTAACTTTTTGGCCTAGTAATGATTCATTTTTACTATGAAACAGGTATGTTTAATCCTTTTTGTGTTGTTCTGAGTAGGTTGACACCTGTTAATGGATTTTGTTGTGCTTTACAAAGGTGATTTTGACAGAGTATACTTTTATCTCTTTTTTAGGTTCTTTAAACCTACAAAAAAGGAGCAACTTGGAGTCCTCTTCCACATCTTTTCAAACTCCCAAAACATGAAAAGATTGTCGAGCACTTGTCTTTTCAAACTTGTTAAATTAAATGAAAAAAGATGTCTAATGAGTATAAGTTTACCCCTTTTCCGGACTGAGATAGACTAACTACAAAAAGGTAATACCTTAGTCGAACATGGCTAAGAGGTTCTCTTGAGTATTGTTTTCTACCTTTTTGGACCTAAGGGACTACCTATGAAAAGGGACGAAAATAGGAGGAGGCAATAGAACCAGCATGGGTCGCTGTAGTGGGACGAGATATGCTATGAGATCCATATGGAAAAGGTCCTATCAGAGGTAGAGCGCCACATGGAATGGTTGACACATGGAATTGTGCTCGAGACACATATGGCATACATCACCCATATAAGAAACTACATGCAAGGATCTAAGTAGACATAATCAAATGTGCTCATGGTAGAATGACATTGCACAGGCGATCTTGCACATTAGTTATATATATATATATATATATATATATATATATATATATATATATATATATATATATATATATATATATATATATATATAGATATATATATATATATATATATATAGATATATATATATATATATATATATATATATATATATATATATATATCTATATATATATATATATATATATATATATATATATATATATATATATATATATATATATATATATCTATAGAGAGAGAGAGAGAGAGAGAGAGAGAGATTCAGAGTTTTTGTGTTTCTATTGTATTTTCAATAGAATGTGATGTGAATTGAAAATTAATTACATTTGTTGCAAATGTCTATCTTAAACATGATTAGCTAGGGCATCTGTCAATGTATTTAGATTTCTAGAAATGTGTTCATATTGTATGAAATCAAAATGTCATTCTAGAAGGTGTATGGTTAAAACCATGAATAAGATGGTGGGACTTCTAACTGAATAGATACTAGAAAGTTGTAGTACTACAAGTTTTGAGTCAAGTATGACAGCTAAAAATCGGATACCATGTGAAATAGCATCAGACAGTAGCTCGACCACTATGTTATACTCAGGGAGGTTGTTCATGGAGCGACCAATACAAATCCCTTGCAAACTAACTAACTCGTCATTTGGAGAAAACATAGCCCATGTCGGAGAATATAGGTTCTGATTACTACGACTAGCACCATTAGCATAACCGATGAAAGTTTTAAGAGATATTGACATCTACAACCCAAACCTTAAACAAAATCAATAGAAAATGTGTAAAAATCTGAAAAGACACACTACCAACACACTCAACATAGCTATAGACAGTATGTACACAGTGAAAAATACACTTGAGATCAAGCATAGTATTTTTTGAGGTACATCCCATTTCTAGGTTACACCAAGGCAACTCCATCAATATCTACTAACTCATAGGCCTCTTTTACAAGGACTCACTTGATAATGTATGGACCTAACCACTTGGGTTGAAACTTCCATGAACCTAACGTATCAGACTCCTGGTCATATAACAGGACAAGGTCTCCTTCCGAGAAGACACGAGGCTTGACACTCTTGTCATACCTTTTCTTGATGCGTATTTTATGAGATTCATTAGCTATAACAACATCGCGCTAGGTTTCATCTAAACGAGTCAGATGTAAAATGCGTTCCTCCTCGATGGAAGTGGTAGGAAGAAGTTCAATAGCTAGTTTCAATGATGGAATTTCACATTTAATTGGGAGGATAGCTTCCAGACCATACACCAACTAAAAGGGTGTGAACCCGATAGTTGTCTTGACCGAGGTTCAGTATACCCACAAAGCAATGTAAATGAGCAAATTCCAATCCGATTTATGGACCTATACCATGTGTTGAAGCATCGTCTTAATAACTTTATTGATGGCATCAACTTGTCCATTATCTTGAGGGTTGATGGGAAAGTCCCAGCTTAGTACTTAGTTCGATCATCGTATGATTCGAGAAATTATTGCTATGATCCATAACTATTTCTTCTAGAACACCAAACTGTGTGATGACATGGTTGAAAAAGAAGTATGCAGTCGTTTCACCAGTGTTTATAAATGTAGGCATCGCCTCGACCCACCTAGTAAAGTAGTCAACAATGAAAATAATATAACCATGCCCCCCGGACGAGTGAGGGTTACATGTCATGAAGTCGATACCCCATTTCTCAAAAGGAAAAATAGTGATAACAAGATGCAATGGAGCAGGTAGAGTATGAGTCTTACGCTCATATATCTAGCATGCATGACACTTCTAGATAGCAATGATGTAGTCTTGAAAGATGGTAGGCCAGAAGTAACCAACATGTAAAATTTTCTGGGTGGTAGCATAACCAGATAAATGTCTACCACATGCCCCTAAGTGGCATTCATTTAAGACTTTCTCAGCCTCCTCAAGTGTGAGGCACCTTCGTAAGATTGTATCGATACCATGACAGTAAAGGGTGTCATCGATAATGATGTAATTTCTATTTTGGTAATGAATATGTCGTTGGTCTGAGCGAGAGGTATTAGACCGAAAAGTCTGGGTCTAGAGATAAATCAAGAATATCCATACCATGGGTTAGATGATGAGAGCATAAACAATGACTTGTTAGGAATAGAATCTTCAAATGTAGATTCTGAAGCAAGAGAAGGGAAATCACAGATTAGTTCCGTGAAAAATAGGGAATTCTTCGACTTGGATTTGATGAACTCCTCATAAAATTCTTGTAATATGAAAATCCATTTCAATTACTTACCCCATAGAAATTGACGTGACAAAATGTATTTCATAGGGTTTCAATCTGAAATGACCATAGTCTTCTGAAGCAACAGTGTAATGGTGAAATCTTTGGACGGCTTGAACTACAGCCAAAGCCAACTTTTATAAGTGGGAATATTGGATCTCAGTATTGTTAAGGTTTCAACTTAGATAGTGAATGGGATGTTCAATCTCTAAATCATTTTCTTGGACCAATACCATTGCTATAGTAGAAATAGCAGCAACAATATACAAGAAGTAATCGCACTGATAGTGAGGGGGATATAGAAGAGATTCCAAAACTAATACATATTTCAGGGCATCATACACTTTCTAAGTTGTGTCATCCCAATGGAAGGGAACTCCTTTTTCACCAAGTGAGTGAATCCTATGGTAAATTCATCGTAATTATGGATGAATCTTCTTAGGAATTTAACTTTCCCTTGACTTCGTTGAAGCGAAACTAATGAAGAAGGTGTAGGCAAATCGGAAATGTCCTGTACTTTCAATGTATCAATACAAATTCCTTGTTTCGATATAGTGAAACCTAATAGTTGACTAGAATTGACACAAAACACACATTTATGTGGGTTATGTCAAATATTATAATGTCTACAATGAAGGAAAATAGCCCGAAGATGCATCGAATGATCGATCAAATGTTTTGAGTGAGCAGGAATGTCATCTAAATATGGTTGAATGATGTTCTTGATATCATAAAATCATAATCCATGGCACGTTGAAATGTGTCCCAAACATTCTTTAAATTGAACCGGAGTTTCCTATAGGCAAAAGTGCCCAGGGACAAATAAAAGCAGTTTTAGGTTGGTTTTCCAGGAGAATGATGATTTGATTATAGCTTGAAAATCCATCCATGAATGAATACATTTTGTAGCTAGTGTAGTCATCAACAATCTGGTCAATAAATGGGGTGGGATGATTTTCCTTTGGACATGTACGATTTACAACCTGATAATTGGCGCACATTCGAATGGTTCCCTGTTTCTTCATGACAGGAACTACATTTGACATTGAATCAGTTAAAGGAACAAGGTATATGAAACCATCTCGAAGAATCTTTTCAACTTAAGCCTTAATACTAGCATCCTTATTGGGGATGGACTCGATGGAGGCACTGCCAGACTATTTTTGCATTAGGATACATCTTAATTTCATGTACAACTATATTTGGATCGATACCTAGCATCTCCTCATAGGTCCAGGTAAAGACATCTCGGAACTCACAAAAAAGGGCTCGATAATTCTCGATCTCAAATGGAGAACAAGATGCTCCAAAGTGTATATTTTTGACAACATCTGGCTTGATGGAAATTTCAAGAGGTATTTCCTCTTCGATATTCGAAAGTTTATTTTCTGAATCAACCTCACAAATAGACACAGAATTCATAAAAAGATCGACAGAATTGGGCGAGTATACATCACTAAGACTATCCTCAATGGAATCAGGTAAGGATGAACGATGTTGATGTTCATCCCATGGTGCATCATCCGACATCATGATTTCCATGATGCTTTAGTTGGTATGGAATACATGTGAAAAGGGATGAGAAGACGTACCATAGTCCAGCGATATGTCTACCTAATTAAGTGAATCGAAACAGGAAATAGCACAAGCCAAATAAATTACTTCATAATCTAGTTTAATGGGGCTTAGCGGGATTTGGTCACCAAAACTTTGGATGTCAGTTTCGTCTAGTACATCCCATGGATTGGCCAGGATAGTAGAAGACGATATCATGTTGATATAGGCTACCAAAGATGAGTTGTCAGGAAGGAGAGGAGGAGGGAGTGAAAAGGTTCCCATAAGTGAAGAATCCTTCAACAATCCAACTCCAACATGTTGATATGACTGTAGGGTTTCCCCCACAAGAGGGACACTTCCAGTAACATGTGAATTGGAGGCGAAAAAGGTGAGTTGGTCTATGGCTACAATCCTGCCTTTATGAGGAAAGGCGATCATACGAAAGTAAGTCAAAACGATAACAGCCATGGCATAAAACCACGTACGTCCTAATAGAATATTGTAATCAATAGGTTCGTGAATAACTTTGAATTCTATGGACATAGGTTTTCCCCCTAATTCAACTTGCAGAGAGTTCAAAATCCCACAAGGTTTATATGTTCTCCCGTCAAAGGCTTTCAATCTAGTAGGTGATTTACTCAATTGAGGAGAACCAATCACCTTCTAGAAAGACATCAAAATAATTCAAGTTGAGGCTCCCTCATCCATGACAGAATGATGAATATTCTTACCAAGGACAACGACTTGGATTATAAAATCTAACTAAGCTGGAAGCTGAGGGGTATAGTTTTCATGAGAGAAAACAACAAGTTTTCTGAATCCACACATCCGATAGCTGAAATGAAAGCCCTATTTTTGGAAAGGAACTTTTGTAACACCTCAAGAGTCAACATAGACGATGGAGAATGAGCCAAGTCTTCAACAAAATTATAATTATGAGTGGTTCTTGCACAAGGGTTGAAATTTTACTTACAAAAAAATTCCCTTTGGAGGTTTAATAGTCAATTCGGAAGGAATCAATAGTGGATTTGGATCTAACGAGGGTGGTGTCGAACTGACATTTTGATCAGTAGCCTGACCATTTAGTATATTCACATTACCATGATCCTTGTTTCGAGTATCTACCAAAACATCAGATCTTAGCTTTGAAGAGGAAAGCATCAAACTTGTGTTAAAGAAAGATGGGTCTTGAGAAATCATATGAGTCTCTTGATTAGGAAATGGGTTTTTCAACACTGCAGGAGAAGTGGAGGACTTAAGAAATTAATTCACTTTAGCATGGTGAGGAAAATCATGTTTAAATTACTCCTCATTTCAAATCAAGCAAGGATATTGAGGCTTCCATTTCTCATGAGAACACTGATTTGTTGGTTTACCATGCAAAGAGGGATCTTTCTTTTTCTTACCTTTTCCTTTCTTCTTACTTCCAGTTTTCTTTTGAGGCTTTCCTTTATTAGATGAAATGACATTTATCTCAGAAGCAGAAGTTGTAAGAGGGTGGGATTTAGGGTTTTGACCAGATGCAGATGGAGAAATACCAAATGGTTTACTCGTCGTTTGCATATTAGTAGAACCAATAATGCCATCAGCATTATGATATTCTTTACCAAGGATAAGAGGAGGAACAGTATTCAAAGGTATTGGGGCATTTGGTATCTTATCGTAGAGCGTGTCGGATTGGGTATAAACCAAATCAAAATATTGTGCACGAGAAATTACTTTCTCCTCGGTCACGACTCCACCTTTGGGCACATCTTCTATTATAGGTACCAAGAGAGATTTGGTGAACCATTCCACGAGTAATTGATCAGGAATATAAGTTTTAACCAACTGAAGGTGACGCCTCCACTGATGAATGTGATCTGAAATGTGAGTGGAATCTAATTATTTTAAGTTGGTTAACAGTTCTTCTCCAATTTCGTATCTGATGGGCAACTGGAAATGTGTGAGGAAGGTTGTGGTTAAGGTACTGAAATCATTAAATGAAGCTTTGGGTAACTCAATATACATTAGGGGAATTTTGAGGTCTAAAATGCACCTCCTAAGAAAAATGTACAACCAAAATAAACTTTATAAGAACCAATAGGATTCAAGATGATGATGTCAATCATGGGGGATGATTCACCATTTTTGGAGTAAAAAGGTAAAAAGATTAAAAAATAATAAAATAATAAAAAACTACCTTTTCATCTTGTATTTTCAACCTATCTCCCTAAGGTTTTACTCAAATTTTGAGATGGAGTACTTGCTGGATGAAAAATTTAATTCGTCATCCAAGGAGTACCCATGTTGCATACTTTTGATGGACTTTGCTACAAGAAAAATGAGAAATACATGAAAAAACGTGTTTTCAATCACATTTATCATGTATTTCTCATTTTCCTGTAGCAGGGTCTATCTAAAGTATGCAACATGGGTACTCCTTGGATGAGGAATCAACATCCAATGAGTGTTTTCGCTCGAAATTTGAGTAAACCCATAGGGTGATAAGTTGAAAATACGAGTTGAAAAATTAGTTTTTTCTTTTTTCCCTCTAAAATTTGATGATGTAATGTAATCTTATTTTATTATTTCCATTATTTTTTATAATTTCCTTAAGAGGCCCATTTTAGACCTCAAAAATACCCTAATTCCATTTAGCAGTGAAACTTGTAAGCATTCTTTGGAAAAGATGAAGTCGAATAGAATCATCATTAAGGGAGTTTGATAAACGTTGTAGATGATACATCATGACATGCATTGATGGGGCTTCTCCTGGATTCCCATTGAATTTAGGGATATTTAAAGGAAATTTAGTAGGAATAATCAACCACCAAGGTGAATGAGAGATGGGGTCATTGGTGAGCCGAGGCAAATCTAGCAACTCAAGAGTGACCACAAAAGGAAACTGTCGATTAAAGTAAGGGGGAGGATGATCTAGATATGAAGGAATAACCTAGGAAATAGGAACTTGCATTCTTGAATAAGGATGGTTCTAGTAATAAGGAAACCGATTACCAGAATAGGAAGGATTTTGATAGCCAGAATACAAGTGACCTTGTTGACTAGCCCCAGGATAACCATGAATTTGATTGCCTTGAAAAGGCACCTGAGGGATACCTTGATAATGTCTATACTATTTCCCAATGGGGATTTTCATTATCCCATGATAAGGAGGGTTTGATTGATGTTTTTCCATACCGTACACAAGTTGTCTTACTGGAATTTGAGGAATTCCTTATGCAAGTGATTGAGATTGTAAAGGAACTTGTAAAGGCTCAGAAAGTGGGACCTGAGAGGTACCAAATATTGAAGGAATGAGTTGAAATGCGATCGCATCCTTTACAAGTTTAGTTACACGAATTGGAGCTTATTGAGGTATAGATTGAGTAATAGGAACTTGAGATGATGGCATAGATTGGGAAACAAACAATGAACCTAACATCGAAACATGTTGAATGAGATAAGTAGGCTACCAAACACTAGCATCCATCCAAAGATAAGGAGGACTATAATAAGGTTGGTTACCAATTTGAGGTATATCAACAACAGTTTTCCCCCCTACCAAAGGAGGAGGGGATGCTGGAGGCAACTAGCCCCATTGCAGAGCGTATCCAACATATGGATAGTTAGGTTATTGAAGAAGACCTTGCCCACTAACATAAGGGCCAACCTATTGTTCAACTATCGGTGTAGGAGGAGGAGAAGGAGTAGGCTGAGCAGCACTCATAAGAGTAGCGCCAGATGGAATTCCTGAAGTGGATGACATGGGGGATGTCCATAAACTAGAAGATGCACCAAAGAAGGTACTAGATAAGGACTGATAACTTGGTGGGATGGATGGGCCACCATATAGATGTGCCTCTGGTGATTTCAAAAACATAGATGTGGAACCGGCATTTGAAGTCTCAAACATAGTGGTAGAAGTAGGCTGGGAAGCCATATCGAATCTAGTCATGGTCAATAATCCCAATGTGGATCGCCACATGAAATTTGTGTGTAAGTCAAAAGAACCAGGTAAAGGAGTTTGTTCAGGAGGTGGAGGAGGAAGATGAGGATGGGTTGGATAAAGGAAAATTCACTCCAAATGAGTAGAAGGACGAGGCTCTTATTGTGGGATCTCCTCGATATTCACAAGTCTAGGTGGAAGCAGTTCACCGTCAAGACCGAGATATATAGTAGGCAGATATGTCTTAGACAACAGAAGAGGGGATGAAATACCAGAAGTAACAAGTAAATATGTTTGAGGCTCCTTAGGTTCAATGACCTTAATAAATAAAGTTTTTGACTCAGGAAGGTCAGATTGTATAACCTCAGCGAAAAAAATTTCTGGTAATTCAGTATCAGTTATGCCAGTTTCACCGAAAAAATTAGACGTAACCTTGCATTCGGTACTCAAGGATACAAATTATTCTTGTTGATCAGATTCAGAAGGAGGACCAGAAGTAGTTACTGAGTTTCCTGATTTGGTATTTTATGCTATTTAATGCTTTTGACCATAGCCAGGAGTAGCCACTGGTGGAAGAGGAGGATTATTTTTCATTCTATGCAAATGATGGAGTCGGGGATATTTTTGTTCCACATTGGATAGTAAATTTTTTTAACACAATAGGGAATAAATCAAAAAGAGGGTAATCTAGACATAAAGGATTACCAAGCAACCATGAACTACAATATACATCTTGGTGAACCAAGGACTTAACGTATGAAAACCAGTCTCCTCGAATGTTGTTTTTAGTTTATCATGGTTTACAAGGCGACATATTCAGTTACTTGTGGATGGATAGCAACCTATTGGGGACTCCCAAAATATACATGATGGTACATGGGAGTCTAGTATGTAGTAATGTTGTCTAATGTGTAACCATGCGATGAGAGCATTCCCATATACTTTATTGGCATGGAGTGCCACCAATATACCTGAAGGTACATGGAGTATAATCCTATACACTCACATACGTGGAATGATATTTCACCCCCTGGATGAAATGCTAGAAAACAATGACAAATCCTACATTTAATGACATTGGAACACGTCTCTAGCCAACACATCTATGTTTTTTTGTTAATGTTACAAATTCTCCTTAGTTTGATTTAGTCAATTTTAAGTTGATCTTGAATTAAGATTCAATTTTATGGCTCACCATGAATTCACCTGAATTCCCTAAAATGAAAATATAGCATGATGAAATGGAATCTTTCTCTTCAATGAAAATATAGCTAAGGAAGCGAAGAGACAAACAATTGTAGCATAGAAATGTAGCAAACAATATGCTCAATGCAATTCCCTTTCATGCAATTGTTCCTAAATCAATATAGATGTAAAAACCCTAAATGCCAATGCAAGATTTTTTCTTTTCACCACACTTAATTTTCGAAAATTAGGAAAACTAAGATGTAAAGTCTAATCAATGATTCAAATAGACTTTTTAGAATGAGGACTAGAACAATAATTCATTCAAGCGATCAATGAGAAAATGAAACAAGTTTTCAAGGACCTAATGATAAGAACAAAGAAAAATAAGAACCAATTCTTACCAAAGGCAAGAAAACACAAATGAAAACCAAATGGAGGCTTTAGAGAAACCACAAGGAACTTAAGACTTAAGGGAAGGTCAACTGGAAGTAAGTTGATCAAAGAAACACTTAGCAAACAACGAAAAAATTGTGCAAAAATAGGGATCAGTGTAGGTGCAGAAGAGGCATCAGTGCTTTGCAACACAGGAATAGATAGGGTCATGGTTGGCTACAAAAAAGGTAAAAAGAAGGCCCAGGAGGGTTGAAACGCTCTCTCAAAAAACCATAGAGTGTGTTGGTCCTGGGAAAGAGGGTTCCAACACAAAAATATCAAACAAGACTTAGTGCAATCACTTCCTAGGTTTGTTCTTGGGTGGTTAAAGCAGAAAATGTCTATGAAATAGTAAATCAAAAACAATTGATAAAGAAACCACCAAGGGAATACACCATTCCCTTCTAGAGTCACCAATGTTTTATAAGGGATTTATCACTATGGACAAAAATATCTCCCCTAGGTTTGGTGGTTAACCTAGAACAATAGAATGAAAAAGGACCTAATGTTTTCCTTAAAGTAAGTGGATGAGGGGAAGAAACTTACTTGGAGTTTGTCATATGTTTTTCTCCTCCTTTGGATTGAACGCTCCAATCCGAGATCTAGCTACCAAAATTAGAAACTGCAAAACTAGATAACACAAGCCGAGAAACTATGAGATCTATGTAGCATCATTTATCTACTTTATTCAGCAAATCATCATGGTGTTGAAATATACGAAATAACGACATCACATACAGGAAAAAAAAGAACTCTTTGTATTGATATAAATGGAGTAATTTACAACCATAAATAGATGTCGATATTGTAGAAGAGCTCCTCCAAGTTGTTGACTTGTCCTTCCTTTGTCACAAAGTGTACCTCCAATCACCCTAAATGCATGAAAAGATAACTCTCACAATAACATCATAATGGTAGAATCACTCTCCAAAAGCAAACCCCTTGCATATGGAAGGTTGTAAATATCTAGACGAGTGAGGTAAGTTGGGAGTTCTTATCCTTTTACAAATCTTGGGATTAAGATCCACTCTTGATGGGAGGACAAGACCTAAGGATATACCATGGAAATTCCAAGGTAGCATAGGATAGGATTCGAAAGTTTTATCTGAGGTAAATGGTTACAACAAATCCTGGAAACGTCAGTAAATGGAGCCTTTGGGATTCTCTCTCTTTTTCCCAAATTTATATAACCAATGCAGGTGAAAGGAGGGAAACTTGTAGGTGATCAATGCAAGTGACAGTGGAGAAACCTATAGGTGAATGATGTCCATCAAGAGGCCAGGGTGTGTTGGTCCTAAAATTGGCTCAGATGATGCAGTTCAGGGAAGAAACTGTGGGGAATGAGAGAGTCATGCATAGGGATTGGATAAATGATGATGTAAAGGGGGAATAGGATGTGAATGATCCCATTAGGAGGTTGATTGATCAAATGATACAAAATATCCTATAACAAGCCCCTTGGTGTGTATTCCAAAAATATGACATGTCACCAGCCTGCCACATGTCTTCCTATCATTGGGCCATGTTTTTGTACTAGCCATATTATATTCCACTTGTCAACACCTAAACACTTTTAAGCCAGTCACATGCTATCTTCTGTCATTAACATCCTTATATTAATGGGAAAATTCCCATATGGTGCTTTTTGTCTCGCACCAAGTCTCAGTAACATATTCAACTTAAACTGGTGCAACGCACTGATGTCATCATTTTCCTCATGGAATTATCTGAGTGGTGCCATGTGTCACTTATATTCACCCCACTTGGCCACCTAAAGGGCCATTTCATCCTGCCACATGTTACGCTACCAAGTCATCATTTGGCCACCACCTATCTGCAATGTGTCTCATCATCATTGGGCCACTACAATGCCTTGTCACTTTCCTATTGGTCCACATTGTCTAATTATTGCGTCAAAGGCCAACTGAAATCCACTTGTCACTTGTACGGAGGGGTCCTATGTTTATGTGTTTTGCGTTGATTTACTTTAGTATTCAAAAAGACATGGGGTGCCAAATTTCATGTTATTAACTAGACTTCTCTTGCTGCAAATGTTTCCATCCTGCACCTCCATAAATAATGACATACTCCAAGTGTGCATCACTACTTGATCCTCCATAGAAGGATGTGAATTTTCATGTCTGTTGACGTACAAATTCTCATCTCTTAGATTTCATATACTGCACCACCATAGAATCTTCATGGAAGGATGTGAAATTCTTTGTTTGATAATGAACATAGCTTCATCTCCTGGAGTCTGTCAACTGACATACAATTATCAACATGCTAATGTCACTTCCAATTGGCTGCCACATCATCCAAGTCTACCAATCATACTTCGCCATGTGTATTTTCCTCCTCCTCATCTATGGTGCAACAGATGTCACTTAATGGAAGTTTTCTTGTCGTATAGGGTCCTTCAACCGTGACTCTCATCCAAAGGCTTTTCCAACCAAAACCTCTTGTTGAAAAGGTTAATCCTCTCTGTAGACAGAGATGATCCCTCTAGCCCAATGAGTGGGTCTAGCAACTAAAGGGACAATCAACTATACATCTTCCTAGATTATAATTGAAAAGTAGAACAAGAGAGGTAGCCTACCTTGCTCTGATGCTAATCTGATTTCCTTTGTTGAGTTTCTCGAACTGCTTGTGTCATGGACTTGTTCCTACTTCTTCTAGCTCTTATGTACCTACAAAAGTGACCAAGAGACAACAAATCATACCAAAACTAATAGAAAAACCAATAATAACCTATTTAGCTAATCAAGGAATGCCAAACCAATACATACATGAACATATATATTTTGGGAAGATGAACGAGAAGTTGTATTTTTATTTAAAGAATAAAGGGGAAGCTTACAACCATAGCCTTGATGTTAAAAGGCTCTCCTTGAGAGGTAATCCAAATCCAAGCCAAGAAACTCTCCAACACTCCTTCTCCAAGTCTAATGAATGGCCTCTAAGCACAAGCTCAGCAAAGGGGTGCAAATGGACATAGATAAACCATTTGGGAATGGTAGAGGGAGAATTTATAATCTGGGAGAGGGAGTTAAGCCTCCTCCAAAGATAGGATTAGGCCCACATCTTAAGGAGGTAGCTCATATAGATGAGACCAAGAGGTCAAATTAGGAGGATTCGACCTCATCTATACGAAACCACCTCCATCTCGCCGCTCTGGAAGCTTCTAGATCACGAAGTTTCTCATCCTCTTTGGGAAAACATCCTTTTTGAGACCATCGTGAGTATGTGAGGGAACAGAGCAATGCCATTTGTGGCTTAAAAAGTTCCAATAGGTAACCATTGAGGTTTTGAGCTTCATAAGGGCGATGACTCTCATTTTAGGGTTTCATGAGCCATTTCTTCAGGGAAAGCTCTAGAAATTTTCCAAGCAAAGTTAAAGGAGGGATTAGGGCTGTATACATTAATGAGTATACTGTATAATGATCATGTTTCGAGCACTTCTGGGTATGTCACAAGGAAGTGTAGGAGGCATGACAAAATACTGTGTAACATATGCCCCATAAAACATGAAGGCAGAATGAGGAGTAATCGCTGAGATGCTTTACAAGATTTTGGCAAGGATGACGGCACGCACTGTCAGGAAACCTGTGAATCAAGGACGCATATACATATACATATTTTAGATTAAGACATGAATCCACAGCATGAACGCAACCATTTGGATGATGAAGACTCAATAAAATATCCATGGCATTGGCAAATCCATCCAAATAATCACGATCATTATGAATATAAATTCTCACAGTATGGTCACATCCATCCGCATAGTAAAAACATGTGTACAATCATGAATAACATAAAACTCCTTGCAACCTGAGCCATAACAGATAAGACTCAGGGTGTTTCTCTCCATCTTGACCTGATAAATGTACGAATCCTAACATGTGAATAAACGTATTGAAGTCGAACATGCTAGAAGACTACCTGATTACCAGCCAATGATGTGGACTATTAACAGGTACGAGAGTAACCACCAATAATGACAATGGCTCTCAAGGTACAACAGTATAATCCGTGAATGTTATAATGAAGTTGAGGTCGAACACTCATGGAATCACCTGATCGAAATCCAATAATGAAGACATGTCATCGAATGCGAAGAGATGACCATTATGGCATGCCAGCTCTAAGGTACTGAAATGGAGTTCCTAGGTCATCTTCTTGGATAGTGAGCCGAAGTCAACAAGAAGTGACCTATCGAAGGAGGGAAATGACGAATCCCCCATCATAGACATGAAACAAGAAATAAAGTGGTATGATATTATTCAGTACTATAGAAATGACTCAAACAATGTATAGGTAAATAACTGTAGATTGGACTTCTCTTGAACATATTAGTGACATGACTTTAGAGCGTGGAAGCATCTGACTCAACATGGGACTAAAGGGCATGATGACAGAGTGGAATAATCAAATGAGAGGAAAAATGGATCACCCAAACCCGGGAGGACAAGTGGTTGAGTGAGGATATCCCAAACCCGACACGAGAGCAAAAGAGTGTCATGTTCAAGAGCAACATGCTCCCCTCTATTTCTTCATTTTTCCCCTCTATTTCTAGCAAGTGCCCCAATTATTTTCATCACAATCTTGAAGGGGATAGCATATTCTTGTCATGTAAGTTCATTCTTCGAATGAATCCATCCCAGTAAATTTTATGAAACCTAGGAAGGAGATGCTCGGTCTCATCATGGTGATGAGTCTTTCGTCACAAAGTTTTAACAAGCCCAACATAAGAATAACTCGATATATTTTTCATGTCTAGAGAGTTTGAAAAATAAATGAAAAAGAAAATTGCATCATGTCCCTTTTCGTATTTTTTCCCTTGAACCTAAAAAGGTAGAAAACAATATCCGAGGGAACCTCTTGAACATGTCGACCAAGGTGTACCATTTTCATAAATAGTCAGTCTCAGCCCGAAAAAGGGGTAAACATATACTGAAGTGACATCGATTCATTTACTTTAACATGTTCGAAATGACAAGTACTCGGCAATATTTTCAACTTTCGAGAGTTAGAAAAGAGCTAAAAGATGACTCCAAGGGGGTCCTTTTTTGTTTATTTAATGAGGCTGAAAAAGAGATAAAATAAATCTCCTAGAATTGGTCAATAATGATTACTGTTCACATTGACGACACCTATAAATGCACAAGAAACACACCCATCACTAATATTGAGAAAACTTTTAAAATATTACAAAAATATTCGACAAAATGACTTTCAAAAGTTATAAATAGGTAAAAGTAATTTCATTTTTTACCATTTTACCAAATTGAGCTCTAAAAGTGCTTTTGTGCCCCAATTTCCTTGATTTTCCAATGGCTATTGTGGGAGATCTAGGGTACCATTTCATGATCTGTCTGTGATAGATAAGAACCTCATCCTTGCTCTTGCATTTCATTACTTTTTCATGCAATTTTAACATAAATTTTAGGTTATAAAGGAGGATTTTAAAACTTTAGGTTGTCAGCGACCATCATGGGTATGGTCATCAGATCCGCGATGGTTGGGCTCAGGCCCAAAGGCTCGTGCGATCCCATTTCATTGTTTTGAAAAACAGACACGATGGCGCTAAGAATTATTTTGTAAAGTTAAAAACTCACTTTTAAGCAAAATTTAATGATTTTTATCCATGTAAAAAGCATTAGTAAGTGTTCAAATGTTGCTTGCAGGAGAAATATGGTCTTGGAGTGGAAAGAAAGATGCCATGAGGCCGAGGATTTCCAAGAATCTCAAGATCTGGCATGTATAAATTCTTTGAGGGATTATGGCCTACTGCAATTCTTCCAAACCATAGGGTTGAGGGCTCAGATGGAGTTGCTACCCTATCTGATCAACCTTTGGGATGTAGATTGAGAGATCTTCATCATCAAAGGGAAAGAACTGGAACTGTAGGAGATGGACATTTATTTCATCACGAGATTATCTCATCAAGGAGAAGTAGTCCAACTCTTTGGATCTCACCGAGGTGAGAGTACCGGCAATCTAGTCCATAGATATTGTCCATAGATACAATGCGCAGCAATAATACCGTCATCATTATATGTAGGCATCTCCCCGACCGAGAGAGGGTTATAGGTCATGAAATCAATGCCACATTTGGCGAATGGGCCAACGATAATTACTGGGTGTAGGGGTGTGGGTGGGATGCATTTCTTGCGGTTGAAAATCTGGCATTCATGGAATTTTTGGACAACTACAACGCAATCTTTGAAGATAGAGGGCCAGAAATAACCGACGCAAAGGCTTTTCTGATCAATGGCATATCCAGACATATGACCACCATAGGAACCAGAGTGGAAATCATTTAAGACCCACTCAACCTCTTCGAGGGTGAGACATCTGCGAAGGACAGAGTTCACACCGATCTGATACATTGTATCACCGATGATCCGATACGGTTGGGACTAATGCTAGATGCGGCGTCAGTCTGATCAGGACAACTCAGATCGGAAAGTATGGGTTTGCCAATAAACAATAATGTCTCCATACCAGGGGTCACGAGTGTTGATCAGAAATAGGGTTTCTTTGGGTATATTATCAGTAAAATTAGTTGGGGTGCTTGCAGACAGAAGAGCATAGATTAACTCAGCAAAGACGAGTGATTTCTTTGATTTGGCAACAGTAAATTCCAATCAAACTCATGCAGGATGACAATCCATTTGGAGTATTTTCCCCCAAGTAACTGGTGACTCAGTATACATGTCATGGGGTTACAATCAGAAATCACGGTGGTTTTCCGTAAAAGGATATAGTGTCGAAATATTTGGACAACATGAATCACCACCAAAGCAAGCTTCTCGACATGAGCATAAATAGACTCGGTATCAAGAAGGTTTAAGATTAGATAATAAACCACTGCTCGTTACCATCATGGTCGTCCTGAACTAACACCGTAGAAACAATGTTATCAGTTGTAGCCAAATACAGGAAATAATCGCAGCGGTAGTCAGGGGGATGCAGTAAAGAAACACTAATCAAGGATTTCTTTAAGGCATTGAAGGATTCTTGGGCAACTTCATCCCAAATAAAAGGGATTCCCTTTTTAAGTAAGTGAGTATAGCCTTTGGTAAGTTCGGCATAATTCAGGACAAATCGACGGAGAAAATTAGTTTTTCCCTACAAATTCTGCAATTGCAGCATTGATGAATGAGGGAGTAGATTGACTATGGCCTCAACTTTCAAAGGCTCAATACTGATACCTTCACGAGACACAACAAAACCTAAGATTCAACTAGACTCAACACAAATACACACTTGTGTGGATTGAGACGGATATTGTAATGTTGACATCATAAAAAGATAGCTCTTAAGTGATCCAGGTGGTCACGACGTTTAGCCGAATGAGCAGGAAATTCGTCGAGGTATGGCTGAACAATGTGCTAAGTGTCATGGAATGCATAGGACATTGCTCGCTGAAAGGTAGCGCCAGCATTATTTAGACTGAAAGGAAGATTTTTGTACGCAAAAGTACCCCAGGGACAGATAAAGGTTGTTTTCCACTGATCCGCGGGTGAAATGTTAATCTGGTTATAGCCAAAAAATCTCACTCCCTACACATTCGTTGATGATCTAGTCAATAAAGGGAGTAGCATAATTTTCCTTAGGACACGCGTGATTGATATCATGGTAATTAACACAAACACGTATTATACCTTGCTTTTTGGCAACAATGACGATATTGGATACCCAATCCATTAATGGAATAGGATAAATGAAACCTTCTTTCAAAATCTTTTCTACTTATGCTCTTATAGCAGCAGCCTTTCGAGGGTGCACATTGTGAAGCTGTTACTGAATAAGCTTAGCACTCGGATAAGTCGGGATCTCATGCACCACTATGGCTGGATCGATAATAGGCATTTCTTCATATAACCAAGTGAAAATGTCTTGGAATTCTTTAAAAAGTTGAGTATAAATGTTGATCTCATCTAGAGAACAAGAAACCCAAATATGGATGTTCTCGACAATTCCCAGTTTAACGAAAATGTTAAGTGGCATCGTAGCAGTGATGTTTCCCATGTTATCCTCCAACAAGACTTGATGTACCTAGAGAGGTGTCTGAAGTGGAGGTGTAGGAGAATGAGAAATGGACATTTCAGAACAGGAAGGAATCTCATCGAGGCTAGGGAGAAAGGAAGAATGATGATGTAGACCATTCCATGGAACTTCCTCCAAAGACATGACCTCCACGATACTCTCATCAATGGGGAATGTCTCGTTCAAGGGATCTAGAGAATCCCAAGAACCAAGCTAAGGGGATGGCACATAATTTTCCAGGTTCATACTGAAGATAGTATGATTTTCTGAAGTGGCCATCAAAGCTAAAACAAGTTCTTGATAATTTATCTCCAATAGACTCAAAGGCATAGCATCACCAAATGAGTCAATTTGATCTTCGGTAGGGATAATCCAAGGATCCACAGAATCCATGATATATTGATTGAATGAATATTTGGAGGTGGGAGAGTAAAAGTACGCATCAAGGAAGAGTATTTGAAGAGACCCGGTTCCACACTCTCGTAAGGAATATCAGTATTTCCCACATAAGGAACGTTACTATTCAATGAACTAGAAGAAAATAAAGACAGTTGATCAATCATGACTACTTTTCCTTCATGAGGAAAACGAAGTACGCGGAACAAAGAGGACACTAGAAAAAACATGGCATGAGTCCAACTTCACCCGAGAAGAAGGTTGTAGTTGAGATTGGCATCTACAACTTCTACTTCTAGTTCAACAGTCTTGCCTTCTAATGTAATCACTAAGTTCGTGAGAATACCGTATGGTCATGAACCTCTGCCTTCAAAGGCTTCCAAGGTGTTCGAAGATTGGTCAAGGGGATGAGAGCCAATGGCTTTCCAACATGAAATTGACATGATGTAGGTAGAGGCACCTTCATCAATAATCATTCTATGAATCGTCTTTTTGTTGATAAGGACCTCAATCAGAAATGAAATCTAATGAGGAAGACGAGGTACATGATTCTCTAGATTGAAAGTAATCAGACTCGAATCAAAAGGATCAATAACACCTATAGAAGGTAGTAGTGATTTCCAGTGCATTGGAAAGGATTGAATAACCTCCAAGGCAAATATCATCGAAGGTGCCTAAGCTAATCCTCAACAATATTATAATTTTGTGCATCTCTAACATTTGGATTGAAATATGACTTCCGAAGAACACCTTTGGGGTGTGGCCAAATGACAGACTCACTGTTAGGGCGCCCAATATGGAGTGGACCAAAAGAGGATGGAGTAGAAGTAGAAGGAATATCATTGGCTTCTTTCTCCGTCATCTGCTTAGACGTAGCTTGATATTCGTTGGTTTGAGTAGTGATTAAGATAGGTGATAAACCTTGCATCATGAACACTTGGGAACCTGAGGAAGCAGAAGATTGAGGCTGGTCTACCAATTTGGTCTGTTGTGATGGAAATGGTTCTTTTCAGACAGTCGAAGTCCATTTTAGTAAGAGACTAACTTCAAATTGTCGAGGAAAATCCTTAGTGTAATGATTCTCCTCAAAGATGAGGAAATGATACTTCGGCTTTCTTCGAGAAGCATCATCAGCAAAGATTTAGGAGAGTCCTGTTTTGGGGCATCAGCTTTGGCCTTACCTTTTCCTTTCTTTTTACCCTTAGAGGCTTTGTCTACTGTGGTAGACTAGACAACATGAACCTTAGAGGTTTTACTAGGACTAGATGAATTCTTAGAGGGATTATTGGAACCAGTGTTCGAGACCAATTTCTGCATCAAAGAATCTTTCTCTGGCTCTGAGACATGGAACCAATCACACCATCAACAAGTGGTGTATCCGAAGACTTTGACACTATGAGATCCAATGATGGTCTCGAAGCATCGGGTAACATCTCATACAATGTGCCAAATTGCGAATAGACTAGGTCTAAATACTGGGCACAGGCGATAGCTTGCTCTTCAGTAACACACCCACCCATGGCTATATCCTTAGCAATTTTGCTGACGAATGATTTTGTGAACCATTCTGTCAACAACTCATGAGAAATCTCAAACTTGACGAGGCAACGCTGATGTCTCCATTCATGGATATGATCAAAGATGTGGGTTGCAGTGTCTTTCTTAAGTGACATAAGCAAATACGTGCCAGTTTTATAGCGAACCAGTAGCTAGAAATGAGCGAGGAAATCCATAGCGAGAGAGTTGAAGTCAGCATAGGTACCTCGACAAAATTTGATGTACCACTTAGCAGCAGAACCTGTGAGAGTTCGTTGAAAGATTCGAAGACGGATAGAATCATCGACATACGAATTGGAGGAGCACCAGAGGTGATATGTCATCATGTGGGCTTGTTGATTGTCCTTCACTTTTCCCTTGAATTTGGGGAAATCGCTTGAAATCTTCGTTGGAAGTGGAGACTAGTATGGAAAATGAAGAATGCGATCATTCGTGAGCCTCGAAACATCGGGAAGCTCCAACGTAGCCAAGAAAAGAAAAATCGAGTTAAACGACATATAGGGCCTTTAAGGAGACCCAAACTATGGAGTTCATCCTTGTTTGTAAGGAGTTTCCCCCCATAGTGGAGGATTTTATACATATGGAATCTGGTTTTGTCCCCACTGAGGGTTACCTTGAGCATAAGGAGGATTCGGTCCTGGGTAGGTTTGATACTACCCTACCATAGGGTGTTGATGAGCATTGTATGTGGCATACGAGTTATAAGGCTGTTGAACCTATTGACCCTTGTACGTAAGGATTTTGACCCTAGTGATGCAGGGGTTGACCTTAACCTTGCAAACATTGACCTTGGCCTTGGAAAGGCTGACCTTGCTAATACGCATATAAGGCTTGCTGCTGTCAAGGCTGACCTTGTTGCTGCAAAGGATGGCTTTGTTGTTGTAAAGGTTGGCCTTGCAACTGCAAAGGTTGGCCTTGCGAGGACAAAGGTTGGGAGGATTGCTGAAAAAGTTGCATCTGTGACTACAAAGGTTGTTGCGACTGTTGTAAAGGTTTCCCTTGTGGTTGTAGAAGTTATCCTTGTTGTTGCATTTCTTTCCCTCGCTGTTGCAAATATTTCCCTTGCTGTTGCAAAGGTTGCCCTTGCTACTACAAAGGTTGTCCCTGTTGTTGCAAGGGTAGCTGGATAATTCCAGGGGTTATACCCTGAGGGTATTGATAGTTCTTGAATTGGATCTGGCCATATCCACCAGGCCTAGTGCATTGACCAGGCTAAAAATAAGGTCCAGCTTAAGGAATGTAAGGCAGATTAACCATAGCTTGCGAACCATATGGGACATAAGCTGGTTGGAATGGAACTTAAGCCATATACGGCTGCTGATATTGGACATTACCTGACCCAGACAGACCAGCAGGGCTAGGAATAACACCATAAAAAGGTTGATTCATTCCAACCATGTGAGTTTGTAATCCACTCACATTGGCTTCGCCTAACATAAGGGGCATATTTGGATCTTTCCCCTAGCTAGTGGCACGATCTGTCCACTCATTGGAGGGAGAGAAGAACTTACCAAGACCTTACCCAAGATAGTCAGTTGAAACAGAAGATTCGGTTGAAATGACAAAACAGGTTGAGACAGAATGGTAGGCTGAACCAGAACTGAAGTGACTGCATTTTACACAAACAATAGAGAGGTTTTGTTCTAAACAAATGGACCTGACGAAGGCATAACATCGAAAGACCATATGGGGTTCTGATACAATGAAGAGGCACTAGGAGTGCCTGAAACTAACTGAGCTAAAAAGGTATAACCATGCGGCAATATGGGCTCACTAATATCAGGATAAGAGAGAGATGGGACTCTTCCCGTATAAGGAAATTCTTCTGGAGGGAACCCATATCCCTTCTCATCATCTATATGAGGAGTATGGATAGCAAAGACTTTCGAATGACTCGTAGAGGAGACTGGGATCTCGCCTTTTGACTCCATATATGGAAACAACTAGCGATGAGGAACCAAAGATATATGAGGATATAACTCCAAAGGAATACCAGGCTAATCGTACAGACTATACAAAAGCTATGGAGATATCACAACAGGATCAAACAATGGGTTCAGTGGAAAAACAACCAGTCTTTGTGGACTTTCAGGAGTCTGTTGACTCTCAGGTGTCTAGATGGGATTATCAAAGGAATTTGGATCAGATTCTTGAGGTGACCAAGAATCTGATGGAGGAGGACAAGAAGACAAAGGTTCGATAATCAGAACAATTCCAAGTTCAACACCTTGATCCTCAAGCGATGAAGGAAGTTCTATATGAACTCCTTGGGAGGACCCTTCAGTATCAGACAACGAAGGGGAAATATGATACGGACTCAATGGTTCAACCACTATTGCTTCCCCTAAACAGCAAAAAGGAAAGGGAAAAAATCTGTTAGGGCTTTAACAATCTTGAATTAAAAGGAAATTACTCAATTTATTCTAAGAAGCAACTACTTGGGAGTGACATGTTTTTTGTGGGCAGTTAAATTTTAGAAACAAAAACATTGCCTTTTCATATTTTAAGAGTCGAGAAAAAGGATGAAAAGGTGACTCTAGTCTCTTTCAATAGTTTTGCAAGCTTGAAAGTACAAGTTTCTCGATGATCTCTTCAAATTTAAAGAGTCAGAACAGATCAAATGACTACTAAGGTTAATCTAGGTAAAAGGAGTACAATTAACCAAGGACTTGACGTACATGTAGGAAATATCCCCGAATGTCGTGTTCGGTGTATCACGTTTACAGGGTGGAAAACTCGGCTTCCTACGGATAAAGGATTGCAACCTAGAGGGTCTCCCTTTATATACGCAATGGTACGAGGAGCACAATTCTATGCTAGCGCTATCTAATACTGAAGCGAACGACAGTTTCTAAGTTTTAAAGACGTCAAAAAATGTCTATAACCTAGACCACTAGATATGATCGTTACTGTTTCAAATGCTCCTTAGGTTAATTGATAGATTTTAAAGTTGATCTTGTAATTATGTCTCAATTTCAAGGCCTTAACAATGTTTCCTCTTCCTCAAATACAAACTAGATGATGAAATGAAATCCTTCAATTCGATGAAAGCTATCTATATAGAGAAGAAGATCACTCGAATCATGCATCAAACCAAATGCAGAAATGCATCCTTGATAGACTTCAAACACTAAATGCAAAATATGAAATCTAATCTTTCATATGATAAGAAAATGCAATGCCAAAACAAATCTTAAAGCAAAATTTCCTTAATATGTAATGATGATTTTCCTCTTTTTCAAAAATGAAACTAATGTAATCTAGTGCAAAGGAAAAGAGAATGCAAGCAAACCAAGAAGTATGAAAATCTCTTTCACATCAATGATTTGAATGCAACACAAAATGTTCCAAAAACTAGGAAAATAATAACACTTTCACTTTCAGTTCGAAACATAAAAAACTTCAAAGAAAACACTTTCTTTTGATTCCAATGAGACAATCGATTTGTAATCTATCGTTCGTCAAATGAATCTTAAGTAACTTTCACTATATCCACTAATGAAAACAACTTAAGGCACAAGAACCAAAAAGTAATCTGCAAAGCATGTCTGAACACACAAAGACTCTTTAACATAGGCAATCGATCTCTGATCACTGATGGGAAGACCAATGAGTGTACAAACATTGACCTAGAAAACCTAGAACCCTAAAAGGCCAATAAAACTTCCAGGACACTCAAGCCAAGTTAAAATATAATTGCAATCAGACAATGAGAGAGTCAATGAAAAACACACTGGTAAATCATAGGGAGAAGACAACTAGAATTGAAAATCAGAGAGAAAACCCTAAATTTCTTAATTTTTTTCAATAGTCGCACCTATTAGGAGTAAAGTAGCGTTCATCGCTACTGTAACTAAAAAACCCGCGATATCATTGCAACTGTCAGACTCAAACCCACCATGGTCGAGGAAAAGGAAAAAGAAATAAAAAATTATCAAAAACAAGTCAAGTTAACAATCTTTAGGCATCTACCAGACAATGACAGCGACTATAAACAAGCAATGAAGTCTAAAAATCAATGCTTCACCAAACTCATCAAAATACAAGGTGAAGGAAGGGAAGGAAAGGGTCATAGGCTCCCGAGTTGATTCGCCATTTTTTTTGACAAGGTTAATCCTCTCTGCAGACAAAGATGATCCCTCTAGCCCAATGAGTGGGTCTAGCAACTGAAGGGACAATCAACTAAACATCTTCGTATATTATAACTGAAAAGTAGAACAAGAGAGGTAGCCTACCTTGCTCTAGTGTTAAGTCAATTTCCTTTGTTGAGATCCTCGAACCGCTTGTGTCACGGACTTGTTCCTACTTCTTCTAGCTCTTATGTACCTGCACAAGTGACCAAGAGACAACAATGCATACCAAAAATAATAGAAAATACAGTAATAACCTATTTAGTTGATCAAGGAATGCCAAACCAATACATACATGAACATATATATTTTGGGAAGATGAACCAATAGTTGTATTATTATTTAAAGAATAAAGGGGAAGCTTACAACCATAGCCTTGATGTTGAAAGGCTCTCCTTGAGTGGTAATCCAAGTCCAATCCAAGAAACTCTCCAACACTCCTTCTCCAAGTCTATTGAATGGCCTCTAAGCACAAGCTCGGCATACGGGTGCAAATGGACATAGATCAACCATTTGGGAATTGTAGAGGGGGAATTTATAGGCTAGGATAGTGAGTGAGGCCTCCTCCAAAGATAGGATGAGGCCCACATCTCAAGGAGGCATCTCACAGGGATGAGACCAAGAGGTCAAATTAGGAGGATACGACCTCATCTATGCAAAACCACCTCCAGCTCGTTGCTCTGGAACCTTCTAGATCACGAAGCTTCTCATCCTCTTTGGCAAAACTTCCTTTTTGAAACCATCATGAGTATGAGAGGGAAAAGAGCAATGTCATCACTGGCTTAACAAGGTGCGATAGGCGATCATTGCGGTTTTGAGCTTCATAAGAGCAATGACTCTTAGTTTAGGGTTTCATGAGCCATTTCTACAGTGAAAGCTCCAGATATTTTCCAAGCAAATTTAAAGGAAGGATCTGAGTTGTATACATTGATGAGTATACTGTATAATGTTCATGTTTCAGGCACTTCAGGGTATGTCATAGGGAAGTGCAAGAGGCATGACAAAATACTCTGTAACACTTCTATGACACATCATCAAATTACAAGTTACATAATGGGAAAAATTATGTCGTGCACCTTGTGTCATCCTATGTGGAACCATGCCCCTACAGAAACCTGCCAAACTTCAAAATATCATAACTCCTTATCCATTGGGATTTTTTCCCAGTGCCATATACCATTGGAAAGGTCTATCAAAGGGTTATCCAACTTATCACTTTTCTCCTAGATTTGAACACTTTACCTATCAACAAAATTCCTTCAAGGATAGGCTACACCTTAATACTAATCATCAACAAACTACCCCTAAACTGGTATTTATGTGTTCACTTGATAACAATTACTAAAATTTCATATGGATAATGTGCTCTCAACAACAATAACCCTAAATATGAATAGTTATAACCATATTCAGGAGATTGACTATGATTAGCTTCCTTTTAAATGCAAAGTTTTCCATGAATGTGGCCACTTTGCAGTAAGTTAAAAAATTAACTATCAGGAGTATAAAAAACAATGGGATGAAGGATAAAATGGAAAAAACAAAAGAGGAGAAGACACTTAGCTAAAAAACAAAGCAATCAACCAATGCAACCAAATCAGAATGGGAACAAAGGGAAAGGACCACCTTCCCCTAAGTGATCCACTCTAGCGTAAGGAGAAAGATATATTAAAGGCCAAAATGAGAAAAATAATAGCTTTTAGGCTCTCAAATTGGTGACTGGAGAAGGGGAGATTCTCAAAACAAATTTACAAGAACGAGTGAAAAATTTGGAACCATGGCATGAACTAGAGAAAAATGATGAATTCATGTCGCCATAAGAAAATAATCCAATGCCAGAGAAACTAAAAGCTGAATGTTCCTCATAAGAGGAATAATTCCTCTACCCTAAAATCTCCAAGTTGGGGCCTTCCTTTTAGAGCTCAGCTGACGAGGAGTCGATGGCATAGAAGGAATTAGAAAGGCTCCAACTGAAGTTTGGTCAATATACCAATAGAGAAGTAAGGCATGAAAAAACAAAGAAGGATTAGTAAATGGGAACAAAGGAAATCCTAGATCCAAAAATAAAGGGATATAGAACACTACAAAATGAGCTAACTTAACCCCTCAAGAAGGGGATACTCATACAACAAGTAATGAGGGTACTCTCCTAGAATTCCACAAGATTGGAGTCAATAAAAAGGGATGGAGGAATTGAAATATTTAGTCAATAAAGAAAGACCCTAAGTTCTCCTACTCGAGGAGATAAAAATAGGGGATCAAGGGATCCTCCAAAACCATCACAATATTTGGAATAATAGTGGGATTCTTTTCATTAGTACAAGAGGAGCTTTAAGCAAGATATCCACCATGTGGTATTAATATTCGCTTTGATTGATAGAATCTAGTTCAACATTTCACTGTTTGGGTATTTGTTTTCTACATATTCCTTTAAATCAGGTAGTTCACTTTGTCAATATTTACATGCTTTCTCAATTTATAGAAAAAAATGTTTATTGGAATTCCTTAGTGGCCCTTAGAGTCATGGTTTTTGGATCAGAATGCATATTGAGTGGTGACTTCAATTCAACCCTTCATTAGTGCAAGAAAAAAGGGGGATCTCATGTCTGACATCAACTCCAAGAACATTTATAAGACCTTATACATAAATTAAATTTGTTATTTATAAATACATCCACTAACAAATTCACTTAGAGAAATAAGCGGAGTGGACCAAGCCATATTGTTGCTTGATTAAACATATTTTTAATTTCAGATCCATTCTTATCCCAAAACATTCTGGTCAGTTCCAAAATCGTCCCTTCAATCAACTTGGATCACAGGTTGATTTCTCTTGACATCTCAGAAGACATTGAATTTAGGCCACTACCTTTTCGCTATTGTCTAATTTGAGCGAACTCACCAAACCTCAACGATTTGGTGAAGAAGGTTTGTAGTGAGTGGTTATTGGGAAGCCTAGTTATAGTATGTGAGAAAAATATTAATTCATTCAAACCTGCATTAAAACAATGGGCTCGAGACCAAAAATAAAAAAAACAGAGAAAGATGCAAGTACATGAAAAAATGGAAATTATATATGATAAGATGGAGAATGGGTTAATGACACATGATCTCTTGCAAAAAAAAAGAGAAGAATTTTCAACCTATAATAAAATTTTCAAATATGAAGAATAGATTTGGTATTTAATATATTGGAGAATTTGGTTAAAGGCGAGAGATATGAACACAAAAAATTTACAAAAACAAGCAAAAAATTGAATCTAGAAAAACAATATTAAAGAGATTTTTATGAGGTATAAAAAAATTGGTTTTTGCATAGCTCAAAGAGGAGATGGTCCATCACTTCAGTAATTTGTATAGTGCTACACACCCTAGAAGCTCTCAAGTGGAAAAATCAATGTTGAAACATATTCATGAGTTTATTTCACAAGACAAAAGTACACCCAATAACAAAGAAATATGCCAAGTTGTCTTTTCCTTCAATCTAGAAAAAGCATTAGGACTAAATGGATTATACGTTCATTCTTACCAACAGTTTTGGGAGGGAAATGGTGAATTATTAATTAGTCCATCCATAGTAAAATCAATCCTACATGGTGTATTTCGATCTACCTAGTATGAGATGGCTAGGTGATCAATTTTTGGGTCATAAGAGACATATATTTTATATTATCATCCTAGTTTAAGAGGTAATCAACTCTAGCCAAAATTACGAAAATAAAGGCATCATCATCAAACTAGATATGGGAAATGCCTTTGATAGAGTAAGTCATGAATTCATCTTCAGAGTAATGGACAAATTTGGCTTTGATGATAAATTTACTCAATGGGTTTGTTTATGTATCAAAACACTATGGATTGTCCCTTTGGTTAATGGAAGAGTGGTTGGTTTCTTTCAAGGCTCCTTAGGGCTTCATCAAGGCTACCCTCTATCTCCTTTCTTATATATTATCTTTGTAGATTCTCTTAGCCACATGTTTGAATATGAAAGGACATGTGTGATCCTTTTGAGAAATATATTTCCTAGAGTTATCAAAAGTATCAATCACTCTCAATTTGTTGATGAGACGCTCTTGTTAGGGTGTGCCTCCACAATAATACCTAAAAGGCTATAAAAAAAAAAACAACAACAACAACAACTCCTTTCTTGAAGCCTCTGAAGGCCAAACAAACTCAAGATATATTATATTTATACATGGAATGTATCATTAAGGAAGAAAAGAAAAATTGGAAAAAAAATAGGATTTTCAAACAATTGAATCATGAAAGGAACTCAAATGTATAGGAATTACAATCTACCTGAAATCACATTCATCTCATGCATATCAAATCATTAGAAAATGGGAGGCCCAACACGCATTGTGGCAACTAGAAGATATCTACGTTATTTAGGGAGGTCAAGAGCATTCAATTTAACCCCTTAGGGTAATAGTTCATAGTCGTCAATGAGCCTCCTCAGGACTCCAACATGTCCATAGTCATCAAGGACTTTATTATCATTAATAGTTTTATGTTTTGTAAATGAGAATGAATTAGTTTTTGAAGATTTGGTTAGCAATGAACTAACGTAAGAAGTTTGCTTCTACTAGGGCAATTTTTTAAGGTATACACCTATAATGTCGCTCAACAGTATGCTTCTCATGAAGTTTAATGTATCTCATATAAGAGAAGAATGATAGAAATATTAAATAGGGTTCTATGTAATTCCTAGTGTATTTTCTATGAGTCAGGTGCATATTTATGTAATATAAATACTATTTCGAGTTAAAAAATAGATTATTAATAATATGATAATTAATTTAATATATTATTATATTAATTGTTATCCATTTTGTTATGGTAGACTCTAACTTATAGATGAAATTATATTTATCACTGGAATCTCGCAATACAATTTCAAGCAAGATTGCAATTTTTTGTTGTTTAAAATACATTTTGAATGCATATATGTATTTAGCACACTAAAAAACCCATGGGGCACTCGAACTATATAGATTAAACAACTTAAACTCTATTTTTTAAAATATTAACTGGGTTTTGGTTAAAATTAACTAGAAAAAATGCCATAAAAAAGGCTATTTTCTCTATTAGTCATCCAGGTGGCTCTAGAAAGGCTCAAAGATGGCTCCAAAAAGGATCAAAAATCAAATTATTCAAAAGGCAGTTAAACCAATACCAAGTTGTAGTGCTAGTCATTACTATTCCAATGGCATAGACGGTACGCAAATTCGGGTCCATATGACCATTTTATGACCATTAGAAGTTTGCAAGTTAAAACAGGAAAGTGATACCCTTAAAGCATGTGTGGCAGTTGACTGGCCAATTAGCCAATAAAACAAGGCACTCCATTATTGGTTCCTTGCCCTGCAGAAAAGACAAAAAAAATATTAAAATCCCATAAAAACAAAATCCATAAAGGCAAAAAAAATAAAAAATATATATATATATATATATATATATATATATATATATATTAAAAAAATTAATATATGAACCAAACCTTTTAAAACCATAAAAATGTTTATATAACCCTATTATAAAATAGTTGAACCATATATATGGTTGATGTATGTTAAATCCAAATAAGACATAAATGAACGGGTTTATGTATAACCATATATGACGGGGGCATTTATGGGTAAAACAAAAGTTTGTTATATGGTGGATTAACCACACCATTATATTAAAAAACAATGGTTATGCCAAACATCATCCGACTGTTACAAACAATCTATTCGAGTCAACGGTCATGGTATTTGTTAACACGGTTACAAAACACGAAACTCGGTCATGGTATTTGTTAACACGGTTACAAAACACGAAACTTAAATGACAGGCATACGTATAATGGGAAGTGATGAACGGTTGAATTGGCGTATAAATAGAAATGTTTTGTTTCTATGGAGCGAGTATTTTGAGCCTACGATCTCGCCTGAGTCAATATTTTATTATTAAGATTTCAACCATCCTGCCAACCAGATGGGCTTTAATAAATCTTCCAACCACCTAATACTTAAAGTTGGCTCATTTGCCATTCGACGGGTATGGAGGCAGCGCAGAACTTATGTTGTAGAACCTTGACGCCCATGGCCAAGGTGGAAATTTGACGGTGCAAATTTCAAGATAGATTCTCAGAGAATCTTTGCAGGAATATTTTTTTGATGTTGTGAAGAATATTTAAATCTCGTGAGGGTGATTTTTGAAGGTGTTAGAATCATGCCAAGTTTATACTCATTTGAATCTGTTTTTTGATAAGAGTCTCATAGTGTATTAGGTTTTCAAATCTGAGTAGTCATTTTTCCAAAGACAGATGTTGAACAATGGAACCATGAAGGTGGAACCTTGATGTAGGAATTTGCAAGGAATCTGAAAGATTCCCTAGAGGTCCGAAAATGATAGTTTCATAACCAGGCCAACTTTATCATTTTTCTCAATTTTTTGAAAGGAACACAATGGTGTGATTAGCTTTTTCATCTGAGCAGTCGAATTTTAGTTAGCCTGCTGAAGAGAATCTTTGAGGAATCTTTGAGATTCTCGGGGAGCCCAAATTTGACCGAGTTTGAAAGTGGTCGAGTTTGCAGTTAGATTTCATTGTTTTTCTCCAAAAATTCAATCGTGCAGTTAGTTTCTTCAGTAGAGATGTGCATATTCAAGTTGTCCCCAAAAGTGGAGGTATAAGATGCATTGGTTCCATGTCTTCTTTTTATTTTTTTTGAGATGATGATTTGAGGTTGAGATCTATGTATGTCACATTGTGAGAGGATCTTTGTATGCAACTTTATGTGAGAGATCGTTATTTTTTCATGTTGAAGGAGAGTTTATATGAGCGAGTATTCTTATAGAAGAACATCTTGTGGAGAGACATGCCACTCTAATTAAGGAATTTCATCCTTGTATTTGACAAACAACACATCATGTACTGATCATCATCTTGCAACATTTAATGAAGTGGCCTCCCCACTCTTCACATTGGGCTTGGAGATGTAACCCACACTAGGTGAACTTCATTATAAACTTGTGTGTGTTCTTTGATTTGATGGTTTCCTTTGTGTTTCCTCTTCTTTAAAGTATGCGCATGTGGTTTTTCACACTGTTTCATATGAAATTCTGCTAACATCACAGAAGTAAAAGTTTTTGGTTAATTTCAGTAGATGAGAGAATCCAGATCAAGTTTGGTATCAGAGAAGTCTTTTTTCTTATGTGAATTGTGAGTGTGAATGATAACTAGAGATTGAGTGTGAAAAAAGAAGGAAAATGGAGGATCAAAAATATCTTTACAAGGCCTTCTACAGAATGGTGAACATGGTAGATGTAATGTATGTAGATTACGAGGAGAAAATGGAAAAAGAGGAATAGGAGAAAGAGAGAGCAGAGGACGATGCTCTATCTCCATCTTCAGGAGAATATTCTTCATTTTCATCCTCTTCTCATCGTTCAAATGAATAAATCATCGAAAGACTTTAAGTGGAGAATGTTGAATTGAGGAGACTTCTACAAGAAGCCGAAGAGGAGAAGCAGAGATTGCATCTTCATTTACAAGCCAAGGAAGAGGCCTTGGAAAAGATGAAGTGCAAGAAAGGCTTATCGAAACCATCATCACTTGCTTCAAAATCAATAGCCAAGGTAAATAATGTTTATAGTTCTTTAGTTTCATTTTCACATGTTATTTATGTTGGAATCCTTGAGGTACCCATTTTAGGATTGGGGTACACTAAAGGAGAGTGTTCAAAGGAAGCAAAAGCAATGGGTTCTTCATAAAAATAATCCAAGTCATTTCCAAAACCAACAAGGAAAGTGGATGATGGGAACACATCGCAATATTCCCATGGCTGTGCATATTGGAAAGGAAGAGTCAAGGTAAGCTCTCATCACCAAGATCACACTAGAGATAACCAAGCGAGGTATAAAAAGTCTCAATATGCTAATGTTCCTTTTAATTACAAGAAAAATGTTAATGATGGGCATAAATCATGGCATAGAAATCCATGTGCTTTTTGTGGCTTGTATAACCATGTTGTTGCCAAGTGTTGGAAGAGAATGGCAACAAGGAAGAGAACAAGAGATGTAGACCCTTCACCACGTCATGGAAGGAAGAAGGTTAAGCAGGTCTGGAGGAAGAATAATTTTTGTAGCCATTGTAACAAGCATGGACATCAAAAAGCTGCATGTTGGGAGCTCCATCCAAAGCAACGTCCCAAGAAGGACAAAGCATCTACAAAGGAACCAGCCAGTAAAGTTGTTCAACAAGCGAATTAGCTCTAGAACGATGATCCACTCACTTTGATTAGTGAAAGATGGTTTTATTACAGATAGTAGCTTTTCATGGCCTCATTTCATAAATCCCATGTTATGAAATAATTATTGAAGTGTTTTCCATCACTTATGAATTAAACATGATAATGTTTTGGTATTTTGTAGATAGTTGGGGTATTGGGTTTTGTTACGATTCTGATGTAAACTCTACCAAAGAGTGTGTTATAAACTCTTGGCAAGTATGAGGTTTCTTGGATCATGATCAATCTTGTAAAAGAACATGTGTGTTACGAGTTGTACTACAGGTTTGTATAGGATACATGTGTCCGTTCATCACTTATGGCTCCAAAGAACAAAGGTGAAGGAGAATGAATTGTGGCTTGTTAGGGCACTTGTTGTGCATACGAGAGAGTCCAACAAATGGCAGATTGTGTTTATGTTTTTGGAGGAAGAAAATCTCCTCAGTGGGGAGGAATGATCCAAGTGGCTCCAAAAATGGTAAGAAATCCAAGATGGCTCTAGAAAGGCTCAAAAATGAAATTCTTCAAAATGTGGTGAAACTAAGGCCAAGATGTGGTGCTCGTCATTACAATTCCAATGGCACAAACAGTGCACAAATTCGAGCCTATTTGACCATTTTATGACTATCAGAAGTTTGCAAGTTAAAGTAGGAAAGTGAGACGCATAAAGCGTGTGTGGTAGCTAACTTACCACTAGCCAATGACACAAGGAATTCCATCATTAGTTCCTTTCGCTAAAAAAAGACAAAAAGAATAATATTAAAAATCCCATAACAAAATAATATTAAAAAAAAAAACCAAAAAAACAAAAACAAAATAACATATTAAAAAAATAACTATATAAACCAAACCTTTTAAAACCATAAAAATAGTTATATAACCATATTCCATATTATAAAATAGTTGAACCATATATATGGTTGATGTATATTAAAACCAAATAAAACATCAATGAATAGGTTTATGTATAACCATATATGGTGGGGCAAGTATGGGTAAAACAAAAATTTGTTATATGGTGGTTTAGCCACACCATTATATTGAAAAGACAAAATTGGTTATGACAAACATCTTCCAACCGTTACAAACAATCAATTTCAATCAACGCTCATGGTACTTGTTAACACGGTTAAAACACATGTAACTTAAACAACAGGCATATGCATAATGGACAATGATGAACGGTTGAATCGGTGTATAAACAAAAATGTTTTGTTTTTATTATTAAAATTATGGAGTAGGGATTTCAAGCCTACGACCTAGTCGAGATCAATATTTTCTTATTAACATGTCAACCAGCCTACCAACCAAATGGGCTTTGATATATTTGGCAACAACTTAATACTTAAAGCTAGCTCATTTTCCATTCAATGGAGGCAGAGCGGAACCTTTGGCGTGGAATCTTGACGCCCATGACGAGGGTGGAACTTTGACGGTGTGAATTTCGAGACATATTTTCAGAAAATTGTTGTAGGAATATTATTTGATGGTGTGAGGAATCTTTAGATTATCTGAAAGCCTATTTTCGAAGGTGTGAGAATCATGAAAAAAAATATTCATATTCATATATATTTATTTATTCAAAAATATCATTATATTTTAATAAAAAAATATTAAACATCAAATATTTAAGCTCGGCTTATTTAGATATTACATGCAAAGGATTTCATCTACTCAAAACAATATTTCAAAAAAAAATATTTTTTCCATTGTTAGTCTTTGCTGAAGGAAAAGGCTATAGGACAATAAGAACTATAGAACTACAGGAATCCACTCATGATCGACTTTGCTGAAGGAAAAGGCTATAGGACAATAAGAACTATAGAACTACAGGAATCCATGCATGATTGACTTTGTATTTGTTATTATTTAGCTATAAAAAATTAAATTATTCGTTATTATTTTTTATTCTTAGTTCTGTGATATATTAAAATTTTATTTTTGTATCATTTTATTGGTGAAAATAGTTGAAGTCTTATTGCAAAAGTGAGTTGAAATAGAAAAAATTAAATAACAAGGAAAGAAATGAAAAAGTCAAAAGTAAAAGGCAATAAATTGAAATAGAAAAAGTAACAAATAATGGAAAAAGCTAAAAGTTGTTTCAATTGTTTTTTCACTTGAAGCTCTTAATCTTGCGAATATTTTTTAACAACATTATAGATATTATTATATATAATATAGATATAATAATATTATATATACTTATTATTAACATAGTATGTTATATGGGGTGGCAGGAGGGGGAGAGATTCTCATTAATGTCGAAGTAATAAATGTTGATTGGTATTCCTAGGGCTTGTAAAAGAAGACCAATAACCAAGCAGAAGCCTATGGATTATATCTTGGACTCACTTTAGCTCATCAAAAAGGAATTAAGGAAATGAATATTTTGGGTGATTCTCTCTTGGTCATAAAACACATGCACTCAAACTCTATGGCCATGTATAACAAGCTAAATCAAATTTTGAAAAGAGCCCTTGACATGCTCCCTCTCCTTGGGAATTTGCAATTTTTTCACATTCTAAGAGGCCTAAATAAGGATGCAGATATGCAAGCCAATACAGCGTGCCAAATGAAAAAAAGTTGCAACAAGGTCAATGAAATTGATGGTTATTTACCTATCCCTTAAATCTGTGCATGAAAGCCCCAATTATTGATGATAAATTTCTCCTTCTACAACAAATATCAAGTACAAAAGTTGCAAATCATGGTTTCAAATGTTTTATTAATCCTTCTTGACCCCCCTTCCCTCCCCTTGGGTGAAGTTTTCCTTCCTCCCTATTTTCCCTTCTCCCGTCCCCACCACCTCCACACCACCCTCCCCATCACCCCCACCCCTACCCCCCTCTCCCGGCCACCTCTTCCACCCCCTCAGCATTACCGTCCTCCTCCACACCCCTCCTCCCTATCTCCCCAACCCACATCTTCCCTTCCTATTTTTTCCCCCACTCCCCTCCCATCTAGAAACATTTGAGTATTACCCTTCCTACTCATTTGACCCATGGTTGCAATCCTCAATAGGTCAGATCACTTGGTGTGGAGGAAATTTTAAGTGTGGGAACTTTGCAAGTCGTTCCTAATATCTAGCTCTGTAGTAGGAACAATCAAGTTATCTCCATGTGAAATCCCTCAGGGATAGAGCCACATTTACTTCCCTTGGTATGGATCAGATGGTTCGTTCATGTGAAGGTTAAATTGCGTAAGGAAAATTTTTTTTCAAGCACTAGAGAAATCATGATCGAGAATTGGGATCCCGGAGGTAAGCTCGTCACCTTTAAAAAAAAACATGAGACTTATGTTCAAAAAGTTTTGTAAATTGTTGAATAACGGTCTTAACCTCTACAATAGGAATGCTTATAACTTTGCCTAGAGGGTTGCCGGAGAGAGGACGCTTTGGCAGAGATGGGGTTTTTAGTGGATAATATTGGATGTTGAGGGTATCCCCTTACCTAAGTCTAGAAAGTGTCATTTTCTAGTAATTATGGTCGGACGGGGAGATTCAATTGTTGGTGAGTGTCAATTGCACAGTGTCAGGTCCCATTCTAAAAGGTCTTGCTACTGTGTGATCATTTTGGGTTTTGTTGGGTTCTTCGTTCCTCCTTGTTAATTAGGTTACTGGGAAAGATCCCAAAGCCTCATCGTGAACCATCCCTCTGATACAATTTTGATTGTGCATCATTTTCTTCTCAACGATATGGACTCTAGCTCCTAGGGTCATCAATGCTCACACTAAGATAAGATGGCAAGCCATTCTGAAATGAAGTGGGAAAATTTCCCCCCTCTAGCCTCATACTCCCATCTTTCCTGTGGGTCTTACAGTAGAGAACAATCATCACTGCAGGCGGGCTTGGAAAAACTTCATAAGAGTCTTTAGCAACAGAGAAAAGAGGCTTGTGAAATGCAAGAAAGGAACATTGACAAGAACAAACAAATCTGATAGGTGGAAATGAGGTAGATTATCTACAAAGTTAAATCGATGATATCTAAATTCAATTGGCAATGCAGAACTCCCAGATTGCTGAAGAAACAATTGGCATCGACCTCAACTGACCAGCTGACTTTGATGACTAATCTGCTTATTTTGTTTTTTTTCCATGACGAATTTTAAATGTATTTTGTTACTATGAAAGTTTTGTAAGGTCTACTCTAGTAAATATGTAATCACTCAGTCACTTTTTGCAATTTTGAAAGGAAAATGGGCTTGGACAGTCAGTCTACAAATAATGATGCCCATTGATGGCAATGTATATGAAATGTAAATATCTCGTTCTTTTGACACGACCGGGCATGGATTAATACAAAAATAGTACTCTTTTTTGTTAAAAAAAACATAGTATGTTATCTCTCTCTCTCTCTCTCTATATATATATATATATATATATATCGTTTACTTTTTACCAATTGAATAATATTAAAAAGTGCGACGTAGTAGCTAGTACCTATCACTTAGTTTAAATATAGCTAAATTAAAGTAAAAAAAAATAAAGAACTAAAATTGCATATACCTCATCTTGCAACAACAATATTAACTACTAATATTGTAAACATGTGTCTGTTAATTTAAAAAAAAAATGATGATGTGAAATAAATGTAAGAAAAATATTTATTAAAAAAATCTCTAAAAATTAGAAGTGAGATTTAGTTAAAGGGAAGAAAAGTCATTAAAATTAAGAAATAAAATTGAACCATTCTTTTCATAGGTAGATACAACAAATTTCGGTGTTAACTTGTTTCTAGAGTCTCCATATCATTGTTACTATTATTTGTAGTTTCTCTTGTACAAAAAAGGTTTTTTGTAATGTTCTTCCAAAAATAATATGTTAGAGTCACAAACCAAATAGTTTACTTTCCTAGAGACCAAACAAATACTAGTTAAAAAATACTATGGTATTCTTAAATAATATAATTCAATGTTGAATTTCCAAGACATATGGGAGCTCTTTTACTAATATCAATGCTTTCAATAAAGAAATATTAAATTGTTCAATATGTTCAAGCACAAAAACATAAAATGCCTCAATAGTCAGCAAGTGTTGTAGGGCAGTGTAGTCCCTGCCATTGAGATTAAGGATAATGTTGCTACAAATTTTGCATATAGAAGTTGCTAACATGATACATATAAAACATACTATGAAATATTTAAACTAACATTAGTAAAAAGTGGAGAATATAAATATATATTTTCATATATATAAGCTAACAAAAAATGATTATTCTATAAAATTGTTTTACAAAGCACAGTTGTATTCAGATTTGTATGATAAAGTTTGACAATTCATATTTCCTCAAAAAAAATTCATTGTAATTCAATTACAAAGTAGTAACTTTGGTAGGACTTATTCGTATCACATTCAAATTATGTACATATACAATTAAATAAATACCACTTGTCACACCTACCATCTGAAGTGATATATATATATATATATATATATATATCTATATATATATATATATATATATATATATATATATATATATATATATATATATAACTTCTACCTTGTTCAACCCACAACGTATTAAATAAAACACAGTCATAGAAACTGTAACAAGTATATTAAATAAATTATTTCCGACACCCCATCATAATTCATACCACACATTCTACCTAAATACACATAGTCTGAATGTTGGAAGTGATTTATACCTAATGTAGCCTCCGAATGGGATTACTTTTATTTTTCCTTGAGATTTAATGAATTTTATTTCTTGGTTAAAGATTGGGTCTTTCATTATGCTTCGCCCATGGAAAAACTTGATAATTACATACATTATTATTACAAAATTATATTCCAAGTCTATATATTCAAGCAATCAAGCAATCAACAGAGTAGTGAAACCGACCTTCCCCTCTTGCACAAATTGTTTAGTACAATGCACAACTATATAGTGTTGATCGATTTCACATGACACTTAAAATGATGCTAGACTCTTGCTCAGACAAAGACTAATAATGTGAAAATTGTGAGGGATTTTTCTTGGGTTTCTTCTGGCCTAAGTTTTCGACCATTAACCATCTCATAACTTTTCAATGTTTTTGAAAAAGAGATAAAGAAACAATATTTAATGATGCTTCTTTGGTTTTTCTAAAAATTATCATGCATTGTTGAATAACTTTCAAAAATAATGGAGAAAGTAGGAACTCAAGTAGAGTGGAGAAGAGCTACTTTCTAATTATATGACAAGTTTATTGTAAAATTGAGGGTCCCAATAAATGATAAAATTAGAAGAATTGGTCAAAATCAAGAGTAGAATAGAAATGACTGTTAGCCTCACTTTCACATTAAAAACAATTCTAAGTCCAAATAATTAAATTAATTAAATTCATGAAAGTTATGATTTAATCCTACTTTTCTAGATTGAGTTTGTTCCTCATTGTTAGGAGTCAGTTTAGGCTTAGTTGGCGGAGAGATTCTCTCCAACTAGTTAGACTCCTAGATTAGTGTGTTCTTGAGATATTTTCTCAACCATAGTGTTTGAGACCAACTTCCTCATGTATTTATTTGTACTATTATCATTCTTTGTACATTGGATTGATTAATAATGAGAATGTGAGGAATGTTGTAAGGCTGAGGCCTTTTCCGCCATATTTTTATATGTCTAATATTTATTTTATGAATGTGTTATTATTAGTTGATTTAGTTTTCTACATGTGGTATCAGAGCATTTGGTTTTGTCTTTGAGATCGCAAAGCATCATGATTAACTTCTAGTGGAGATTCCTAATAGCTAGAATCAATTGTTGATTGTGCTTTACAAAATTGCGTGCCACTCTTACCTAAATGATTTATGGTAGTCATGATGTTTGAATAATGTAAGATCGCTCATCATTGGAGATTTGGAGCGGTGATTGCATTGAGGGAAGATAGATCGTTGCACAGATATTTGATCTTTCTATTACATGAGTCGATCTATAGGTAGGCATGCATGGGATCTGAGGATACCAGGAATAGATAGGGCAGGTGCGGCCATATCAACATATTTGAACTGAAATTATACTTGAAAAATAAACATAGACAACTCGGTGCATCCTCTAGTAACTCAGTGATCCAAAGTCGTGTTAAAAAAAAAAAAAAAAACATCTTGCGTGAAGCTACATCTAAGCCCAGGAGTCTTCGCTCTTCAAGTGCACAACGCAGTTCAACGCCAGCTACATTTGAGCAGAGAAGGATATTTGGTATTCGAAAATGAATGGATGAATATTTGTTCCTCCCAAGCTTGGGGAAAATTTTATCATCTTGAAACATGACACAGCTTTATTGATTCCATCAAATCCTCCCAGAACTTCAATAGCCATTATGGCACAATCTGATGACCACTTTATCATTACAGGAATTGAGCTACCAATTATTCGTCTTGCTAATTCTGCAGTTGTTGACAATACATGCTCCATTCTGACCTGTAGTGTGCGAATGCTGCATGTGGCAAGCCATGAATCGAATGGAGCAGCCAGCAGCCCCCAGCGACCTGCCAGCTTTGAGGCTAACTCTATGTGGTGAGAAGAGCCTACAACTACTCCTGCAACCAGATCGCTATGGCCACCAAGAAATTTCGCTACTGAATGAATGGCCATGTCATCACCATGCTTGATGGGCTTGATCCTTATCGATGTAAAAAATGTATTATCTACTATAAGAAATGCTCCATACTTTTTACATACAGTGAAATAGACGGTAAATCCACAACTCTGATAGATGGATTAGTACTAGATTCCAGGAAAACAACTGTATTATTATTTCTTGGTTCTGTAGTTGTAGTCTGCCCATTTGTTGTAAGAATGTTCTCGAGTGATACCATAGCAGTAAAACTGTGCCAAAATAAGATCACCTTCTTTGCAGAAAGATAATATTGCTACCACTATAGCCCCCATGCCAGAGGATGTCGCCAAACCTTGTTCAGCTGTGTCAAGAAGGGCGACAGCCTTTGCAAGTTCGTCGCAGTTGGGAGAACCATATCATCTGTAAAAGTAGCAGGCAGAGGCTAACTCTTCCAGGGAATTGAACTCGTAAACTGACGATTGCCACAAGGTTTTCCCACTGGCTGCTTCATCACAGGGAGAATAGTACATGAGTTTGACTTGCACGTTGCACGATAGTGTTCAAAGAAGATCCACTTCTCAGGGTCTGTTCACCTAAGAAATAAAAGGATGAATAGGTATTTCGTTGATTTGCCATTAAATGAAAGTGATTTTTCTTGTAATTGTAGAATCATGATAATTGAGTAAAGAATGGTAGTCTGGAATCATACAATCATAAGAATACATTAATTATCGAATTAAATCACAGTGAAACGTATGTTAAGGTGTGTCAAGCACATAAAGACACTGCCTCTGCAAGAACGATGATAATCGATATTTCAAGCACAGAGAGAACCGATGACCACGAGGTTGACACTTGAAAGGAATTAGGAATTCTGGAGCTATGAGTGCAAATAGATTAATGTGTTGTCGTCGACTATCGAGAGCTTGAATCAAATTTTCTTCCAGGGTTGTTTGCATTATGGGGTAAGGAAAGTTATTCATTATTTTATTCAATGTGGATCTACGTGGAGGTTTTCTCCAACATGAAACACAACCTCGAGTTGTTGAGGTGGATTCATTGCTATTATTCTAGTTTGGAACTATTGTCATAAAGATAAGTGGACCGCCTATCAAACTATTGACCAAAACTCACCAACAAGGATGATTGAAAATGTGTGTGAGATCTGGAGACAGCATGGATAGTGTGGAGTGCATAAATTATTGTGAAATCTGGATTCTCATATTCAACTTAGGCTGTGCCTTGTCGTTGTCTTGCCCGCTTTGTGTACTTTTGCTTGTAGATTTCCGATGACCTGAACTGATTGCCTTTGAAGAAGTACCTGGAATTTTGGTTGCTGATGGAGGAAGAGCTGACATGTGGCTGAGATGGTGAAAGCATGCTTACTTTGTCGCAAATTTTCTTCTAAATAGACTTTTGAAACTGAAAGTATGCTCGCTCGCTTTGTAGCGGAAAAGGCCAGAAGGAGTGAAAGACCAGAATGCCTTTAGCTACTAAATGAGCCTGGCATTTGCAGCTTCTACACCTTCTGAACACTGCGTGGAGGAGGACTAGATTAAAGGAGTGCGTTATCTTTTTTAATTTTTGAAATCATTTCACTTCGTGACTTCATACACTTTATTTCACTTTTTAACGTTACATCATAAAGTGATTTTTTTATATATAAGTGATATCAAGCCTTTGGAGGAATAAGGACATGTTTTAATATTTCAGAGTGATGAGTTGTATTTTGTAAATGTGAAGTGGTAAGTTAAATTTCATTTAGTCATATTTGAAGTCATAAATGAATTTTTGTATTTGGAGTGATAAGTGAAAGTCATTGTTGTAATTCAAAGTAATATTTTACTTTGAGAGCGATTAAGTCAGCAGTTTTTGATGACAATTTGCTTCCAAAGTTTGCAAGTGTGACATTCTCATTGAGAAGTTTCCACGACAAAGTTGTGACATTGACGAATGATGTACTCCAGTAATTAATAAAATCATAATTTTTTGTGGTGCTTGTGTCCTAGATCTGCCCGAAATTGAATAAGGGGATCTTAAATACACCATGTAATGAACGCGTGTGCATGACTTGTGTTCAGATTATCAAAACACTCTCTTTGTATTATGCTTAAACAACTAAATGCACATAAGCAAGCTTAAGTTAAGGATGCTGCAAAATCAAGCATTTCAAGTCAAGACAACATCAACATCATCAACACTTTTTGTATCACTTGCAGATAAACATGTTTTAACTAAATTGTACGGGTGCCTTCTCGTTTGTAACCGACACCCTAATTTGAATTGTTAAGGTGAATACATTAAGTCAAGTAAGTCTTCAATTGAGTCATGAAGATTGAACTTGTCATTTGTCTCTTGGGTGCATTTTCGACAATGTTCGACACCCTTCCTTTTTTAAAATCAGCACATTTAGTGAGTACATTCAAGAAAGCACAAAGTGTCAGTAATCAATCAAGCAAGTTCAAGCAAGCCATCTAGCAAGCAATCATCATCAAACAAGTGTGAATTCTAGTGAGCATCAAATCAAGCCAGTGTTTAACACAAGTGTAATAAACAACAAAGCAAGCGAGCATGTCATTCAAACAACAAAGCAAGCGAGCATGTCATTCAAACAACAAAGCAAGCGAGCGTGTCATTCAAACAACAAAGCAAGTGAGCGTGTCAAAATCAAGTGCGAAAGTTCAAAGCACAACATCTACAACAAACGAGCCAGTGTGAAGTTGATTGAAGCATTCACAAAGTGTCAGTGAAGCATTCAAGCAAAGTGATCGTCATCAAGCGAGCGTGAAATCAAGAGTTCAAGCAACCAAGTTATAAAACTCTAGCAAGTAAAGCATCAACAATAAGCAATAGTACAAGCGAGCCTAAATTCAAAGTGAGCAAGCTAACATGGCGACACACATTCAACTGCTCCAAATTCTTAACAATAACTCTTGCTGATACGCAAGTGCATCTTCAACATCCACATGAAATGATTGAGTTTCTTCAACTGGAGTCGCAACTTCAAAGAGATGAGTTGAAATAGAAGAGTGATGTTTCCAAGTATTTCATCCGTATAGATGAAGATGAAGATGTTGATTCCAAGTCACTGATCCAACCAAATTCAAGTGTCGAAGTGGTCCCTGATCTAGTTCAACTTTCTTCCAAACCAATCATCAAGTCAGGGGAAAAACTTCAAAGTAACAAAAATCAACGAGGATTAGGATATGACAAAGATGACGCCAAATTGCATATCCCAGACTATTCAAGGCCCATTAAGTTTTTCAGTGTAGGGTTTCTTGAACAAATCACATCTGCTAGTTCTGAGAAACTTGAAGACAAACAGAAATACGTGCAAACTGAAGTTGCAGACAAACCAAACTACCTTCATTGTCAAAGAACCAGTCATTTGGAGGATCGTTGTTTTGATCTCCATCCTTGTCACCATTGTGGTAAGTCAAATCATTCATCAACACAATCCAGCAAACAACAACAATCAAGTAGATTGAAGATCGATTATTCATGGATTGATCATTGGGAATGGTCATCCACAGTCAGAATATTGTATAAGTTTTACAATCGAATTCACTCACACATAAAGCAGCCAATGGTAAAAATGAAGATGACACTCTCATGCAGTTGAATGGGGAAGTACACCAGTGAACCACTCCTACACCTGAAGGGGGAGAGTTCAGAAATAATTTGAAGGAAATTGTCTCTCCTTTCAGCTAACAAAAGGGGGAAAATGTCAATGAAATTGACAGTGTTTGTCAGACTGAAAGTTTCCACAAAATCAGCGAAGCAGCCAGTGGGCATTTTCATCAGCGAGTGAGCATCAACAAAATTCGCCAGTGGCTGATCGACAACAAAGTCAGTCGTGAGCAATTTTCAAACACAGCAAAAGCAATGAGTTGGTTTTCAACTTCATCAGCCAGTGGGCGTTCTCAATATTTTGTTAGTGGACAAAGGATGTTGATTGCAAGCAGAAGACAGATGGATCCTTTTTCAGCTTGGCACGTGATGGAGTTGTCAAGTGCCATTCAATGATGAATCAGACATACAGCTGATTCATGTTCTCTTCATATTGCAGTTTCTTCAGCATCCAACTTTGGCAGTTTTTCAGGCAGTGTTTTTTGAGGATCAACTTGAACTTGGAAGCGAGTTCCTTGTTCTTAATTTGGACTTATCATTGAGGGGGGGGGGATGTTATGCTCACTCTCACATTAAAAACAATTCTAAGTCCAAATAATTAAATTAATTAAAATCATGAAAGTTATGATTTATCCTACATTTCTAGATCGAGTTTGTTCCTCATGGTTAGGAGTCAAGATTTTCTCCAACTAGTTAGGCTCCTAGATTAGTGCGTTGTTGATAGATTTTCTCAACCATAGTGTCCAAGATAGACGTACTATCTTGAGACCAAGTCCCTCATGTATTTATTTGAACTATTATCATTCTTTGTACATTGGATTGATTAATAATGAGAACGTGAGGAATGTTGTAAGGCTGGGGCCTTTTCCGCCATGTCTGGTTTTTCTATATGTCCAATATTTATTTTATGAGCGTGTGTTATTATTAGTTGATTTATTTTTCTACAATGACATACGAATGTCTCCTCTCTTTAACTTAAAAACTTATATATAAATTAGTTAACATTTTGAATCATAAAAAATAAAGTATGCATATAAAAAGTTATGCTTTTTTATTGTTAATTTATGTGGATGATGTTATGCTATTAACAAATCATAAAAATACTTGTGATAAAATAATAATCATTTCATATAATAGTGACATTTTCTCCTTAGATAATATCATTGTTATTTTTAAAACGTTTGTGTACATAAATAAATAACCATGAATATGAAAAAAAATCAAATATTTATTTATATATAGTAATATTTATTTATATATAGAGTAAATTCACCTAAAATTTAGAATATACAATATAATTTTAGAATATGACAATTAAATAGTATGTTGTTAAATATAAAATTTATTAAATTGTAATTATTTATTTTTTCCTTAGAAAATAGGTTAAACTATTAATAATAATAATGAAATTGGTGTAAAATATGATATAAATATATACCATGTAATTTAAACTTTATCTTTTCTTAATAAAAATAACTTTGTGTATACCATTATAAATTCTCTTGATTTTCTTTTCACATAATATCAACATGTAGATTTAAATTGATGCCAAATGTGCAAAATTTAGATTATGATATTTAGATAAAATTAGTTCATATTTTCTAAATTATTTTTTTTTAATAAATTTTATTTGCAATAATATTAAAATAATAAACCAAGTGTATTGTAAGGGTAGTTTTTATTTTAAAATTGTTTATTTAAAATTTATGAATAATAAACACACATAAATAAAAATAAAAAAATAAAGCATACTTTATATTTTATAATATAATAATTTTTATTTTATTTTATTTAAAATAATATAAATTTTAATTTAGTTAAGTCTTACTGGCACATTTAGTTGAAGATGGTCCTTGTTAGCAAGGTGACTCAGGATTCTTGTTCCCTGTGCTAGGGGATGAGACATGCTAAAAAAGCTAGTGGTTAGTGTAACCTAGGTTGGGTGTGATCCTTGGGTGACTGAGACAGATTAGATGCCCATGGGTGGAAGCTCCTCAAGCCATAGGTCAAACTTGGAGGATTACACACAACTTGACAAACAAAAAAAAATATAAATTTTAATTTCTTTTTTAAAAATAATATAAATTTTCACTGGAATAATATTTTGTGTAAAATAATATAAATTTTGACGAAAAAAGTTAATAATATAAAAATAAATAAATTGAAATAAAAATTAAATTTTAAATATATAATTTAGAAAGAAAAACTATTTTTCAAAACAAATATATTTGATTTTAATTATTTCCAAATTTACAATTAAATTTGACTAAAAGAAAATAATATTTAAGAAGCTTATAATAAATATTAGAAAAAAATTAGGAAAATATTATATTATAAATATGGGTTGGATGTTGGAAAGTTAGCCTAACAACCAAATATCTTCGACAACTTTCTATTTTCAAAGTTGTGGTGATTTTTATATAGAGATTTGTGAATGAGCTTTAGATCATTTAAGATCATTTTCACATGTATATAGGAAAGGAGAAGTATAAACTCCTAAGATCATTTGTGCATAATAAATTTATATTAAAGAAAAACAAATTTTAAAGATAATATATTTGTATTAAAACAAAATATTAAATATAATATTTCAACGATATTACTAATGTTTATTTAAATTGTGATCGTCCATGTAGTTATTTACTAATAATTATAATTTCAGTTATGTTAATTGAACTTATCCATATTGTATACAAGTACATAGCATGCAATATAAATCTCAAATAAAATTTAATATATTTCTCTATAATTTACAAATTTATTAAGAACAAATATTATAATAATAAAAAATTACTAATATTACACCATTTTTAAACAATTACTTATCAGACTTTACCTCTTTAAATGATATTGTTGGTAAAATATGAAAATATAAATTTTTTCCATTAAATATGTTATGATCTAAACACACCATTAAACTTTTGACCAAAGTTCAATGATGACATCCACAATGCAGTCTTACATTTAATAAACCAAAACCCACATATACAAAGATGAACTAATATCATGAAACCCATGCACTAATATCATAAAAGCAATTGAAATAGATGAAATTTAGTCATGGAAACTATCACAATAGATGAACTCATATCCGGAAAATTATCAAAATTTTGATATAGATAAGATAAAATCAATTTTTTTTTAACTTTTATTTTTTCTTGTACCATTATATAGAAAGATCAAACTTATTACATTTTACCTTAGACTTTATTAAATAATCAATACAATTTTGAGGAATATTAAGAATATTTACCAAATCATATGTTTTTTTCCTAATTTTAATGAATAGTTTACAATGTTGGTTAATGTACAATTGGTGTCGTCGCTTAGCCAAGAGCTATTACACTTATAACCGATCAATTAATGCTTCAGAAGTCTGTGCAAATCTATCTGCCTTCCATTTAATTGCTGCTACTATGATAAGTATAAAGGAATCTATCAGTCAAATTCAGGAAAACTCTTACTGTGTACAATCTATTCCTTTACTTAACCCCAAACAATTACAGGCCAAGGCTAAGCATCTAAAAATCCAATACTTTCATTTGGGTTGTATCAGAATTGGAATACATGCATTAACACATCAGGGTTTGAATACTTTTGTGTTAGCCACTGTCCGAGATCTTACACACAACAAATATACAAATTCATTAATAGGAGGGATAGTTGCACCTCTTTCAAATGGTCTAGTTTATTTTGTTTGCTATCCAATTTTTTCAGTTTATGTCTTTGATGAAACTATTGAGACCATTCTCCAGCTCCAAATCTAGACAACTAGATTTGATATGAATAAGAAAAGACATAATATAGCAATCCAAACCATAGGTTGCTTCAGGCACACAAGTACCCTGTATCCTGTTGTTATGCATGCCCCTAGTAAAGATTCTAAAGCTAGTGTTGTGGTGTTAACAGACTCTAGAAATCAAAAAATAGAACACCAAACAATCAGGTGGGAAGATTTTAAATTCCCTGAACACTGGGTGGTTTCAAACCCTAGCCCTCCGTCAGTTAAACAAATTACTTCTGCAGATATTAGAGAAGAGTCCTCATCTGCTGTCTTATCTTTCCCCCGTAGATCTACTATAGACAGAAAGAGGATAGATCAAATGTGCAGGAGTTCACCATTATACAGAAATCTTGAACTTGTTGACACTGCTTGCACAAGTTCTCTTGTAAATACCTTCAAACATATTTCATTGTTTGAATTAGCCCAGATGGTAAATTTTTCTTCCCTAGAAGTTAAATGTCCAGAGTGTCAGTATCCAGTTATTTTAAGCCAGCTTGCAGATTTAGTAATCCATGAGAACCATCATCGTAGGACTAGTGAAGCCCTACCTACAACTTTTGTCAATCCATGTCCTAATCCTAAGTGCTTAGAAATTCCATTTCCTCATGAGTCAGAGCATGTTTTAATGATGCATGAGATTCCTATTTTGGAAAATGAAGATCCGAGGTTAACCCAAATGTTTTCAGTAATGAGACCAGCCAAACCGAGATATGGTCTTGGTTATCTTGAGCAAGCTAATGGCCTTATACCAGATTGTCGATTTGGTTCTGTTCCAGATGACTGCAAAAAGCCAACAGTCATGGTGATGCACAATTTCTTCACATTAATGGATGGATGTTTGAAAAATAGAGTCCCTACCAAATGGATGAAAGCCATGTTGAATTGGGATCTTTTTACAAATCCTAAGGCAAAAGAATTTGGTTTCAGTCATTCTATGTCTGAGAAAATAAAATTGTCTCAAGAATGGAAAAGCCACATGGAATGTACTAACACATGGATCTCATTCTATGTTTGGTTATAAAAGAGAAAGAAACAAATGATTTTAATGACTGATGCATCAACTTTAGCTCAACATTCTTCGATAGCACTATATGGCCGAAAAGTTGAAACACCTACAACTTTTCCTCCGTACAAAGGCATAGTGCTTGGAGAAGGACAAAATTCTGCCAAAGCAATACCATTAGTATTAAAGAATGACAGTGCATTTGGTACTGATGGCAAAATACATAAAACTTCTAAACAACTGAATTGGACAAACACAGTTGTGAAAGGTCTTGAAATGAACATGGCCAAATCCAAAGAGGTCAAAGAACAATTTGATACTGTCCAAGTTTCTTTAAATTTTGTAAATAATTCCTTGAATAATGTTCAAAATTCTACTTCAGTAATTAGAGGATATGTTAGAGAATCTCTAATAAAGCTAGAGAATGTTGAAGACAAAATGGTAGAACATATTGTTCTACATCTGGACAAATAAATGAACTAGTACAAAAGATGAATCAATTATCTATATCCAGAATAGAAAAACCAGTTCCTTATTCTTTTTGGTATAAAGCAAGTGTCCGTATTCAGGATCCTGTCAAGCCAGTTGACAAGCTTCCTTTTTTATTCCCCAAAGAAATTGCATCACAAGAACCAGAAAAATTTGAAACTCCAAGTGAACATATTTCTATAGCAAGTCAGTTTAAGGACGAGGAAAAAGAGCCAGAAGTTATGCCTATACATGAGCCCTTGGAAAGTTAGTACAACAAATATTCAGCACCTGATATCAGAGGAAAAGGAAAACTGCCTGAAACCCACACTTTCTTCCTTGATTCTCATAGGGAATGGACTATAGATAACCTCAGTGTTGGCCAGATAAGACAAATGGTAGACATGATGTTTACCGAATATAAACTTATGTGTCTAAGAGGAAAAACTAAGGTAGAAGCCTGCAAAACAATTATCCAGTGTTTCATAGGCACACTATCAAAATGGTGGGAAACAGAATCCTCTCCTGCTTTAATTAAACAGATGGAAGAACAACTTTTCAAGGATGAGCAAGGAAATATAATTCATAATTCATATGGGACAGTACATAACAACATGATTGGAGCCTTGACCTCCATGATTGTTGAGCATTGGTGTGGTTCTGAGGCTGAAATAGCCGATAAGCACGAGATTATTTTAATGAATCTCAAGTGCAATAAAATATCCCAATATGAACACTTCCATTGAGATTGGATGCAGAGAATCTATGAAGTCAAAGACTCAAATAATTTGTAATGGAAGCAAGTTTATCTTGCAGCACTTCCTTCCAAGTTCGTTGAATATCTCAGAATGTAAGAATTTTTTCAAATGCCTTTTGAGTCTTACACATGGGGACAAATATATTCAATTATTACTAAAGCTCTGGTTCATCTTTGCACAAGCTCAAAAGTTAATAAGTCTCTAGAAAAGTTGTCCAAATTCCCTGACATCAAATCATTGTGCAGCAAGTATGGGTTATCTCTTGATGATCTATTAGTAAAAAGGAGAACAATCAAGAAACGAGCCAAGAAAGAAATGAATTTATCAAACAGAAAAGACTTTAAGTCAAAAGGCCGATCTTTTCGACAGCATAAAAGGAAGGGATATTAAAAATATGTCCCTAAGACACATTACGATAAACCGTCTGACATTCACCTGCATAGTGCCAAGCAAGAAAAATGGAATAAATTGACATGTTGGTTGTGTGGCAAAAATGGACATACTGCAAATAATTGTCCATTAGGTGAAGAATAAAAAAGAAATCGAGGCAAGAAATCTCAGCCTCCATTAAAAACTCCAAAAAAAGAGGCTCAGTGTCTTTGCATTAGATGTGGGTCTAGAAATCATAAAATGGATCATTGCCCCAATATGGTGATCAAAGAATAACCCCAGATTTAGCAGCAACAATTGCTTGACTCACCTGTTGAAGGTTCTAGTTCTGTATATACTTCAGAAGAAGAAGTTGAAGAATTAAATTTTTATGCAAATGCTTGTGATTGTTCAGACTCTGAATATTGTAAATGTATTTTCTCTTTTGAATCTAAAATTTCTAATGAATCTTCTGATGAAGATATATAGCCACAGAAATACAAAGAAAAAATTCTTATGGTACAGACAGAAGAAGATGAGATAAAAATCTTGTCCCAAATAAGAGCTATGGGGGAAGGAGAAATGAAGAATCGCCTTATGGAAGCATTCATGGACCAAATGAAATCTTCCAGTAGAAGTTCTTCAAAAAAGCCACTCTTCATTGACGCCTCTTATGAAAAGAATGAAAAATCATTCCAAAGACATCAACAACAGGATAAGGTTCGTGCGCGTACCTTGGGGGAGGTAAGTCATGAAATTCACAATCTCAAATCTGAAATTTCTATTCTTAAATTTTAGATTGTGAGATTATAAAAAGGCAAATCGATTGATGAAGCAGATCATATAGAAGAATATGATATAGAAGAATTTTACAAGCCAAATGTACAGATTTATGAAGGAAGAAAAGATACTGCTTCAGGTTTTCAAGAAACGAGGATACTCACCATCGAATACCAGCAACATCATGTACAAGTGAATATTTGCATACAGGGACAAATGTTCAAATTGACTGCTCTTATTGATTCTGGAGTAGATGTAAATATTTTAAATACAAAAGTGATCCCTACTAAATATTGGATGACAGCAGAAACAAAAGCTATTGGCTTGGGAAGTAAAACACTGAAGTATGAAATTCTCAAGGCATCTATCTGCTTTGATAATCACTGCATAAAATTAAAATTTGCAGTTGCTGACATCCCTGTTGATTGTATTTTAGGTAACATATTTTTGGCTGTTATTGAACCACATGGTTCATTTAGAACAAAAAAGAATAAGGGTGGATATTTTTTTACTCTTCCTACCTCCTCGAATGGCCCAAGAAAAATTAAATTACCATATGTCTTAGCTCCACGAGTCTCGACAATGGTTCAGACTATGGAAGAGCTAAAGAAAGCTGAATTAAAGCTAACAGATCTAAAAGATCTGAAATCCACCATTCATATCTCACAACAGCTAAGCTTACCAACAATACAAAAGAAAATTTTAGAATTAAAGGCATAAATAGAGAAAGAATGTTGTGCAGAAGATCTAAATGATTTTTGGCACAGAAAGAAATATTGTGTTGAATTGCCCTATAAAACAGAATATACAGGTAAGCCATGTAAAAGTAAGGCGATTCCGATGAACAAGGAATATTATGAGCTCTGCGAAAAAGAAATCAAGAATCTGTTGAGTAAGAAATTGATCAGAGAATTAGAGAGCCCGTGGAATTCTTATGGGTTCTATGTAAATAAAAGAGCAGAACAAATCAGAGGCATCCCAAGGCTAGTCATCAATTATAAGCCTTTGAACTTAGTACTAGCAGATAATACATATCTGATTCCCCACAAAGGAGATCTGATAAGCAGAATAGCAGGAGCAAAAATATTTTCCAAGTTCGATCTGAAATCAAGATTTTGGCAAGTTGCTATATCAGAGAAGGATAAATTCAAAACAGCTTTCAATGTCCCAGCCGGACATTATGAATGGAATGTAATGCCTTTCGGCCTAAAGCATGCACCATCCAAGTTCCAGAAGGTGATGGACTCTATATTCAAACCTTCTTTGATTGGCTGATTGTGTATATATATGATATACTTATTTTCTCAAAAAAATTGCAAGATCATTTTAAACATATACATACCTTTGTAAATACAATAAAAAGGAATGGTCTTGTATTAAGCAAAAAGAAAATCGAAGTCTTTCAGACTTCCATTAAATTTCTTGGCCATACTATATTCAATGGCCAAATCTCCTTACAAAAACATGCTCTAGAATTCTCTAACAAATTTCCAGACATCATTACAAACAAGATGCAGCTACAAAGATTTCTTAGTTGTTTAAATTACATAAGTAATTTCTATCAGGACTGCGCCAAGGACAAAAGCTTATTAAATCAGAGGTTGCGTAAAAATCCCGAACCTTGGACTTCACTCCATACCAGAGCAGTTCAAAAGATTAAAGCCAAGGTTAGAGACCTTCCCATACTGTATATCTCTGATGATGCAGCTTATAATATTGTAGAATCCGATGCCACCAACATCAGATGGGGGGGTATATTAAAAGAGAAAAAAGATAATGAAGAACAACTTATCCATTTCACTTCAGGAGCATGGAACCCCACTGAGAAAAGATATTCTACTATAGAAAAAGAGGTGAAAGGAGCATGGAACAGTATCAACAAATTTGAGATCCATCTGGTCAATAAACCATTTCTTCTCAAGACAGATGCATCTGCCCTTAAGAAGGTGCTTAATAAAGATATCAAGAAGCCTGGAGAAGCAAAATTCTCCAGATGGCAAGCCCTTTTTGCAAATTTTGATTTCGAAGTGGAACACATCAAAGGAGAAGACAATTATCTACCTGATTTTCTCAGCCGAGAATATATACAAACCCAGTCACAAGAACAAGAACATGTTTTTGTTATTGTTACTGAATGGGACCCAGATAATCAACAAGAAGTTCTCAGAACTATAAGAGAAGACCAAAGTTGGGAAGAATACAAGGAGAAGTGGAAGCTAACCTGGCAGCTAAGACAAACAAAAGCCTTAGATGCGGATCTACAGCCACATATAAATATTTTACACCTAGTACCTGAAAGAAGAGTATTTCCCAAAGGTAATCGCCGGATCCATGATATGGTGTATACTAGCAGTATGGTTGCAGCTCATCAAGTAGAAGAGGCATTACTAAATAATTTCCATGACATCGCAATGATCTGGTCTGAAGGAGGAAGACAAAGAAATATTTACCACAGATATTTAGTCATCAACAGAACCAGAAACACAGATTGGACAATCACTAGAAATTCTCCTATCTTATGGCCACAAAATAATCCTAATCTTATTTTCCCTGACACTGTTTTTAATTTTGCAGGTTACAAAAAATTATGGTGGGATCTCCTAAATGTTGATGGAAATAACGAAATCCATTATACAAAATTAAAATTTGGATCAGCTAGGAGCATGCAAAGAAATCAATTTTCAGGATGGTTAGGTGACTGGTGGAGAGATTTTGGAGTAAATTGCACTGCTATAGATCCAATCTTTTATGAAAGTTATTTTCAGATGACATGTGATAGATGCTACCATAGAATTGTCATTGAATGCTTTCATATTCCTTGTACCACAGCAAGTGATCTGTTGAATTATCCAGATCACCATATACTACAATAATTTATGGCTAGGCATGACGAATGGCTAGTCATGACTAAAATAAAGCATCAATATGAACTGAATAAACCTATGATAGTTCGTCGGATCTATACAAAGGCATGGGACGGCCTCATTTATCCCAGAAGTAGGTTCCCAGAAATCACAGCTCTTGCTGAATTGTCCCACAATGCTAGTCCTTCTTCATAAAAATGTTTCTGTGGGTTTATCCAGAAAGCTCCACTGTGTAATTATGTTGTCCAGTCATGAGGACTATTCATGGCTAGTTTCCTCGTGGGTCTTACCTGGTTAAAAGGCATCCACATTGTAGATAATATGCTTTCCATAGGATCGATTGTAATCATGTAATAGGAAAAAGATTCTTTAGTCATGAGACTCGGAGCACTTCTCTGACTTTTGGTAGATATTGAACCAAATCTGCGTGATTGATAGAATCTTTTGTACTCAACTTGTTGGTCCGATGGTCGGATGTTTGTCCCCTCTTCTTTTTATAAAACGAAGAGAGTCAGGCTCATTTGGGGCATCGAGAGTTAGAGTTATTGTGTCTTTTGAAGTTTGGAGTCAAGAGCTTCTCCTGCTCTGCAACTGCAGACATTCAGTCTTATCTGCTTACATCATGAGAAGAACTCAAGTCTTTAGGTGATCTGAGAAGCCTTCACATCAGTGTGAGAGAACTGGTGAGAACCTAAAGTGGCCAGATCATTAGTGTGTCTATCTATATGTATGTTTTGAGTATATGTTCAAATACAAAGTCTGTGTAATCGCCAAGTAGCCTCCAGTAAGTTATCTCAGTATTGAGTAGCAACAGTCTGGTAAATGTGAACACAGTCCATCTCTGGTATGAACAGATTGTAAATCAAGTGTAATCGGTATCTGAAAAATTCAATAAAAGTGTTTTATTTCATTTTCCGCTTTCGAGTACTGTGTGCTTTAATTTGTGCTAATGTGTAGTAGTTGTCTCATAATCTTCACTCGAAGTTCATTAGGGGTTTACCAAAGGTTCGAAGGGATGCCAGACCGTTGAAAGGCGAGGAAGTCGTATGCAAGGTCGCAGAGCATGAAATATCCAAGTAGGTTCGCACTAAGTTCACCAGAGGTTAATCAGTGAAGACAAACGAAGAGACACATCAAGGCCAAGTCAACAAAGAGCGACATCAGCATAGCGCGCGGAGCGTGCGACACTGTAGCAAGCTTTGTAAAAGTGAGTACTGTATGCTTTAATTTGTGCTACTGTGTAGTTGTCTCATAATCTTCACTCGAAGTTCATTAGGGGTTCGCTAAAGATTCAAAGGGACGCCAGACTGTTGGTAGGCGAGGAAGCCATATGTAAGGTCGCAGAGCATGAAAGAACTGAGTAGGTTTGCACTAAGTTCACCGGAGGTCGATCAGTGAAGATAAACGAAGAGACACAGCAAGTCTAAGTCAGCAGAAAGCGACAACAGCATAGCGCGTGGAGCGCGCAACACTGTAGCAAGCTTTGTAAAATCTCCTGCATAAAACTGGTATCAGAGCCAGTAACGTCTGGTTCGACGGGTCAGTACTCATTTTTCCATCACTCTATAAAATGGATCCAAATAGAAACTCTGTTTCATACCATGATATTGAAGAGCAAGAGTCCTCTGTTCAAGAAAATCTCCTTCGGGATATGTTCGCTATTGCATCTGGTAAGGTTTTAAATTCTGCTGAACTTGAATATGAAGAAATCCAGCCCTCTGCTAGATGGCAGCTACCTTCAATTAATGCTTCAAAAGTTTATGCAGATCTGTCTACCTTCCATTTAATTTCTGCTACTAAGATAAGTATAAAGGAATCTATCAGTCAGATTCAGGAAAACTCTGACTGTGTACCATCTATTCCTTTACTTAACCCCAAACAATTACAAGCTGAGGCTAAGCGTCTAAAAACCCAGTACCTTCATTTCAGTTGTATAAGAATTGGAATAAATGCATTAACACATTAGGGTTTGAATACTTTTGTGTTAGCCACTGTCCGAGATCTTACACACAACAAATATACAGATTCATTAATAGGAGGGATAGTTGCACCTCTTTCAAATGGTCCAGTGTATTTTGATTGCTATCCAAATTTTTCAGTTTATGTCCTTAATGAAACTATTGAGAACATTCTCCAGCTCCAAATCTAGGCAACTGGATTTGATATGAATAAGAAAAGACATAATATAGCAATCCGAACCAAAGGTTGCTTCAGGCACACAAATACCCTGTATCTTTCTATTATGCATGCCCCTAGTAAAGATTCTAAAGCTAGTGTTGTGGTGTTAACAAACTCTAGAAATCAAAAAATAGAACACCAAACAATCAGGTGGGAAGACTTTACATTCCCTGAACACTGGGTGGTTTCAAACCCTAGGCCTCCGTCAGTTAAGAAAATTACTTCTGCAGATATCAGAGAAGAGTCCTCATCTGTTGTCTTATATTTCCCCCATAGATCTACTATAGACAGAAAGAGGATAGATCAGATGTGCAGGAGTTCACCATTATACAGAAATCCTGAACTTGTTGACACTGCTTGCACAAGTTCTCTTATAAATACCTTCAAACATATTTCATTGTTTGAATTAGCCCAGATGGTAAATTTTTCTTCCCTGGAAGTTAAATGTCCTGAGTGTCAGTATCCAGTTATTTTAAGCCAGCTTGTAGATTTAGTAATCCATGAGAACCATCCTAGGACTGGTAAAGCCCCACCCACAACTTCTATCAATCCATGTCCTAATCCTAAGTGCTCAGAAATTCCATTTCCTCATGAGTCAGAGCATGTTTTAATGATGCATGAGATTCCTATTTTGGAAAATGAAGATCTGAGGTTAACCCAAATGTTTTCAGTAATGAGACAAGCCAAACCGAGATATGGTCTTGGTTATCTTGAGCAAGCTAATGGCCTTATACCAGATTGTCGATTTGGTTTAGTTCCAGATGACTGCAAAAAGGTAGCAATCATGGAGATGGATAAATTCTTCACTTTAATGGATGGATGTCTGAAAAATAGAGTCCCTGCCAAATGGATGAAAGCCATGTTGAATTGGGATCTTTTTACAAATCCTAAGGCAGAAGAATTTGGTTTCAATCATTCTATGTTTGAGAAAATAAAATTGTCTCAAGAATGGAAAAGCCACATGGAATGTACTAACACATGGATCTCATTCTATGTTTGATTAGAAAAGAGAAAGCAAAAAATGATTTTAATGACTGATGCATCCACTTCATCTCAACATTCTTGGATAGCACTAGATGGCCTAAAAGTTGAAACACCTACAACTTTTCCTCCATACAAAGGCATAGTGCTTGGAGAAGGACAAAATTCTGCCAAAGCAATAGCATTAGTATTAAAGGATGATAGTGCATATGGTACTAATGGCAGAATACATAAAACTTCTGAACAACTGAATTGGACAAACACATCTGTGAAAGGTCTTGAAATGAACATGGCCAAATACAAAGAGGTAAAAGAACAATTTGATACTATCCAAGTTTCTTTAAATTCTGTAAATAATTCCTTGAATAATGTTCAAACTTCTACTTCAGTAATTAGAGGATATGTTAGAGAATCTCTAATAAAGCTAGAGAATGTTGAAGACAAAATGGTAGAACATATTGGTTCTACATATGGACAAATAAATGAACCGGTACAGAAGATGAATCAATTATCTATATCCAAAACAGAAAAACTAGTTCCTTCTTCTTTTTTGCATAAAGCAAGTGTCTGTATTCAGGATCCTATCAAGCCAGTCGACAAGTTTCCTTTTTTATTCCCCAAAGAAATTGCATCCCGAGAACCAGAAAAAGGTTACACTCCAAGTGAACATATTTCTATAGCAATTCTGTTTAAGGACGAGGAAAAAGAGCTAGAAGTTATGCCTATATATGAGCCCTTGGAAAGTTAGTACAATAGATATTCAGCACCTGATATCAGAGGAAAAGGCAAACTGCCTAAAACCCGCACTTTCTTCCCTAATTCTCATAGGGAATGGACTATAGATAACCTCAGTGTCAGCCAGATAAGACAAATGGTAGACATGATGTTTATCGAATATAAACTTATGTGTCTAAGACAAAAAACTAAGGTAGAAGCCTGCAAAAAAATTATCCAGTGTTTCACAGGCACACTATCAAAATGGTGGGAAACAGAATCCTCTCCCGCTATAATTAAACAGATGGAAGAACAACTTCTCAAGGATGAGCAAGGAAATATAATTCATAATTCAGATGGGACAGTATAGAACAACATGATTGGAGCCTTGACCTCCATGATTGTTGAGCACTAGTGTGGTTCTGAGGCTGAAATAGCTGATAAGCATGATATTATTTTAATGAATCTCAAGTGCAATAAAATATCCCAATATGAAGACTTCCATCATGATTGGATGCAGAGAATCTATGAAGTCAGAGACTCAAATAATTTTTTATGGAAGCAAGTTTATCTTGCAGCACTTCCTTCCAAGTTCGTTGACTATCTCAGAATGCAAGAATTTTTTCAAATGCCTTTTGAGTCTTACACATGGGGACAAATATATTCAATTATTACTAAAGCTCTGGTTGGTCTTTGCACAAGCTCGAAAGTTAATAAGTCTCTAGAAAAGTTGTCCAGATTCCCTGACAGCAAATCATTGTGCAGCAAGTATGGGTTATCTCTTGATGATCCATTAGTAAAAAGGAGAAAAATCAAGAAACAAGCCAAGAAAGAAAAGAATTTATCAACCAGAAAAGACTTTAAGTCGAAAGGCCGATCTTTTCGACAGCATAAAAGGAAGGGATATTACAAATATGTCCCTAAGACACATTATTATAAACCATCTGACATTCACCTGCATAGTGCTAAGCAAGAAAAATGGAATAAATTGACATGTTGGTTGTGTGGAAAAAATGAACATACTGCAAAAAACTGTCCATTAGGTGAAGAATCAAAAAGAAATAGAGGCAAGAAATCTCTGCCTCCATTTAAAACTCCAAAAACAGAGGCTCAGTATTTTTGCATGAGATGTGGGTCTAGAAATCATAAAACTGATCATTGCCCCAATATGGTGATCAAAGAACAACCCCAGATTTAGCAACAACAGTTGCTTGACTCACCTGTTAAAAGTTCTAGTTCTGTATATACTTCAGAAGAAGAAGTTGAAGAATTAAATTTTTATGCAAATGCTTGTGATTGTTCAGACTCTGAAAATTGTAAATGTATTTTCTCTTATGAATCTAAAATATATAATGGATCTTCTGATGAAGATATACAGCCACAGAAATACAAAGAAAAAATTCTTGTGGTACAGACAGAAGAAGATGAGATAAAATTATTGTCCCAAATAAGAGCTATGCAAGTAGGAGAAATGAAGAATCACCTTATGGAAGCCTTCATGGACCAAATGAAATCTTCTAGCAGAATTTCTTCAAAAAATCCAATCTTCATTGACGCCTCTTATGAAAAGAATGCAAAATCATTCCAAAGACATCAACAATAGGATAAGGTTCGCGCACTTACCTTGGGGGAGGTAAGTCGTGAAATTCACAATCTCAAATCTGAAATTTCTCTTCTTAAATCTCAGATTGTGAGATTATAAAAAGGAAAATCCATTGATGAAGCATATCATATAGAAGAATATGATACAGAAGAATTTTACAAGCCAAATGTACAGATTTATGAAGGAAGAAAAGATACTGCTTCAGATTTTCAAGAAATGAGGATACTCGCCATTGAATACCAGTAACATCATGTACAAGTGAATATTTGCATACAAGGACAGATGTTCAAATTGACTGATCTTATTGATTCTGGAGCAGACGTAAATATTTTAAATATAAAAGTGATCCCTGCTAAATGTTTGTTGACAGCAGAAAGAAAAGTTATTGGCTTGGGAAGTAAAACACTGAAGTATGAAATTCCCAAGGCATCTATCTACTTTGATAATCACTGCATAAAATTAAAATTTGTAGATGTTGACATCCCTGTTGATTGTATTTTAGGTAACATATTTTTGGCTACTGTTGAACCACATGGTTCATTTAGAACAAAAAAGAATAAGGGTGGATATTTTATTACTCTTCCTACCTCCTCGAATGGCCCAAGAAAAATTAAATTACCATATGTCTCAGCTCCACGAGTCTCGACAATGGTTCAGACTATGGAAGAGCTAAAGAAAGCTGAATCAAATCTAACATATCTAAAAGATCTGAAATCCACCATTCATATCTGACAACAGCTAAGCTTACCAACAATACAAAAGAAAATTTCAGAATTAAAGGCACAAATAGAGAAAGAATGTTGTGTAGAAGATCGAAATGCTTTTTGGCCCAGAAAGCAATATTGTGTTGAATTGCCCTATAAAAAAGAATATACAGGTAAGCCATGTAAAAGTAAGGCAATTCTGATGAACAAGGAATATCGTGAGCTCTGCGAAAAAGAAATCAAGAATCTGTTGAGTAAGAAATTGATCAGAGAATTAGAGAGCCCGTGGAATTGTTATGGGTTCTATGTAAATAAAAGAGCAGAACAAATCAAAGGCATCCCAAGGTTAGTCATCAATTATAAGCCTTTGAACTCAGTACTAGTATATAATACATATCCGATTCCCCACAAAGGAGATCTAATAAGCAGAATAGCAAGAGCAAAAATATTTTCCAAGTTCGATCTGAAATCAAGTTTTTGGCAAGTTGCTATATCAGAGAAGGATAAATTCAAAACAGCTTTCAGTGTCCCAGCCGGACATTATGAATGGAATGTAATGCCTTTCGGCCTAAAGCATGCACCATCCAAGTTCTAGAAGGTGATGGACTCTATATTCAAACCCTTCTTCGATTGGTTGCTTGTGTATATAGATGATACACTTATTTTCTCAAAAAAATTGCAAGATCATTTTAAACATATACAGACCTTTGTAAATACAATAAAAAGGAATGGTCTTGTATTAAGCAAAATAAAATTGAAGTCTTTCAGACTTCCATTAAATTTCTTGGCCATACTATATTCAATGGCCAAATCTCCTTTCAAAAACATGCTTTGGAATTCTCTAACAAATTTCTAGACATCATTACAGACAAGACGCAGCTACAAAGATTTCTTGGTTTTTAAATTACATAAGTAATTTCTATCAAGATTGCGTCAAGGACAGAAGCTTATTAAATCAGAGGTTGTGCAAAAATCTTGAACCTTGGACTCCACTCCATACCAGAGTAGTTCAAAATATTAAAGCCAAGGTCAGAGACCTTCCCATACTGTATATATCTGATGATGTAGCTTATAAGATTATAGAATCTGATGCCAGCAACATCTGATTGGGGGGTATATTAAAACAGAAAAAAGATAATGAAGAACAAGTTATCCAGTTCGCTTCAAGAACATGGAACACCCCTGAGAAAATATATTCTACTATAGAAAAAGAAGTGAAAGCAGCATGGAATAGTATTGACAAATTCAAGATCCATCTGGTCAATAAACCATTTCTTCTCAGGACAGATGCGTCTACCCTTAAGAAGGTGCTTAATAAAGATATCAAGAAGCCTGGAGAAGCCAAATTCGCTAGATGGCAAGCCCTTTTTGCAAATTTTGATTTTGAAGTGGAACACATCAAAGGAGATGACAAATGTCTACTTGATTTTCTCAGCCGAGAATATATACAAACCCAGTCACAAGAACAAGAACATGTTTTTTTTATTGTTACTAAATGGGACCCAGATAATCAACAAGAAGTTCTCAGAACTATCAGAGAAGACCAAAGCTGGGAAGAATACAAGGAGAACTGGAAGCCAACCTAGCAGCTAAGACAAACAAAAGTCTTAGATGCGGATCTACAGCCACATACATATATTTTACACCTAGTGCCTGAAAGAAGAGTATTTCCCAAAGGAAATTGTTGGATCCATGATATGGTGTATACTAGCAGTATGGTTGCAGCTCATCAAGCAGAAGAGGCATTACTAAATAATTTCCATGACATTGCAATGATCTGGTCTGAATGAGGAAGACAAAGAAATATTTCCCACAGATATTTAGTCATCAACAAAACCAGAAACACAGATTGGACAATCACCAGAAATTCTCCTATCTTATGGCCACAAAATAATCCTAATCTTATTTTTCCTAACACTATTTTTAATTTTGCAGGTTACAAAAGATTATGGTGGGATCTCCTAAATGTTGATGGAAAGAATGAAATCCATTATACAAAATTAAAATTTGGATCAATTAGGAGCATGCAAAGAAATCAATTTTTAGGATGGTTAGGTGACTGGTGGATAGATTTTGGAGTAAATTGCATTTATATAGATCCAATCTTTTATGAAAGTTATTTTCAGATGACATGTGATAGATGCTACCACAGAAATGTCATTGTTTTCATATGCCTTGTACCACAGTAAGTGATCTGTTGAATTATCCAGATCACCATATACTACAACAATTTATGGCTAGGCATGATGAATGGCTAGTCATGACTAAAATAAAGCATCAATATGTACTGAATAAACTTATGATAGTTCAGCGGATCTATACAAAGGCATGGGACAACCTCATTTATCCCAGAAGTAGGTTCCTGGGAATCATAGCTCTTGGTGAATCATCCCACAGTGCTAGTCCTTCTTCATAAGAAGGTTTCTGTGGGTTTATCCAGAAAGCTCCACTATGTAATTATGTTGTCCAGTCATGAGGACTATTCATGGCCAGTTTCCTCGTGGGCCTTAACTGGTTAAAAGGCATCCACATTGTAGATAGTATGCTTTCCTTAGGATCGATTGTAATCATGTAATAGGAAAAAGATTCTTTAGTCACGAGACTCGGAGCACTTCTCATACTTTTGGTGGATATTGAACCACATCTTCGTGATTGATAGAATCTTTCGTACTCAGCTTGTTGATCCGATGGTCGGATGTTTGTCCCCTCTTCTTCCTATAATTCGAAGGGATGCCAGACCGTTGGAAGGCAAGGAAGCCATATGTAAGGTTGCAGAGCATAAAAGATCCAAGTAGGTTTGCACTAAGTTCACTAGAGGTCGATGAGTGAAGACAAACGAAGAGACACTGCATGGCCAAGTCAGCAGAGAGCGACAACAGCATAATGCACAGAGCGTGTGGCACTGTAGCACACTCTAGGAAGCTTTGTAAAATCCCCTGCATAAAATTGGTATCAGAGCCAGTAACGTCTGGTTCGACAGGTCAGTACTCATTTTTCCATCACTCTATAAAATGGATCCAATTAGAAAGTCTGTTTCATACCGTGATATTGAAGAGCAAGAGTCCTTTGTTCAAGAAAATCCCCTTCGGGATATGTTCGCTATTGCATCTAGTAAGGTTTTAAATTCTGTTGAACTTGAATATGAAGAAAGCCAACCCTCTACTAGATGGCAGCTACCTTCAATTAATGCTTCAGAAGTCTATGCAGATCTGTCTGCCTTCCATTTAATTGCCGCTACTAGGATAAGTATAAAGGAATCTATCAGTTAGATTCAAGAAAACTTTGACTGTGTACAATGTATTGCTTTTACTTAACACCAAACAATTATAGGCCGAGGCTAAGTGTCTAAAAACCCCGTACCTTCATTTCGGTTGTATCAGAATTGGAATACATGCATTAAACATTAGGGTTTGAATACTTTTGTGTTAGCCACTGTCTGATATCTTACACACAACAAATATACAAATTCATTAATAGGAGGGATAGTTGCACCTCTTTCAAATGGTCCAGTATATTTTTATTGCTATCCAAATTTTTCAGTTTATGTCTTTGATGAAACTATTTAGAGCATTCTCCAGCTCCAAATCCAGACAACTGGATTTGATATGAATAAGAAAATACATAATATAGCAATCCAAACCAAAGGTTGCTTCAGGCACACAAATACCCTGTATCTTGTTGTTATGCATGCCCCTAGTAAATATTCTAAAGCTAGTGTTGTGGTGTTAACAGACTCTAGAAATCAAAGAATAGAACACCAAACGATCAGGTAGGAAGATTTGACATTCCCTAAACACTGGGTGGTTTCAAACCCTAGGCCTCTGTCAGTTAAGAAAATTACCTTTGCAGATATCAAAGAAGAGTCCTCTTCTACTGTCTTATCTTTCCCCCGTAGATCTACTATAGACAGAAAGAGGATAGATCAAATGTACAGGAGTTCACCATTATAAAGAAATCCTGAACTTGTTGACACTACTTGCACAATTTCTCTTGTAAATACTTGCAAACATATTTGATTGTTTGAATTAGCCCAGATGGTAAATTTTTCTTCCCTAGAATTTAAATGTCTAGAGTGTCAGTATCTAGTTATTTTAATCCATCTTGCAGATTTGGTAATCCATGAGAACCATCATCCTAGGACTGGTGAAGCCCCACCTACAACTTCTGTCAATCCATGTCCTAATCCTAAGTGCTCAAAAATTCCATTTCCTCATGAGTCAGAGCATGTTTTAACGATGCATGAGATTCCTATTTTGGAAAATGAAGATCCGAGATTAATCCAAATGTTTTCATTAATGAGACCATCCAAATCAAGATATGGTCTTCGTTATCTTGAACAAGCTAATGGCCTTATACCAGATTGTCAATTTGGTTCTGTTCCAGATGACTGCAAAAAGCCAGTAGTCATGGAGATGCACAAATTCTTCACTTTAATGGATGGATGTTTGAAAAATAGAGTCCCTGCCAAATGGATGAAAGCCATGTTGAATTGGGATATTTTTACAAATCCTAAGGCAAAATAATTTGGTTTCAGTCATTCTATGTCTGAGAAAATAAAATTGTCTCAAGAATGGAAAAGCCACATGGAATATACTAACACATGGATCTAATTCTATGTTTGGTTAGAAAAGAGAAAGCAACAAATGATTTTAATTACTGATGCATCCACTTCATCTCAACATTCCTGGATAGCACTAGATGGCCTAAAAGTTGAAACACCTACAACGTTTCCTCCATACAAAGGCATAGTCCTTGGAGAAGGACAAAATTCTGCCAAAGCAATAGCATTAATATTAAAGGATGACAGTGCATTTGGCACTAATGGCAGAATACATAAAACTTTTGAACAACTGAATTGGACAAACACAGTTGTGAAAGGTCTTGAAATGAACATGGCCAAATCCACAGAGGTAAAAGAACAATTTGATACTGTCCAAGTTTCTTTAAATTCTGTAAATAATTCCTTGAATAATGTTCAAAATTATACTTCAGTAATTAGAGGATATGTTAGAGAATCTCTAATAAAGCTAGAGAATGTTGAAGACAAAATGGTAGAACATATTGGTTTTGCATCTAGACAAATAAATGAATTGGTATAGAAGATGAATCAATTATCTATATCCAAAACAGAAAAACCAGTTCCTTCTTTTTTGCATAAAGCAAGTGTCTGTATTCAGGATCCAGTCAAGCCAGTCGACAAGTTTCCTTTTTTATTCCCCAGACAAGACGCAGCTACAAAGATTTCTTGGTTGTTTAAATTACGTAAGTAATTTCTATCAAGACTGCACCAAGGACAGAAGCTTATTAAATCATAGGTTGTGCAAAAATCTTGAACCTTGCACTCCACTCCATACCAGAGAAGTTCAAAAGATTAAAGTCAAGGTCAGAGACCTTCCCATACTGTATATATTTGATGATGCAGCTTATAAGATTGTAGAATCCGATGCCAGCAACATCGAATGGGGGGGTATATTAAAACAGAAAAAAGATAATGAAGAACAAGTTATCCAGTTCGCTTCAGGAACATGGAACCCCACTGAGAAAAGATATTCTACTATAGAAAAAGAGGTGAAAGAAACATGGAATAGTATTGACAAATTCGAGATCCATCTAGTCAATAAACCATTTCTTCTCAAGACAGATGTGTCTGCCCTTAAGAAGGTGCTTAATAAAGATATCAAGAAGCCTGGAGAAGCCAAATTCGCCAGATGGCAAGCCATTTTTGCAAATTTTGATTTCGAAGTGGAACACATCAAAGGAGAAGACAACTGTCTACCTAATTTTCTCAGCCGAGAATATATACAAACCCAGTCACAAGAACAAGAACATGTTTTTGTTATTGTTACTGAATGGGACCCAGATAATCAACAAGAAGTTCTCAGAACTATCAGAGAAGACCAAAGCTGGGAAGAATACAAGGAGAACTGGAAGCCAACCTGGCAGCTAAGACAAACAAAAGTCTTAGATGTGGATCTACAGCCACATACAGATATTTTACACCTAGTGCCTGAAAGAAGAGTATTTCCCAAAGGAAATCACTGGATCCATGATATGGTGTATACTAGCAGTATGGTTACAGCTCATCAAGCAGAAGAGGCATTACTAAATAATTTCCGTGACATTGCAATGATCTAGTCTGAAGGAGGAAGACAAAGAAATATTTACCACAGATATTTAGTCATCAACAGAACCAGAAACACAGATTGGACAATCACACTTATGATTACATTTATTAGTGGATTCAATGTCTAGAAAGCTTTGATTAGACTTACTCTTATCTCCATGGTTATGTTGAACATGATTGATTACTCATTGCTAGTTTAGGCGGTAAGTTGTACTATTTAACACACATCGATTACTTGAATAGTCATAATCCCATTGTATAGAATTATAAGAATATAATACTATACATATAAAGAGAGTTCCCTAGTCTCAAAATATATAAAAAGCCTCTCGATGTTAAATAAATATTTGTAAGTATTAATAATTATAAAAATATGAAATAAAATAAATAGAATTTAGATAAAGAAGATTTATGATCAAAATTATTTATTTAAAAAAAAAATGAAAATTAGATGAAGTTATGAATTAAAATTATTTATTAAATAAAACATGATTAGAAAATTATTTTATTAAAAAAAAGGTTTGCAAAAGAATAATATAAATTTAAATATAAACATATTAAAAAATAATACTAGCACATAAAGATATAAGGTGAATATCTACATAATTTTTTGAAGATACAATTTCAAGAATAATTTTTTTGAAGAATATTTATATGGGAATGTTTTTAGACTTTGTTTAAAAATGTCTGAAAATGCATAGTTCTCGTAAAGATTAAGAATATATGTATGGTTCTTGAAAATTAAAATCCCTAGGAAAAAAGAATGTATGCGTGTAATAGGAGCAAGACTTCGATACTCTGTCAAGAATTGGTTGACTACCTTCATGTGCTAACATTCTGCCAAGTCTTCTCACTAGAATTGAGTCCTTGCAGTGAAAGACTAATGAAATAACATAATGATAATATGGAATTTATGTTTTTTTTTTGTTTTTTTCAATGTGGTTCACGGGCACTCAATGAGTGGCCGCTACGTCCACGTAGAGAAGTGGGGCAGTTCCACCCGAAGGGATCTTCCGGTCGGCCATATCAGGCCTAACCCCGAGGGCGTCGAGGAGATTTGACCCCGTGACCTCCCAACTGGGAAAGTGCTTAGCAACGGGAACTCGACCATTTGAGCTATCCCTTGGGGCTGATAATATGGAATTTATGTTACCAAATATAGGAAAAACAATAAAGAGAAAGAACGGGAAAATATTCCCTACTAAACAAAATCAAATTCTTACCATATTAAAATAATAAACATAAGGTTAAATTCTACGATGACTATAAGCATCTCTTAAAATCAATTTCCAAAATTTCTGATAATTCAGATGGATTTTGATTTGGTTTTTTGTGTTTTCTAGTTGTACCATCTCGTGCATCACAGACAAGAGATCTATGTGTTGTGGAAGGATATCAATTAACATAACAAAACCAGAGAAACAATTATTAACGATTTTTTTTCTAAATTGTATAATTCACTTTCTACTCTTTAATTCATTATCTTTATCAAAAAAAAATATCTTTACAATTCATTTTAGTGTATCTTTCTCTAATTTAACTTTAATCAAAAGTAATATCAACTAATTTGATTTAAAGAAATAATATATAGTTTTTAATTAAGATATTTTTTTATTTGATTCTTTAACATGTAGATTTTTAAATAGTAAAGATATGTTAAGTCAACACATTCATATTAATGTTATGTTATGTTGGTATTTACAATTAATTATTTACAAATATATTTTTTAATAATTCTTAAAATTTATTTCTATACAAATTTATATCATTGTCTATAACTTAATGTATTTATTTACTTTAAATATGTACCGTTATTTGATTTTATATAGCCATTATTTTTTTATTTAGTCATTAGTTTTTAGAATCATGTGAGCATTTCTTTCCTAATTGAGTTAAAATAGTTTTATTTGTATATAATTACTAATTTTTAGGATCTCCTAATATTTTCATTCCTGATTTTGTTAAATTTGTTTTATTTGCATATATTTTTTATAATTAATAGCTATTATGATAATTAGTTATTAGCTTTTAGAATCTTGTGAATATTTCTTTTCTAATTTTATTTAAAACATTTTATTTATATATAATTACTAATTTTTAGGATCTAATAAAGATATGTTGACTGAAAACAACCATACTAACATTATATTATGTTCTATTTACAATTTGTCAATAAAAAGAGTTAATTAATAAAAATTAGCTTGAATTATTGATTTGTTTGTGTTGATTACAAGAGGTCAACCATGACCCTCATTGGTATTTACAATTAATTGTTTACATTAAATATAAGTGTTCATGATTATTCAAATTTATTACTATACAATTTCATATAATCATCTATAACTTGATAATTTGAGCTTATATTTCCACTATGTTATTTGTTTATAATTAAAAAAAAATTGAATATATTTTTTTCTAATTTAACTTTAATGAAACGTAATATCCACTAATTTGATTTAAATAAATAATATATATTTTTTAGTTAGGATGTTTTCCTTATTTCATTTTTTAACATGTATTTCTAAATAATAAAGATACGTTAACTCAACACAACCATATTAACATGATGTTATGTTCTTATTTACAATTAGTTAATACAAAGACTTAATTAATAAAAAAAATTGAATTATTGATTTATTTTATTTCGATTACAAGATACAAACCATGATCCCCATGAAAATTGGCTAATTGTTAGAGTGACCAAATTTGATGTGGGACATGGGATACTTAAAAAAATCTAAAATAAGACACCCAAACTTTTAAGTCAATCACATGGTAGCAATTTGTTTTTTTTTAAACAAAAAAATGTAATGCTTTTTAAAGTTAAACATTAAAAATTGTTATGGTCAACCCTAAACTATTAGTGGTCAATAGGAAAATCAATTGCTAAAGGCAGGGAATAATAATATTATAATACTTGTTTGCATACGAAAATAACATAATAATATATTAGAAAACAATAAAGATCATAAACAAATGAAATTCATAAAATGCAAGGACTCATATGATTATCATACTTGTTTGCATAACTAAATAACATAATAATACATTTGAAAACAATAAAGATCGTAAAAAAATGAAATTCATAAAAGCCCCATAAATTTCCAGCGTAAACAATATGATTTTCAGTTGAAAGCACATGCAAAAGATAAAAAATATTTGAGGAAATAGATGGTTGGAATTTCTGCAATTAAAATCATGCTATACCATACAATTTCTAGCTACTAAGACACATTTTTCAGTTGAAAAATTATATATAATTTCTCTAATGTATAATGAAGAAGATGGTTGGAAACTTTTTTAAACAACCCATGGCTATCCCATGAAATTTCCAATGTCCACAATGCTAACTTTCAAATAAGAGCTACAAATTTCTATAAAACAAACTACATTGAAGACAATAAATTAATAATAATATTGATATTAATGCCCAATACATAGCAGTAGCTCGTATAATATTAAAAAATGTGAGATAGTTGAGGTCGACTTGTACAACAGAACATGCCTATGGGACAAATTTTGCAGAAATATACTACTTCACAATTTTGGAATGGTCCATAAGGAGACATTTCAGTTGCAATATATGGACCATTCCAGTTGAAATATAAATAACAACACTAGGATACAACTAAATCTTATTCAATATAGTTGAAAATGTGAATATGTTAAAAAAAAAAAATTAAACATACAACATAAAGATATAAATTAAAATTTGAATATATTAAATATTTAGTTCTAAATAAAAATAAAAATGAATCTCACCAGTATTAGCTATAACAACTATGTTGAGTAATAATAACACAATAATTATAGGAATCACATTGCCATAATCTTTGATATTTTAGTGTAGACAATAATGACAAGAGGTCTTTAAGATTTGAGTAGAATGAAGAATGAGATGTGTATATATAAGACAACAGGAGTAAAGTATACTCAAAATTTGTTTTGGTTTTATTAATTTCTTATTTTTAGAATTATTTTTTACTAATTTAATTATATTCATTGAAATAGAGGTTTTATTGTATAGTTGTTGCTTGGCTTAAAACAAAATTATAAAAAGGTGAAGGAAAAAAATAGAGTGAAATTAATATATTACAAGAAACAAAATGATGATTGGCGAAATTGGAATTGAAAAAAAAAAAAAAAAAAAAGCTATAGAAAAAGACAAAAAATGTCAAATTATATATATATATATATATATATATATATATAAATATAATTTTTCATTTTTAAAATTTGTCATCTTCAATCCAAAATTTGGAGGAAAAAACTAGAATTCATGAAAATGGAAATAATAGAAAAAAGGAAAAAAAATAATAAACAAAGAAAAAAACAAAAAAACAAAAAAAACAAAAAACAAAAACTGGTAACTAATAGAAAAATGGAAGTTACTAAATGACACCCATAATAAGACCTAAACCAATCAACTTACAAACAAATAAATTTAAATAATAAAAAACAACAAAAATTAAATTCCGGATGTTAAGTTATGAATAAACAACATAATTTTTTAGTGAAAGACAAAGTAATACACAATCAAAGTAATACCCAGTAAAAGTAATATCATGCCTACTAGAAGTATAATAACTTTTATATATATATATATATATATATATATATATATATATATATAATGTTATTATGGTGTAAATATCTAATTTATAATTGATGATTATTCATATGAAATTGAGAAGATCTCTTTTTTCTTTTAAGATAAAGGGCTCTCTCCACCTTTATCGATTTTATTAATAAATAATGTTTTGCTTATTTTATTTATCTTCTAACAAAAAAACACTCTTTATTTGTGTACTTATTACTATTAATTTTAACTATCCATTATATATTTTATAACTTCTCCACATGAACTAAGCTCACATACAAGACTTATTAATATTAGATGGATCTTGGATGTAGTTTGAAAAGAGGACTAAGTTAAATAGAAAACCCTAATCTTGAATGTTTTACTCGATCAATTTTGCTTTATATATTTTATTGAAAATATCAGTGACCATGTGCTAAATTTCAGTCCTAGCTTAGGTACTTTCTATTTAATGCAAATGACTATATGTTAGCGTTTTCTCCCTTTCCTTTGCCATGCATTTCATGCCACTCCATTCCCTGGCATTTTTGTTTCAATTATCATGCATTTCAAATAGAAGACGTACAAATGATAAATTTGGAATTTATTTTAGCATCCAAAGCAATGGGGAAATATAGTTTCCTCCTCATACTAATATTCTAAAGGAAAATCCTTATAGGAGGTCACCAGGGCAATAATTTTATAGTGGATATAATACAATTAAAAGCTAACCAACACCTTTTCTTGAAATGTAACATAGTACTAAATATTTTAGAGATCTTAGAAGGTTTGAGTAACCAAAAACAAGATAGGATCCATTCAATCATACATATATTTTCAATGCTGGGAAAATCCCATGGAAAAGTAAATGGATAAAAAGTACCATACAAAGTCGAATTTGGTGTCATCATATAGGCTCTATGGAAAATAAGAAATCTCCAAATTTTAAAAATAAAAATCATCTTTTAAACAAATATGAAACTCCATCGAAAATATCTTCATAGAAATATGCTCTCAAACTAAGGAATATGATCAAACCCTAAGAGGAGTTGCAGATCCTTAGAGAACTCTTCGTGAAAGGATCTAATATCCAAACATGAGTCTTAGCACCTAAAAATTACAAATGGTATCCCTCAAATATTGGCTTCTTTAAATTCTACTTTAATAGTTCCTTTAAAGGAAATCTTGACTGACGAAGTGTTAAATGGGTCCTCTAAGACAGTATAATCAAGATTCTATGAATCTATTTTTACTACCTAGGTGAAACAACAAATAACACAATGGAGGGTGCTACAATATTTAAAATTATCTTAACCACTAATCATTTACAAATAAAAAATTGATTATTGAGGATGATTGTGAAAGACAAGGAAATCAGTTGGTGAGGCTTCCTACGTAATGAAATTAACCTATGAGTGGATAATATCCTAAAATTACTCCTTTTAAATGAATTAGATTCACCCATTGCCTTACATCACGTAATCACTTGGAACATAGGTTAATAAACCAAGATATCATATCCAATAAATCTATCTCAAAGTAAATGACAAACTACTTCATTATTAAAGAGGGAAACTGAACAACTAACATCACCTCTTCCTTATCAGATAGGGTAGTGAAATCCAAAGTACTAAGATATAATCCATAAATTGTTCAAAAGAGTCATCAATAAGAAGAACAAGCATTCCTTAATAGCAATGTAATGGATTACTATAGCTACACCATACTTAGAAATTACATGTAAATTAAAGATAATGGAAGGAAACCTACATATTTATTTTGTCGGCCTACCAATAGTCATGGCATTGAAAGGACCATCAATGGGAAATTTGGTGTATACATATGAAGAAACATTGATATAATGCATGAAATCGGATATGATGAGATTAGCGTCATGTCTCAACTACCCATCTTACCTAGGTGAATGGATCATATTAACAAAGAATATTTTAGGCACTAGCTAACGAGATAAAATTAGTTCTTCCAAATTGTGGATAGAACTGAAGCAAGCTTCCACTTCTAGATCTAGTTCTCTTATCCTATTTATTGTATACTTCTATTATATTTCAATATATGTTGTTTATTTACTTTAGCTATGCTTGAATTCTAGTTAGGCCTTGGTATCAATCATTAATGGTTGGTTAATTCCATACCAAGTTTTCAACGTAGTTTTTATACTGTGGTTTTCAAACCTTCCTACTAAAACTTGTTTTTGATAATAAACAAATATGTGGAAAATATTACACCAACTCTTTGAATTAATTATCAATCATATTTTAAAGTTTAATGTCTTTGGTGGCCAAATGGTTGATCTCATCGACCATCATCCACCTTTCCCCTTCTAAGTGATATAACTATCATCATGTTGCTTGAATAACCTATGATGGAACCCAAGGATCTTAAATCATAACCCTTTGATGAACTTCAAGTTGGAATTCGACATCTTTCTACATTCAAATGGATGATTTTGGAATCTCTTTGAAAGTCTGATGGCCAAAATTGTCAAAGTTTCTTAACATTAGAAAGTGAAAGCATATTGATGAGCACCAATATTGTAGCAAGAATGTTGCAACTCCTGGGGCTACCAAATTCACTTTATCAACCTGAGGTTCGTACAAACTTGGAGGTGACAGTGTTGTATAAACAAGCAGATGTGATGGGTCCGCTCTTTGTCACTGCTTAGTTAGAGATAGACCACTATGGTTTCTCAAACCAGCCTTCTATTGATTCAAAAGAAGCTTGATTACCAATGAGGAAAATGGAAATTTACACTAACTAAAATCTTGTCTACTATAGTAAGGAAAAGTTGAGATTAAATGCTTAAAAACACCATTCATCTAACTACTGCTAAGAGGCTTTGCTTCAAAAGAATGCTAAGTTAACATGTGTTTAATCCTACTTTCCTAAGCATACAATCTGAAATAACCAAACATTCTACTGTTGTGCATGTAAACGAACACAATATCTCCCTTTTCCTTTTTGTATTTTTTGTGTGAAAATGTGAATGCTAAATCCTCTTGGTGATGTGGTAGGTGGATTGGGGAAGATGGTGGATGGTTAGATGGATTGGGAGGAAAGTAGGGGTCTTATCCTATCTTCCTAGGTGATTTTTCCATAATTCGGCCTCAAAATAGGCCACTATAGGTCATTCTACAAGATGTCCCAATGCCTCCTACAAGATGTCCTAATGCTCCTAGGGATCCCTTGTATTCCTACAGGATCCGGCCGAGAGAAATAGGGGTGATTTGGAAGGTGGTGTAGGGCTTAGGGAAGGTGAATGGTGGGAGAAATGAGGCAAGGGAGTGGCTAGGAATCCTTCAGAGCTTAAAACAGAGTTTGTGAGATGCTTGGATTTGCTCAACAAACTTGGAGAAGTGTTCTTATGAAATGATGAACTTGGTGAGGGACTTAGTGGAAAAAGTGATAATAATGGATGGATGAGGTTAGGATGGGGTCGCTGGTCTTGAAATTCCCCTGCACTACTGAAACTCCTGAACTGCATCAATCACTGGAATTTATCCACAAATCATGTCAAACAAGAAAGATTCTCAATCAACTAAGAAAACAGATTTTCATGATCTAGTTACTTATTTCATGCATGGAAAAACTTGAAAAATAATGTGAAACACTATGAGATCTAATACAAGGCTAGAGACATCAGAAATGAAAATTGAATCCTATTCTTGAAAACTGATAAAATGCTAGCTTAAGTAGCCCCTAAGTTCCATAAGAAATCAAAATTCTATCTTTTTGGGGCTGCATAGGAGTTCTTTCCTCAAACCATGGTCCCTGAAGGGAGGATTGATGACAAAGCTACCTAATATTAGCTTTTTGATATACCTCTATCTTCCTAAGTTATTGTTGAAGCAATGCACAAATGGAAGAAAACTAATTAAATCCACAACTACTTGCAATGGAATAATTCTAAAAACAATTCAACCATTAATCAATGAAATCAACGAAGCATATAAATACAAGAAGAGGAGCCTTTGCTACTAGGGTTGGGCCCTAACCCAAGAGCTTCAACCCTCTAAGTCAACTCAGTGCTGGATCAGGGAATGCTCATTCTCATTATAATATCATAAAATTACATATGTTCAATGTCTTCCACAAGTCTTGAACTCAAAAATTCCTAGTGCTTTTACATCAAAAATCTGAATCCTAATGAGGCTCTAGGCCTCTTTATTTATACAACTGAAGTCTCCAATGACTTTCTTAAATCTAGGGAGGTTTAGCTCCCAAAATGAAGATGAACTGGCTCTTTAACTGTCACTGGCTCGACTACCTTTTTATCTTCATTACTCGACTACTTGCAACTCCGAGCTAGTGTGATTTGATGGAGGAATATTCTAATGAGTGAGGATTATATGAGGAGGATATATCTCCTACAATCTCTCCTCCTTGTCTCATTTGAGTTTTTTCCCTTAATTAGCCAAAATTTCCATGATTTGCTTCTCAAAAACTTACAATCAATGCACATTAGTCCACTAGACATAACATCTCACTTTTACTCATCTCATGAAGCAAAATTTAATCAAAATATGTAAGGAATTATGAGAAGAGTTGATTTAAATAAGCTTGGAGGTTTATCAAGGTCCATAAAGTTACCCAATGATGACGCTCATCATCAACCCCCTACTGAAAGTGTTGCTCGTCCTCTGAGAAACTCAATCTATATCCATGTCCTTCATTGCTCTAGTGGCCTCCCTGACATCCCATGCTTCTAATGTAGTTTCTTCCTCCTGTGAATAGAATCATGCCTTCCTGTCTATCTCTTCCCACTACTTTATTTCTTCCTCTTCCTTCCTTCCTTCCAACATTCCTAATAGCAGTGGTGGACTGAGTCTCAAGCCAATCGAATTGGCTTTGTGTCTTTGGAGAGCTTGCTTGTACATGGGTGTTCTATTTAGTGCCTCTCTCATTCTCTTAGGAGAATGGTACTCTCTGATTTTCAAGCTATAGGGAAAAGTGTTCTATCTCCTTTGGAAAGCTTGCATGCTGTCATCCCCTAACAACCTGAACATGTCTTCAAAGTGTGTGACTTCTTGCTTTTGGGCAGAAAGGTACCTAAGTGCAAGTTGAGGGTTATTTGGAATCAGATTTTGGGTACTGATGGCAGCCATTGGATTGGATTACTCAACTCTTATCATGAGGGGTTTTGTCTCTTCTCTTGCCATTAATTTCTTCATCTCTGAAGCTCTTACCTCCTCATTATTCATCCATGATGTTAAGTCCATCAATTGCAAATCCCCTAGTTTTGAATTTGGGTCCCCCACATTCAAATATGTCAAGGCCGGGTTGTGTAGGTAAAACTCAAACATTTTAGCTCTATCCTCCAAGGTTCTTTGATCACAGAGATCAATGAATTGTCTGTAGTATTGGAAGTTATTAGTGCCTCTTTGTCCTAAAGTCTTAATTTGGAATTGTAGCCACTGTTCCTTAAGATATAATGCATAAGACTTTGTTGGCATCCTACACTGGATTGCCTCTAAGGATAAACTGGCCATAGATTCCAACTGAATTTATCTCTCTTGTAATTGTCCCCTTAGCCATGCATTCTCTGCTTCCAACTGAGCTTTCATCATTGCCTCTCTGTCCCTTATGCTGCTCAGTTCTCTGCCCATCTCCTTTAATTTCTCCTCCACGTAGTCTATATCCTCCACTCCTTTAGATTTGGCAATTTGCATCCACCTATGTGTTCTTGCCCTTTCTTTTTCAAGATAAAAGAATAAGGGGCTGGAAATTTTTTGTGGAATGACCCTACCCCCTTCAATGAACCTATAGTAAGATTCAAGGTTGGGTTGCGGACTAGGTTCCCTCAGTTCTGGATATTCCTTCTTTGTTTCTTACTGGGTGATACCTTCTTGGTCCATTTTCTGAGTTTCTTGTAGGTTTAACAGAGTTTCTTGTAAAATGGCCTTTGCTTCTTCTAGGTCCTTTTGTGTCTCATATATGACACTTTTTCCTTTTGATGAGGCAAACCTGGTGACAAGCCTCCTAACATAAGTGATGGGAGATTTGGGAGAGGCTTGTCCTGATGATCCTTCTTCTTGATTTTTCACAAGAGGAGTTATCTTTTCTTGCTGCTTTGGTGAGTCTTCAATGACAATAGGAATTTTTGTGGGTGTTTGAGGTCTTCCTTTCCTGATCCTTGTACTTTTTCTTTTCCTAAAGTACAATGGGGTTTATCTCTGTCTCTTCCCTTTTTTCTTGATAGGTACTTAGGGCAGTGAGAGCAGCTGCTGCCTCTTTCTTAGTGGGTTCTAGAGATACCCTTGGTGATTCTTCCCCTTCTTTGCCTTGAACTGTAGACCTCTGTTCTTCCTTGCCTTTTGTTTCCTCTTTTCCATTCTCCCTCTCATCCTTGTCTTTCTCTTCCTCTTCTTCCTCTAGTTCCTCACTCTGTTCATCAGTTTCTTCTTTTGCATATTCTTCTGTCTCTTCTTCACTTTCCTCCTTTTCTTCCCTTTCTTCCCCCTCCATTTCCTCTTCATCCCTCTCATTAGAAGTGGGGATTTTTTCATATTCAAGAGCTTTTATTTCTCCCTCTACCTGCATGTCTCTGAAAGTTGTCCATGTAATAGGGAGTCTTAGGTTTTGGAGGGCATCTTCTAGGATAAGTTTGATTAACCCATGATGGGCTAGCTGTTGATATTTTCCTTCCTGCACTTTGATGCTCATATATATCATTGATTGAAGAAGAAAGTAGGGTATGCTTAGTCTACTTTGAGGAGGTGTGTCTGCTCCAAATCTCGATTCTTGGAGAATCTTGAAATGATATCCATATACCACATTGTATCTCCCTTCACATGATATATATTTAATGAGGTGGTAGCTAATTTCATTTCAAGGGTATGGAAGGATTTCTCTTCTGACCCCATTTTTTTCCTCCATTTCCTCTTCTCCTTCCAAAAAGAATTTATTCTTTGCAATTTTGTTGCTACCCTTATCTTCCTTTCTCCAAGGCAACCCTAAAGGAAGTGTGGTGATTCTGCCTATGATTTCAGGGGTGATTTCTACAGAGAGGCCTTTCATCACAGTAGTGGCATGAGCCCTATTTAGTGGTATGAGTGAGAGAGCAAAGTATCAAGCCACCTCATCATCGTATCCCCTCATTTTTCAAAGAAACCCATCCAATTGTGCCTTGTGAAGATTTCTACTATAGGACGGTGCTGATGAACTCTCACTGTGTTTGTGGGTTCCCTCTTGTTAAATCCCCTTGTCATTTTTTTGATAATTGTGGAGGCTTGTATGGGTCTAATTCCAAATTCTAATGGGTGAGAGATTTTAAATGACAACTCTGTATATAATTTCCCTAGACTGCAATTTCCTTAACCAAATGGAAGGTTTTTCTATATTTTTTTAACTTGGAAAAGGTGGGAAGGTATAGCTCCTACCTCCTGGTTACTGCCTAATGAAGCCAACCTTTGATTTTTCCTCTCTAAATGCCCACTGCTAATCCTATAGATGAATTCTCTATATCCTGTAGGACTTCCTGTATGATGCTGTAGGTTTCCCTTTAGGATCCTGTAGGTGCTGCTGCGCTAAAAACAACTCACTATCTTTCCTGTAGACACTGCTTCGAGAGCCGAGAGAAACCTTTCTTCGATGAATCCTTGAGATTGTGAATGCCTCCTTTGCATGGGAATCAATGTTTTATTTCCTCATATGGGTGATTATGTGGGATGGCGTGCTAGCTACCGAAGTACGAGCACCCACTTTTGGACCATTGGTCCCACTACCACTTCATCATTCCTCCTTACCTTGTAATCATCTCCCACTTTGGTCATCTGTAACTTAACCATTTTTGGACTCATCTCCTTTTTCTTTTCATTTGACTACTGCCATGTGTGTAGTGATCTAACTGTATTCTCCTCGTCTACTTGCCAAAGGTGGCCAAGTTAACTGGCCACCTTTGCTTATAAAATCAACTCTTACACAATCCTACATTTTTATCATATTATGCTAACAAGAGAGCTTAAGCGAGATGACATACCTATGGGTAAGATGCCTTGATGATGCTTCTTGTTGGAGAATGATGTTCTTGTGTTGTGTATTTACTACGTATTTTTTTTATTATTATTAGCCTCCTTTGATGCTTGTTTCCTTTGATGTGCAGGTACTGGAGGGTGATGCTGATGATCCTGCCGCTTATGCTAAGATCTGGAGGAGCTTTCTTGACAATAGGATCTCTATGCTGAAGATGACTACAACCTATGAAATTCCCTTTTTGTGGGATCGGCTGCTACAGGATATCCTATAGGAAACCTACAAGATGTCCTGTAGTTGCCTCTCCCCTAAAATTTTATTATTTCCATCACTTTTGGAGCATGAGGATTGTTGTCATGGGTAGAGAAGGGGTCTATTGATTGGCAGATGAGAGGTATAGCCTTTAGGTATTGTCCCCTTGTCCTCTATTCTTACCCTCCTTTTTTTTCCTTTTTTTTCTTCAAAAACTGTAATCTTTTTGAACTAACTTATTGGATGAATGCAGGGGTAATCATGATGGTGAGAGGCATAGTGATGAGGTGGTGAAGTGAAAATTTTATTTTTTTGACATAAGCAGTTCATCCCCTTTCTCTAGGATCACTTTTCTTGGGATTCCCATGCCACTATAATTCCTACAAGATCATCCTATAGGTTTTCAAGGAATCCTGTAAAAACACAAAGCCCGTGTAAAATGAGATGGATGAGTTAATAAATGGAGTGAATGATGGGATGGTGAAGAATATGTGATGGAGGAATGAAAACATGAATTATATAGATCCTTCTGCTCCCCTCTTATTGCTTCGATCCTCTTCTTAATGACTTGCAAACAACATTATCAAAGTTTTTCTTTTCTCTCTTTTTTATATACACTTTTTGTTTTTTTTTAAACAACTAGTCTGCCTCCAAGAGATTTTAATCCTAGCTACTTGCTCTAGGTGCCTCAAAGGAGGTTTTCACCCAAACATCTTTTTTTTTTACAGAATTGGGTCGCCTCAAGAGGTTTTCAAGCAAACAGTGGGACTTAGGTGCCTCACAGAGGTTTTCACCCGAGTCTCTTTATTTTTTTCTCTTTTTTTTTTTTTTCTCTTTTCAAGGACTTGATGGGGTAGAAGCTGAGACTTTCTCCACCACCATCATTGCCTTGTTGATGCCATTGATGAATTCTTGCTTTGACAAGGGATTCTTGTAGACCTTCAACCTGTGCCCATTGACAAGTAAAGAAATGGCCTCTGCATCAATGGTTCTTACCTGCACTGAACCATTATCATTGCATTTTTGTATGACATAAGGCCCTAACCATCTAGTCCTTAACTTGGCTTTAAAATCCTTGTATCTGGAATCATACAACAAAGCCCAATCACCTTCTTGAAATTGTTTTCCCTTTATGTTATTTTCATGCTAGATCTTCCTTTGAACTTGAGTCACCTCTATGTGCAGGAAGGCCTGCATTCTAAACTCATCTGACCCATTCAGATGGAGCAATCTCTCTTGGTGTTCCCTAGTGAGATCTAGATCTAGTTCTGCTACCATTCTTAATGTGTTGTATTCAAATTCAATGGACAGCAGGGCCTTCTTCCCATAGACCAACTCATAAGGAGTGAATCTAGTGGTGGTCTTCCAGGTGGTATTGTAGGCCCAAGTGGCCTCAACTAATCTATCTGCCCAGTCCTTTCTGTTGTTGCTAATCACTTTGGTCAGAATGCCCTCCAATGCTCTATTGGTTACCTCCACTTGCCCATTAGCTTATGGGTGGTAAGGAGTGGATGTTCTATGCTTGATCTTGTGTTGCCTTAACAAATTTTCAATCATGTGAGATGTAAACTAGTTGCCTTGATCAGTGACTAATTATTTAGGGTACCCAAACTTATAAAATAAAGTTTCCCTTCAGAACTCAGCCACGTTCTCCTCTGTTGCTACTTTGATGGCCTTGGCTTCAACCCACTTGGTTAAATAGTCAGTGCACATAATGATGTATTTCTTTTTCCTGGATGGAGGGTTAATGGGTCCAATGAAATCCATGCCCCACTTTTCAAATGGATCGAAAGTCACTTGAGGTTGCAGAGGCATTTCATACCTTGGGGTAGGTCTTCCCATCTTTTGGCACTAATCACACTGGCTAGTATAGCTCCTCACATCCGGTGAAGAGTGGGCCAGTAATAACTAGCTTGTAACACCTTGAATCTTGTCCTCTTGGCTGAAACGTGACCTCCACAAGGCCCATCATGACAGGTCAGAAGGATGTCAAAGACTTCCTCCTCCCTGACACATCTTCTCAGAATTTGATCTAGGCCTAGTTTGAAGAGGTTTCCCCCAATCCAAGTGAATGGGGCACTCTTCCTCACAATCTTTCTTTTCTCTTTGGAGGACAAGTTCGGTGGAAACTGTGCAGACACCAAGTAATTTTCTATGTCAGCAAACCATGGAGAGAGAACTGAAATGGTGAATAAGTGTTCATCCAGTAACTAATCATCAACCATTCCTTCCTCCCCTACAGGAAAAGTTAATCCAGATAAAAAATATGTAGCAACATTCTCCTTGCTAGGCTTATCAATAATATTTATATCAAACTATTGTAATAAAAGTGACCATCTAATAATCCAGGCATTCACATTAGGTTTATTCATCAATTATTTAATTGCAGCATGGTCATTATGTACAAATGTTTGCTAACATGTAATGTAATGCCTAAATTTTTTTAATGAATGCAAAATAGTTGGGAGCTCCTTTTCAGTCACTGTATAGTTCAGTTCGGCCTTTGACAGATTCTTGCTGATGAAGTAAATGGCATAACATAACTTGTCACCCATCTAGCCTAGAGTTGCTCCTATGGCTTTGTGAGAGGCATCAACATATATATGGAAAGGAAGGGCCCAATTTGGGCCTCGAAGAATAGATGTAGTGGTCAACTTGTCCTTCAAGGTGTCCAGGGCCTCTTGACAGCTTTATAACCATAAAAATTCAGAGTCTTTGGCCAATAACCAAAATAAAGGAGAAGCTAACTTGCTGAAGTATTTTATAAATCTCCGATAGTATCCAGCTAAACCTAGAAAACTTTTGAAATCCCTCTATTTTTGCAGAGGTGAGACCCTTTGGATGATGGCTATCTTATTTGGTTCCACCTACACTCCTTTCTGAGATATTGAATGACCTAGAACAGTCCCTGCAGTAATTAAGAAATCACATTTTTTGGTGCTGAGAAACAAGTTCATTTCAATTCATTTTTTCAGAACCTTACCCAAGTTGGACAGAGCCTCCTAGAAATCACACCCATAGGGTGTAAAATCATCATATAAATTTCTACTGCATCACGGACTAGCTCAACAAAGATACTTAGGACTGCCCTCTAGAAAGTGGTGGGGGCATTGCATACGCCAAAAGGAAGGACCCTATAAGAGAAAATACCCAAAGGACAGGTGAAGGTGGTTTTATCCTAGTCTTCTGGGCTAATCTAGATTTGATTGTACCCACTAAACCCATCTAGGAAAGAGAAAAACTTTTTCCCTGTCAGGCCATCTAGCACTTGGTCAATGAAAGGTAGAGGGAAATGGTCCTTCTTTGTTGCATTGTTTAACTCTCTGTAATCGACACAAATCCTCCACTTCCCATTTTTCTTTGGAACCAACACCAAAGGAGAAACCCACTCACTCTCCGAGATAGGGTAAATGAATCATGCATGCAACAACTTTTACAGTTATTTGTTGACTATATCCTTGAGAGTTGGATTCATTCTGCTTTGGGGTTGTCAGACTAGTTTGAAACCTTCTTTGATATAAATGTGGTTAGTACACACCAAGGGGTGTACTCCCTTCATTTCCTTGTAACTCCAAGCAAAGGCATCTAGATGTTCCCTTATCATGTTGCACAACTTTTCTTCTTGGTGTACAAAAAGAGAGGGGTTGATTTTCAAAGTTCTTTCAGGGCCAAATTCTATGGTTTTGACAAGGGTAGGGTTTGAATAAGCTAAGAATAGATCAATTTAGTGGTTTCTCTTAGTTTCCTTTACTACTTCCTCTAAGGACAAGATGTTGGGAGTTGGACTTTGGAGTATGTTCTCAATCAAATCATCTTCATCCAGTTGTCCTCCTCCCATGGTTGTTTCTAAGGTGTAGTATTGGGCTGAGCAGATTTCATCATCTTCCTCCTCTTATATCCACAAAGGTAAGTCATGTTGTAGAGATGGCTGAGCAGGAGGGTACAAGACTAACTGCTTGGACAGAGGCCCATTTTTTATAGTCATATTTCCAGCCCTGCAGTTGATGTAGGCATCGGTAGTGGCTAACCAAGGCCTCCCAAGTATGAGAGGATAACCAATAAGCTTGGCCTTAGGCTGGAGAACTAGGAAGTTTATAGGGTACTCCCAAGAGTCAATGGAGACCATCACATCCTCAATAATCCCCTCAGGGGTTACTGTGGAACGGTCTGCAAGTTGCAAGATTGTTGTGGTCTTTCTTAATGAACCCTGGAGATTGAGCTTGAGCATGGTGTCCTTAGTCATTACATTAATGGTAGCCCCAAGATCAATCAAAGTGTGTGGGATAATGGTGCCATTGATGTGCACATCTACTATAGGGCTTCCAGGGTCCAAATATTTTGGGCAAATTACCTGCCCCAACATTAAGTCGGATAATTTTCCAATAACATTAATGGTAGGGGTGTCTCTTTTTCACCTCCCTCGATGTTTGAAACATTTCTCTTTAATTAAATTTTTGTAAATAATTACATCATTGATGGCTTGGAGAAGAGTAATTCTGACACATAGATTTTTCAATTCACCCAGAAGTTCATTCTCTTCTAGGGTAGGTTGGACTGGATGAGTTAATCTCTTAGGAAAGGGTGGTGGATTCACTCTAGGCATGCTTTCCTCTATTTCCTCCTCATTCTACCTAGGTGGAGGTGGAGGTTGGTTGTCCAGGAGTACTCTCTTAGATCTCAGGTTGATTTCCTGAACCTCCAAAGCATAAGCAGGGTAGGATGTCTCTCCACTGTATACTTGTTGTACATGTCTATTGTTTGGGTTTGGATTTGGCTGGGTAAGCATCTGAGGTTGTTTATGTGGAGCAGGGTGTAAAATTTGTCATTGAGTAAGAGGTGAAGGCAATAAAGTTGGAGCATTTTTGTACAGGGGCCTCCACCCTTGGCGTGGTGCATTCCACTGAGGTTGTGGTGGAGTATATGGCTGAAATGACTGGCTGGTCAGCTGGGAATGGTACTGAGGTGCAAAAGACCAAGAAGGAGGTGTAGACGAGGAGGGATGAGCAGAGGGAATGGATGTGTTCTGGTTAGGGTTGTAATATGCATGGGATGACCCTTGAATGCCCTACCGGTATGGTCGAGGCCCATGAGGTCTCCTTTGATTTATGTAGTAGAGTTGTTTAGTGACCCCTTCAGTTCCCTGATAAACAAATTTTAGTCCAGGTAGAGAAGGGAAATTATCCATGGAGTGGTTTTCTTCACAGACCACACAGATTTCAATCAGGTTTAATGGGCATTCATTCCTAGGGTGCCTCCTTGTGCATCTAGGGCAGAATATGGCTAATGACCTCTCTCTCCTTCCTCTTGCTTTCTCTTGATGTGCATGGTGTCCATCTGTAGGGTAAGGGTTTGCAACATTTCACTCTTGAAATCTTCTAGCATATTTCCAATTTCACCTTTTATGGATGTATTGGAAGAGGATGGGCTGGCCATTGGTTGACTACCCCTACCCTTTTTCCTAGATGCCCTATAATGATTCCTAAAGACAATCTTGATATCTTCATAGGGTAGTTGGTAGATGTCCCCTCCTTCTAGCAGGTTTAGGGTATCCAGAAGATCTTCCCTTACCCCTCGAAGTAGCACTAGCTTCAGTGACTCAGGATCAAGTGTGTACCTGGCCCTTTTGTAGCTAAGATGGAATCTTTCTTCATAATCCTCTAGGGATTCATCATGCCCTAAGGTCATCCTAAAAAAATTCTCTTTAATGTCTTTGGACCTGCAGTAGTCTCGGTACTTGTTGTTGAAAGCTTGTTGCATCTAAACCCAGGTTTTGATGCTATCCCCAAGTAAACCCATGAACCATCGCAGAGCTACATCCCTGAGAGTGGATGCGAATAGTTTCAACTTCTGCTCATCAGTGGTGTAATCATAAGTTCTGCATATGACATCAAACTCAAACAAGAAAGTGTCTAAATCTTCTGAGGTCAAGCCATGGAAATGAGGAAGAGCAGAGGGGCTTATGTTTTTCATCTTGGTATCCCCATTAGTCTATCTGATGGGAAAGGAATCCTCAATTCTTTATCTATCTCCTTTGCCATTTCTATTTTTAGACATTAGGTCAGTTGGAATGGGTTCTCTTTCTTCTTCTCCCCCTATAGGCTCTTCAAATATCTCTAGTTGTTCGCCTAATGGGTCCTCCAATTCACAGCCACTGAAGAAGAGGGAAGGTTCACTGTTTGAGGTGGTGGGGGTATTTGGTAGAAATTTTCCGAATTTATCCCTATTCCTACGAGGAATGAAAGAAGTGTTTTTGTTTTGTTTTGTGGCTTTTTTCAAGCTTTGAGACTAATTGCAAAATTGAAATCACAAACTGAATGGAAACTAACTACTTGAATGAAATCTCACTTCCAGAATGGAAAAGAAAGCAAACTAACTTACAATTACTTTTTCATAAATGAAGCTAATAGTAGAATGTCAGAGATAAGAAATGGAAGAAAGAAAGTAGAAATCACATCTTACTCAGACACCTCCCTGACAATGGCATGAAAAAGTGATGAGAACCAGTATTGCAGCAAGAATGTTGTAACTCCTGGGGCTACCAACTTTACTTTATCAACCCAGGGTTCGTACAAACTTGGAGGTGACAATTTTGTATACACAACCAGATGTGATGGGTCCGCTCTTTGTCACTACTAAGCTGGTGATAGACCACTATGGTTTCTCAAACCAGCCTTCTATTGATTCAGAAGAAGCTTGATTACCAATGAGGAAAATGGAAATTTACACTAATTAAAATCTTGTCTACTGTAGTAAGGAAAAGCTGAGATTAAATTCTTAAACACACCATTCATCTAGCTACTTCTAAGAGGCTTTGCTTCAAAATAATTCTATGTTAACATGTGTGTAATCCTACTATCCTAGGCATGCAATAACCAAACATTCTATTGTTGTTGTGTTAGATGGATTGGGAGGCAAGTAGGGGTAATCTCCTATCTTCCTAGGTTCTTTTTCCACAATTTGGCCTCAAAACAGGCCACTACAGGTCGTTCTACAAAGATGTCTTAATGCCTCTTACAGGATGTCCTAATGCTCCTAGAGGATCCCATGTATTCCTACAGGATCTAGCCGAGAGAACTAGGGGTGATTTGGAAGGTGGTTTAGGGCTTAGGGAAGATGAATTGTGGGAGGAGTAAGGCAAGGGAGTGGCTAGGACTCCTTCAGAGCTCAAAACTGAGTTTGTGGGATGCTTGGATTTGCTCAACAAACTTAGAAAAGTGTTCTTACGAAATGATGAATTTGGTGAGGGACTTAGTGGAAAAAGTGATAATCATGGATGGATGAGGTTAGGGTGGGGTTGTTGGTCATGAAATCCCTCTTCACTACATCAATCACTGGCATTTATCAATAAATCGTGTCAAATAAGAAAGATTCTCAATCAACTAAGAAAACAGATTTTCATTATCTAGTTGCCTATTTCATGCATGGAAAAAATTGCAGAATAATGTGAAACACTATGAGATCTAATACAAGGCTGAAGACATCAGAAATGAAAATTGAATCCTATTCTTGAAAACTGATAAAATGTTGGCCTAAGTAGCAGAAAACCCTAAATTCCATAAGAAATCAGAATTCTGTCTTTTTAGGGTTGCATAGGAGTTCTTTCCTCAAACCATGGTCCTTGAAGGGAGGAGTGAGGCCAAAGCTACCTACTATTAGCTTTTTGATATTCCTTTATCTTCCTAAGCTACTGTTGAAGCAATGCACAAATGGAAGCAAACTAATCAAATCCACAACTACTTGCAATGAAATAATGCTAAAAACAATTCAACCATTAATCTATGAAATCAACTAAGCATATAAATACAAGAAGAGGAGCCTTTGTTGCTAGGGTTGGGCCCTAACCCAAGAGCTTCAGCCCTCTGAGTCAACTCAGTGCTGGATCAAGGAAATGCTCATTCTCATTATCATATCAGAAAATTACATAACAATGTCTTCCACAAGTCTTGAACTCGAAAATGCTTAGTGCTTTTACATCAAAAATCTGAATCCTAATGAGGCTCTAGGCCTCCTTATTTATACAATTGAAGTCTCCAATGACTTCCTTAAATCTAGGGAGGCTCAACTCCCAAAATCAAGATGAACTGGATCTTTAACTATCACTGGCTCGGTTTCCTTTTGATCTTCGTGACTCAGTTGCTTGCAACTCCGAGCTAGTGTAATTTGATGGAGAAATATTTGAATGAGTGAGGATTAAATGAGGAGGATCTATCTCCTACAATCTCTCCTCCTTTTATTATTCGAGTTTCTGCCCTTGATTAGCCAAAATTGCCATGATTTGCTTCTCAAAAATCTGCAATCAATGCACATTAGTCCACTAGACATAACATCTCACTTTTACTCATCTCATGAAGCAAAATATAATCAAAATATGTAAGGAATTATGGGAAGAGTTGATTTAAATAAGCTTGGAGGTGTATCAAGGTCTATAAAGTTACCCAATGATAAGGCTCGTCACATATTGTCCCATTGGTGCACTCAACAATTGGCAAACCATAATAGGTATGAGGTCAATGATATGGTGACTAAATCATTGGTATATTGGCCACTTTAATCATTCTAAAGACTATCCAGGGATAATACCTATTGTAGCATTATGGTGAGTTTATTCCATCAATGTCATTCCAAATTGATAATCCTTCTAAGAGTGGACTCTAATGCACCTTTAAGTGAATATAGTGTAAGTTTAGAACAAGCAGAGAGGCCTATTACATCACATTTTTGTACAAAAAATAACTCCACTAAATAAGGACAAATATTGTGGCATCTTGAGGACACTACCTATTGTTACCTTAGTAGTCATCCTCCTCACTTTAGGCCAACTCTTTACAGAAGACTACAAGCATATCCTTGCAAAGCTTCATATAAAAAATAAAATTTAGAATGAAGATACTTTTCAATTAGGTAGTAAAGTGATGGTGGACTATAAAAAATAATGTGTAACTATTGCATGATAGAGTCGATAGGAGAGGGAAAGAAGGCTTTAATATGAAGGAAAATAAATGATTAAGAGATTTATTTATGTGTTAACATTAGTCCAAATATAATTCCAAATTGGACAAGAACAAGTGGGGGCTTTTATGTCAGATTCATTGTCATAACCATGAGCTTACTACTAACTAATAACATTCAACCATGTGCAATAGAGAAATCACCAGATATGAAACCCTAGGCAAAGTAGATAGTGTATGCAACCCTTCTAATTAAGCGATTTACCAACAACATATTTGATTTCATCATGAAATGAAAGATCCATAATCTATAACACTTAATATTTATTCTAAGTAATAATAAACTCCAAAAATGAATGAATAGCTATAACGAAAGTTTCCAGTAGTAAATCACTTCGATTATCTAGAAACTTATAGCAGAAACTATCTTCAATTATACAATGTTACATTAGTATTTAGGGAGGATTATACCTTGGCCCTAACACCCTGTTATTGAACTATGAATGGAATTTTACAAAGATTATTTTAGAAACATTTAAATCCTTGCAAAACCCTAGTCATTCATGCAAGTGACGTGAGAAATGGAAAACCATACATTGAGTTTAACCCTAAATTTCTTCCTCCAGTGAGATATTTGACTAAGCTTTGTGGGGGGGAATTCCCTTAATCCAACAATTCCTTTGCAAATGATAGCTCTCTTCATTTATCGATCTTCTTCTCAAACATATTGCAACAAATTATTATAGGTAATTTCTAGATCCATGAACCTTTTCGAAATAATAATATCAAAAGACATAAATGTCTAGAATCCTCCTTCAACCTATGCACTTCCAATTAAGGGTGAAAATATACAAAAAATAAGGCATCAATTTAGTCTTTGTCACCACATATCACCTTCTTAGATTGGTCGCTCTCTAAGAATTACCATAGAGTGGCTACTTCTTCCTAACATAGAAATAAAACTCAAGAAAAGGTGAAGATTAAAAATGGTAAAATGTGGTTAGGGTTTTGAGGTAGTAAATTTGAAATCACCATTAATACCTAAATATTTACCAAAATTTATATTACCAACATATACTTTAAATGGCATAGCCACTATACATCTATTTACATTCATTTGGTGGGAATCTAGGCACTATGTCGAAAGATATATGCTCTTGATTAGAAAGAGGACATATTGGAATTATTCCAAATGTTTCTAAATGGAGTGCTCCTCATAAATGTCATTCTCCTTTATGTCACATGTGAAATATATTCCATGTAATTTTCTTGATGAAGGTGTTCCTTTTATTTTTTAATGTGGCCTTTGATTACACTGTGAAAAACCCTACATATCCCTCAAAATGATGGGCATCCATTCCTTGAAGAGTATTGACCAATTTTAGAGGGTTTCTAGGTGACACATGACAATATTTCATGAGGGGTGTTCTTTATAAACCTCTTTGTTACCTTATAGATGTTTCCCAATTCCCACAAGAATAATGACTCATGCCTTAACATATATAGAAATGATTCGCATGAGGCGAAATTAACCCAAACATGAGAAAATTTTCCAAATATGTAAATTTTACCATGAACACTATGAAGAAACCCCATTGATACCTTCAAATGGAGAAATATGCATGAGAATGTGTAGATAAATGGTGGTGCTTGCTACATATGTAACCTTACCTTCAAATATGTGAATTCAACAACAAAACATGACTCAAAATACATGAATAACCCTCAACATGTCAAAAAAATTAAAAACACGTGTATCTTCATCACCACCTCTCAAATGACTCATGCCATACTTGAATGTAAATATATGCTAGTGCAATGTTATTGAAAATAATTCCTCTGAAAAATGCAAAGTGGACTATCATTTTTAAGTGGTAAAAAGGATCACCTTTATCTATTGGGGTTCAAGCCATTGACATACTTTAGCCTTTGAATATGTTTCACTCGAAGAACCTTAATGGGCTATATTTTGATAACTCAAAATGGTTGAAGCTTGAAGGGCAGTAAATTGGGATATTTTGGCCATCATGAATAGATAAAAAAATGAAGGGGAAAGGCCAATGGTTTGATAACAAAGTCATTATTTCATCAACAACATTGTGTCTACAAAATTTTGTTCAAATTCCAACTACTCATTTAGAATTATACCTATGTGAAGACATTTAAAATAACCATAGACTCTTGTTACCCTATTGAGAATCACTCCATGTGCCTCCAAACTATCTTCAACCTCCTTTGAGCTGAAACAACCCAATAGAGAACCATTCAAAAATATAAGGTGAGCCCTTCTTGGGTCTCCTAGGCCTGCAATCATCATTCACTCATATTTTCTAACTTGTTCTCATAAGAATTACCTCAATTAGAACCTTCCAAATCCATCCCTTGATCCAGGTGGATATTTTTTGTCACCTTCCTATTCCAATTGGACCCCCAACATTGTTTCCTTTCAGTTTCCTATTTTCCAGCGCAGTTTCCTATTTCAGTAGGTTTTTATTTTTGGCAGTTTTTAAGGTCCTAAACTTTCGGAGTCGTTTTGAGGCCCTAAATGGTGTTTTTTGGGGAAACATACAATATCGATTGAGGATATAAGTTTGTAGTCAAAATTTGTTTTCCTTGGATAGACCTTTCTAACAAACTCTCATGCACGGCAAACAAATATCGTATGCAAAAGTTACAACCCCAAGAAGTTGACATTCCAACTAACCCCTCTGGGGCCCTTACCTTTTGACGCATCATCTCCTAGGGTTAGGTTTTTGGATAGCTATAGTTTATCATTGTTTCTTCATGATAAAATGGCCTTCAAGCCTCATTGTAACATATTTCAGAAGGTGTGTAGTCACCACATCTCTTCTCAGAGATAAGTTATCATCACCTAAGCTAGTTTGTTTTCATTCTGCATGTAAATTGTTTTCTAGAATTTTTTATTTATTTATTGAAGTTTCGATTCATTATATATCTATGTTTTTGTTTAAATATTATTTCATTTTGTTCCTTCATAAATCCATATCAGTGGTATCAAAGTGGTATGCTCATTCTCTGTTTTTTTGTGCATGTCCCCAATGAGGTCAGGGTATAAGGAGTTGGGACTTGAACTGGTTGAGCCCTTACAAGATCGGCCTCGCTAACCCTGATGACCTGAAATGGAAGAAGAAATAAAGATGAGGGAGCAAGAGATCCTTTCAAATTGTTTCTCAAAGAATCCCTTAAGTGACAAAGGAACTAGATGATGGATAATTTATCCCGTATCCTTTAGCAGATACCAGTGAGAAAATTATCTTCATCTGACAGTCACTTTGGAGGTGTCTCCCCCTTTAACATACAAGTTAACTTCGACATTCCTATATTTGAAGGCCCGATAGAGATAGATGGTTAAATCTACTGGAAGGATATTTTTTAGTCCATAATTTTTTCAATAGGGAAAATATTAATTTTTCACTCCTCAATGTCACCCGCCATGTCAAGGATTGGTGGGAAACATTTTATGAGCAAAGGGACGAGGAGGAATCCTCACTATTTTCATATGTACCCTCTTTGGATTCTTTCTAAGATGTCACCAAGGAACAATATTACCCTATTGGGATTTATGAAGACAAGTACATAAAATGGACCACACTACGGCAAGAAAGGGACCAAGAAGTGTTGAAGTTCATGAATATATTTCATACCTTACACATGAAGTTGGGTATCAAGGACTGTGAGCAACATCTAGTTCTCAAGAAACATGGTTTTCTACACAAATACATCCACATACAAATGGAGTTCCTAGAAATCTCCTCGCTTGGTGTAGTGTACCAATACACGGTCAAGATTGAGCATAAATTTAAACAGAAGGAGCAAGTATTTGGATCTGCAAATCTGAAGTAGGGAAAAGGCACCTCCAAATCATAGAACAAACGATAGAGCCAAGGTGGAATGACCCAAACCACCCATCGAAGCCACAAGAAAATAATAACAATGGGAATATGAATAAAGACACAAGAAAGTGGTGTAAGTTCCAAAAGAGCCCCACTCATAACAGAAATGAATGTCACACAAAGAAGTCACTCGTGGTCGATATAAAAGCTTCAAAGTCAGATTCATGTTCCAACTTTGAGGTAGAACCAAACAAGGGGAAACAGATCATTGATGTAGAACCCAGTGCCCCCATTTCCACCACCAAGGTCAAGAAGAGTGAGCCTGAAGATTTGGAGGAGTGTTACATAGAATTTTGTCACTGTTCCTGTACTCCCCATTCCTTAATCCTGGAGGACCTCTACAGTGAACCCCACATGCTTTCCATTCATAAAGAAACCCCCATTGTGTCCCTCTTCATGAGAATATCAATTCCCCTCTGCACCATTTCCCCTGAAACGTTTTTTTGCGCAGTTTACAAGACCGATGCTAATGTCCCTTGTCTTCCTCACGTTGATATGCAGGGATAGTACTATCCCTAGCGTCAACCGGAGCGACTGAGCTTTGTTCTAGTTACGTTAGTCCTCTTATGGAAATTTTTTTAAATAAGGCGCCAAAGCTTCTAGCTCTAGAAGCTTCGTAACGGAAGTATGGTAAATTGTTTGGCCGGATGGGGTCGAGGATGTCAGTTTGGGCTCCTTTCCCCTATAATGATGGAACTACCACAAGGGATAAGACATTCTCCCATGAGAAGAGGATCCATATCCCATCCATTCATCCTATATAAACCTCCCTTTTTCCCAAGCACAAGCTAGTGTTAGTGTTGAAGTGTTAATGTTGGTGTGCTAGTGCTAATTAAGTTTGGAGTAAACAACAAGCTATTCATAGTTGTAGCTCTCTAGTTGTGTGAGGGAGAAGTGTGATTTGGTTTGGAGTGAAGCCTAAAGGGAAGAGCCTTAAAACTATTGTTGTTGAGGCCATCATGGAATGCTAGTAGAAGTGTGTGGGAACCTGGTCTTGTCAGAGGAGAACGGCAACATCAAGACAATGGTTGTAATCTCTTCTTGATTCAATATATATATGCAACTATCGATTGATTTCTTACATGATTTGTCATCTTACATATTCATGGCTTAATATTTCTTGACTTGTTAAGTAGGTTGAATTACAATTTGTCTATTATCACGGTTGTTGTTTGTTGTTGTTTACTTGTTTCAAGTGTTTGAAGAAGGAAGTGAGAGATAGTTGGAGTGAGCAAGCAAGGACATCATCAAACGAGATAAGTGTACTAAGAGGTAGGCCCTCTTAATTGGTTCTAACCTAAGGAAATATTCCATAGAATGTATCAGTTGTGGCTAGACCCATTATCGGGCTAGAGGAATTTGTTTGTGTCCGCACTTATAATTTTACTTCACCACAAATTGGTGACTCCACTGGGGAACCAATCCTTTTGTTTGTCTTAGATTTCATGATTTCGTGTGAACTTTTCTAGTTCCACTTTTTCCCTTTGGTTCTGTTTCTTTTCTCTTGCTTGCTGGTCCGAGTTTGAAATTCATAGTAGCAGATCTGGTCCCTATTTCAAAAAAAACAATCTTGGCTCCCTCGCTCAGCGCACTTAATCTGCTGACAATTGCACCGATCAACACGATATGCTGAAAAAAAGTAGCGCCGACCTCCCTCTGGCGCTTGTTGTCAGTTAGGTAGTCACACTGATACTTGTAAGTGAATATTAGGGTTTGTCCCCAATCTTGGCCAGTGCGTTTTTCTCTCCTGATTTCGACCCCATAATCTTTTAGACCATCTTCTTCCTAGATAGAGAGCTTCATTTAGCTTATTTTGTGTGCTTTATTGGTTTAGCCCACCCTCTGATGTGTTAAGTATGGCCCTGTGTGAAGTTATTTTTTATTTTTTCTTTGAATCCCTCGATCAGCACTATTTTTGGCCAAACATTTGTGCCGATCAGGGCTATCAGCGCTAGTTTTAGCCTAAAAGTCATCCTGGTCGTGACGATCAACGCTAATTTTGGCCCAAATGTCACTTCAGTCTCTGAGTTAAGAAAAAATCAAAATTTCTCCCATTCTAGTGCCAGTGTGTATTGACCCTCACACTCTCTTCTTCTACCTAGAATTGATTAGGATGCTTTGTTTGCTTCATTTTCAATAGAATGAGTGAAAGAGTCTCATTTGTTCTCTTGTTTCAAGTGTCTCTTTTCTCTTTCTAAGCGTAGATTAGATTGCTTGGTTTTTCGATTGAAGCATTTATGTGTTTCGTTGGTTCAATTTAGGGAAGAAGTTGTTTTTAGTTTCATTTAACATGCTTTGGATTTGATTGATGCTTGTTTTTCCGGAAATGTGAAAAATTTCATTTAAAGTGCTTTATGTGAAAGATTCATTTTGCATTTTATGAAAAGGAGAACATCATTCTAGTTTACTTAAGCGAAAATATTGCATTAGTAGCATTATTGAGAAGCTAGAATTGCATCATCATAGGCATGGAAATGAAATGAAACTTATTTTGTTGTTAAGGGAAGATTAAGTGCATTTAAGACATGCATAAGTGAAAGTTTTCATTCTTTTATTGTTGCATTGAATGTGTTCTCTATCCATCAATTAGTGTTAACTTTCATCGAAGAAAGATTTATTTTCTCATATAGTTGCATGTAGGAGTTTTGCCAAATGACAGCGGTAGGGTCTTGTAATTGAAACCTAATTCAAGATCAACTATCAAAATTTATTGAATTAACCTAAGGAAGCATTGAAACTTAACGCTCACATTTAGTGGTCTAGGCTAGAGATGTGTTCTGGTGTATTTAAACCTAGCAGTTGTCATTCACTTCAGCATTAGATAGTGCTAGTACGGACTTGTGCTCCCCGTACCATCGTGTATATAAAGGGAGACCTCACTATGTTTCAATCCTTTATCCATTGGAAGCCGAGTCTGCCGCCTTGTAAACATGATACACCAAACACAGCATTCGGGGATATTTCCTGCCCATACTTCTCAGTTCGTCGGGAGGTATTCTGCAGTTCATGGTTACCTGGTAATCCTTCATGCCTAGAGTACCCTGAGTAGTCATTTTTGATATTTACTGACTCTTTAAATTTGAAAAGATCATCAAGCACTTGTCCTTTCGAGCTTGTTAACTCCAAAAGCAACTAGAGTCATCTTTTGTCCTTTTCTCGACTCTTAAAACATGAAAAGGTAAAGTTTTGTTTCAGTGTTCTAAAATTAACTTCCCATGAAATATTCTTGGTAAAAGTTATCTTCCTTAGTAATTCTTTAGGGTCGATTCCAATGGCAACATTTCCAGAGTCCACCAGTCAAGGGTTCCCCTCGGATGGGAATCCTAGTCCTTTTCCTTCTTTTGGAAATGCTAGTTTTCCTTATATGGCGACATTGCCCCTTCCAGGGTTAACCATTGGTTTACCTGTTTGGTTGTTTTAGACCTCGGTGGTCCCGAGTGTCCCAAATCCTCCCCTACCATCTCCTTCATTCGAATCACGTCACGATGATTATAAGGTTGATCCCTTGCCTTCTTCCCCCATTTCTTCATCTTCCTCTTTACTTCGCCTAGTGAAAGTTTGAAATCTAGTAACCAGGAGGCTAAGAAGAAGAAAAAAACAAATAAGCAAGAGGTCAACCGTGCAGTTGTTACTCCAAATGCACTTCCTATCAACAAACCTTCTATTCCTATGCGGAAGGTCAAATTCCCTTGTAAGTTGTGTAAGGGTGACCATCTCCTTCGAGACTATCCTAGCGTCCCCAAAGTCTTAGAGATATGATCTCAAGGCCTGAATCGACCATCCCCATTGACCTTTGGAGATCATGTCGATGCTACACCCTCGGTTAGCGATGGTAAGAAGAAAGGTAAGATTAAATTCTCTTGTAGGTTATGTGAAGGAAAGCATCTTCTTCACCTTTGTCCTCTTATGGATAAAGCTTCCAAAGTTTTGGAAAACCTTACAGCTCTTCAACCCCAACTTCCTGTTGGTTATCAAAGGCTTTATTCTAACCCTCTCTTGGTTGGTAAAGAGATTGACTTGGATTCATCTCTTGTCGGTCCTGCTCTTCTTGAGCGAGACTCTCTTTTGTTTGTTCTCGACCAACCATTGGTCGAAAAGAGTGTCGGCTTGGCTCTGCCTTCAGTTGTCCACTCTGTTCCCGAAGAGAGTGGTGATCATACTGCTCATGTTCTTCTTGTCTCCTTAGATTCTCATGAATCGAAGAGTGACCCTCCCATCCCAGTTGTTTAGGAGAGTCCTTCTCCTATTCCTGTACAACATGAGGGTAACCATATGATGCCCCCACCAAGTAGTTATGTCGTTTCTTTCGATTAGAGTCACTTGAATGCTTTCCGCCTCCCATCTTATGCGCCTTTCCATATCACAGTACAAGCCGATACTATGGTAGTACATGGCACTATTAGATGAAGGCACAACTGTTAGCATCATGTCTTCTACTACTTGGCAAGCTTTGGGCTCCCCACAGCTTGTGCTTGTCACTCATAATCTGTTGGCTTTTAACAAAGGAAACAGTCAACCCTTGGGGGTCCTTCCGAAGTTCCCTACTACTTTGGTAGGAAAGACTGTCTATATAGACGTGATGGTAGTCCAAGGTCCCTTAGATTTCAATCTTCTCCTTGGACGCGACTATGTTTATGTCATGGGAGCTCTTGTTTCTTCACTTTTCCATGTGGTTTGTTTTCCACACAAAGGGAGAATTGTGACCTTTGATCAATTGTCATTCATTGGTCACCAGGCGCCTCCTTTTCAACCATCATCCCCTATCGGCTCTTTCTTGCAAGCAGTACCTTCCTCACCATAGGTCAATTATGTGGCTACCCGTTTCATCTCTATGCCCGTTGATGATCACGCAAATGGTATAGTACATTATGTACTAGGGGCTATGGAACCCGATCTGTCTTTGGTACCAAATGACATGTATTCCTCACGGAGCATGGTTCTTTCCTCTAGTGAGGACCTCTTGGGAGCCATGTTCTTGTATGGTTCATGAACAGATGTGCTAAGGATAGTTCCTGGTCTTGTGTCAACCTCATTAAAAAATGAAACAAGGAGTCATGAGCATAGTTCCAACTCTTGTGTCAACCTCGTTAAAAAAATGAAACAAAGGGTGTGAGCATAGTTCCTTGTCTTGTTTCAAGCTTGTTAAAAAATGAATGGAGTCCCGAGGATAGTTTCCTCCTGTATCAACCTCGTTAAAAAATGAAACACATGTCTGAGGATAGTTCTTTTACTATGTCAACCTCGTTAAAAAATGAAGCAACTCCCATTTCCAAATCGAGTCTTTGATTAAGATCTCGTAAAATCCCAGTCGAGTCTTTCCAAGATCTTGAAAGTGAACCTTCATTACATCCACCTAGTTGATTGAAATGAAGCTTGGGGGGCATGTACCTCGATTGAGTCATTATGCTGGGGGCATGCAAACTTATAGCAAGCATAGTTTTTTGTTTCAAGCTTGTGTAAACATGAAACCGAATCCAAGCAAAGTTATCCATGGTTCAAGCTTGTGTAAAAATGAACCCATGCCCAAATTGCATCTCGTGATTGTTGTTTTTATCAGCTAATTTCTACTAGATGAGCCTTGGTTGTTTCATTCCATCGCCACCATCTCTTTGGCTGATCATATGCTTTCACTTGGTTGTTTTCCTTTCATGAGGGACTGCAGTGATGAGTGGGTTTTATTAGCCAGCCTCTTGACCATTACATGTTTTGAGCAGTTCCACCATTGTTGGAACCAGTTGCTACCCTTTATATCACTCTTTCCTCCAGAACGAGTCACTTTTAATATCTTTTATGACTTGTAAAAAATGAAAAGATCATCGAGTATTTTTCCCTTTTTGACTTGTAAAAGAGAACTAAAATGGGGGGTCCTCTTTCAAGCTCTTTTCTAACCCTTTAAAAGCGAAAAGATAGCCGAGCCATTGTTGTTTCGAACTCATTAACGAATGCGAAACGTCGTACGTCCAGTATAAGTTTAGACCTTGTTTGGCCTAAGAATTATCCTTAAAATACATCTACTTTCACTCCATTCAACATCCAGTTTCACTCCATTCACACATTTCCTCACCTCTATTCCACCACCAAATCACCAAATTAGCTTCACTTTCATCATTATATGGGTTACCTTTGTGTTTTCCAAAACATTATTAATTCTTAGTATTTTTAAGAGAATTTATGGTCAAACTTTGGAAAATAATCTCCATATTCTTATACCTAACAATTAGAATGAGTTTGTTGACATGTGTAGGTACAAAGGAAGCTTCCAAGGCATCTTTATGTGGCACTCTGTGTTCAAATTCGAATTTGAGGAGATCATGGACCTCATGGAGAAGATCATGGACCTTATGGAGGAGATCATGGAGGATAGCGTTATGTGTCACCATTGATTGAGAAATATGTGGGTCAAAGGAGGGAATATTGGATTTACATTTATGAGTTTGTTATCATAGCTTTTGTATAAATAGGAGTGTTATCTCCTTCATTTGTAATCTTCATTTTGTAATCTTAGTATCTTATAGGTTGATAATCAGAAGTTAGATTGGAGAATCATTGTAATGGTTGTAATTGCAATTTATAATTGATGATGAATAAAACAGAGCTTCTTTGATCCTCTACATTTGACTTCTCTTTTGGTGTGCTTGTGAATCCTTGGAAGGATCCCCATTGCCTAGCAAATACACTTTTACTTTAGTAGGCTTTTATTTTATGTTTGTTTGTGAATTTCATTAGATTAAATTATTAGGTTCATATGTTTGGATTATTAATGAATGACCTTTCGTAAGAAAGTATTAATGTTTCCTTCAATGAACTTGATTTGTTATTTAATGTTTGATTTCATTAGTTTAAGTTTTTTATTTATATGCTTGAGATATAAATGAATAGTCTCTTGTAAGAGCGCTTTAATATTTCATGAAATCAATCAGAATTAGGTTTTGTTGATTAAGATGATTAGAAATATTAATGAGCAGTCTCCTGTAAGGGAGCTTTAATATTTCTTACACTTATCACAATGTCTTTTAATTTTTAGATTTAATTTTGTTAAATGACTAAATAGATGTTGGAGATCCCAATGAAAGACCCCCTGTAAGGGAGCTTTGGCATTTCTTCACTTAGCTTAGTCTAGTTTGTCTCTAAGTCCATATATATTGGATGATCCTCGAAGTTTACTTACTTGGGTTGATAGTAAATGAAACTCTAATTTGCATCCGCATTTTAGACCAAACACACCTTTTTTGGGATGGGATGCACTATTTACAAAAAGGGTACTCTTTGACTGAAATGGTCAAGAAGTTCTCCCAAGTATTGTTTTCTACCCTTTTGGGCTCGAGAGACACAAATGTACGAAAAGGGACCATGTGGAGTTTTCTTTTACGTGTATTTTTCAAACTCTCTAAACATGAAAAATATATTGAGTTACACCTTTGTCGGACTCGTTAAAAGGTTAAACGACATTGGATTCATCACCATGACAAACATGAGCTTCTCCTTCTTAGGGATCATTAAACTTACTAGGTCGTATTCGTCCGAAGGATGAACTTACAGTGTAAGAATATGCTATCCCCTTCAATCTTGCGATTAAAAATAATTGGGGTACCTACAAGAAATGGTGGGGGGGAATTTGGAAATCTAATCAGTTGTGTCAGCAGCTCACTCTTGAACATGACACTTTCTATTCCATGTCGGGTTGGGATATCCTCCTTTGTATCGTTGACCTTCCTAGGTTGGGCCATTCATTTTTTACTTCCATTTGATTTCTGCCATGTCATCATGACCACCGATCCTATGGATCCCAACGCTACCAAACTTCCAGTCATGTTGCCAGTATGTTCAAGAGTTTCCCTTCTGCAGTTACATTTTGCATCCTTTTGTCTCACGTCAATGATGTGGGATACATTATGGCACTCATTCGACACGGTCACTTTCTTTTGACTTCAACTCATTATTTGGGAAGTTGATCGAGAGACTCCCCTCCAGTACCTTAGAGCTTGCATGCCCTAATGGCAAGTTCTTCACACTCAATGACAAGTTCACATTATTGGATGTCGATTGAGTGATTTCACGAGTGTTCGACTTCAATTCCTCTATTCACATTCCATGGATTGTGTTGATAGTACCTTGAGGACCATTGTCATTATTGGTGGTTTCTCTCACGCTTGTTAATAGTTTACGTAATTGACTGGTAATCAAGCGACTTTCTAGCATGTTCGACGTCAACACATCTATTCACATGTTAGAATTTGTAGTTTGATCGGGTCGTGTTGGAGTGCAAGACCCTGGACAAAGATCACAAAACTCCAAGTTGCGAAGTGATGTGACATGGTTATGTTGATATACATATCTCTTTCAGATGGACTGCTGTGACCATATCTTGGTTTCATTATGGTCCTCTTTGATGGATGGTTGCACCCATACCTGGATCCATTTACATGATCATTCTCTGGATGGTTGCATCCATGCCATGATTCATGTATCATTTGACAGAGTTCTCAGTTAAGTATATGTATATGTACTTTCTTGTAGGTTTTCCAACAGTAGAATATGGTTCCCTACACTAATTTATAAAGCATTTCATCCTTCACTCTAGTTCAGCCTTCATGTTTTAGGGGGCATCTGTTACACAACATTTTGTCACTGTCCCTGTATTCCCCGTACCTTGATCTTAGAGGAACTATACAGTGAACCCCACATGCTTTACATTCATGAAGAAACCCCCATTGTGTCCCTCTTCATGAGTAGATCAATTCCCATTTGCACTATTTCGCTTGAAACTTTTGTTTTGCCCAGTTTACAAGACTGACGCTAATGGACCTTGTCTTCCTCGCGTTGATATGCAGGGATTAGCACTATCCCTAGCGCTGACCGGAGCGACTGAGCTTTGTTCCAGTCACGTTGGTCCTCTTATGGAAAGTTTTTTAAATAAGGAGCTGAAGCTTCCAGCTCTAGAAGCTTCATAACGGAAGTCTGGTAAATGGTTTGGCCAGATGGGGTCGAGGATGTTAGTTTGGGCTCCTTTCCCCTATAATGATGGAACTACCTCAAGGGATAAGACCTTCTCCCATGAGAAGAGGATCCATCTCCCATCCATTCATCCTATATAAACCTCCCTTTTTCCCAAGCACAAGCTAGTGTTAGTGTTGAAGTGTTAATGTTGGTGTGCTAGTGCTAATTAAGTTTGGAGTAAACATCAAGCTATTCATAGTTGTAGCTCTCTAGTTGTGTGAGGGAGAAGTGTGATTTGGTTTGGAGTGAAGCCTAAAGGGAAGAGACTTAAAACTATTGTTGTTGAGGCCATCATGGAATGCTAGCAAAAGTGTGTGGGAACATGGTCTTGTCAGAGGAGAAACAAAACGTCAAGACAATGGTTGTAATATCTTCTTGATTCAATATATATATGCAACTATCGATTCATTTCCTGCATGATTTTTCATCTTACATATTCATGGCTTAATTTTTCTTGACTTGTTAAGTAGGTTTAATTACAATTTGTCTATTATCACAGTTGTTGTTTGTTGTTGTTTACTTGTTTTAGGTGTTTGAAGAAGGAAACGAGAGATAGTTGGAGCGAGCAAGCAAGGACATCATCAAATGGGATAAGCGTACTAAGAGGTAGGCCCTCTTAATTGGTTATAACCTAAGGAAATATTCCATAGAGTGTATTAGTTGTGGCTGGACCCATTATCGGGCTAGAGGACTTTGTTTGTGTCCGCACTTATAATTTTACTTCACCACAAGGAGGGTGGGTGTCTCTTCCACTCACAGATGTGGGTGAAACATTCTCTATTGTAGTTCATTATCAATAGTGGGAGTTAAAAGAACCTTATCTTAGTATAAGTTTTTAATTTGTTGGGCCTTTTGACATCACCACATCTACAACCATACACTATTAGGTGGCTCCACCAAGGGCGATATATCTACGTCAGCCAGAAATGTCACCTTCCCTATAACATCAAGCCTTTCATAGATGGGTAACTGTGTGATGTTGCTCCCCTTGAAGTTTGCAATGTTTTATTAGAGACCAACCATACTTGTGGAAGCATCATCTTGCATATGAGTCGAGAACTCATACTGTTATTATTACTTTGGGAAAAAAACTACACAGAATATCGAAGGTAGCCCTCCATACCACCACTTCTTTGATCTCTATAAAGAAATGTAGTAAGATCATCTCCTGAACTCAGAAATTTGTTTTCTTCCTGATTCATTCTCAAACCAATGGGAATACCATGGCAACTTTTGTGTCCCCAAAAAAGAGTTACTCTGCATAACAAAAGTAGGTTGATAAGGTCATGGAAGAGTAGAGGGGCATCTTCTCCTCACCCACAAGGGTACCTTTGCACTGTCAGGCCAAGCATTCAATCGATCTACCTCCTAGAGCACCTCTATATAATGGCCTAATCCACCACCACTCTCTTCTAGAAAATGAGGAAATCAAGAGGAAGATTCAGGAGTTGCTACAAAAAAGCCACATCCAACCAAGTTCCTCACCTTGTGGGAACACAATCAAACTTGTGCAGAAGAAACATGGGACTTGGAGACTCTGCATTGATTATCAAGAACTGAATAAAATGACCGTCGGGAATAGATATTTGATCCCATAGATCAATGACCTTATTGACCAACTGAAGGAGGCTAAGTACCTCAACAATATTGGATTGAATTTTGGCTATCAAAAAGTTCCAATAGAACCCATAGATGTATGGAAGACCTCCTTCAAGTCCAAGGAGGGTCTCTTTGAGTGGTTGGTAATGCCCTTCGAGTTGAAAAATGCCCCTCCATATTTTATGAGGTTGATGGATGACATCCTGTGGCCTTCAACCAACTCATTTGTGGTTTTATATCTAGATGATATCCTCATCTTCAGCTAGATTTAGGAAAAACACTTGCAACATATTCGGAAGGTCCTTCAAACCTTATGGAAACACAAGCTATGTTCCAACCTGGAGAAATTCTCCTTTGGCATGGACCAGGTCCAATATATGGGCTACATAATTGATGAGAAGGGTGTGCATATGAATCCAGCTAAGATCCAAATCATTTGGGATTGGCCAACCTTGACGAATCTAACAAATATTCGCAGCTTCTTGGGCCTCGCTAATTTTTATTGAACATTCATGTTTCGGTTCTCTCATATCACATGGCCCTTGAGTGAAGTTACCAAGGATGAAGCGAAAGAAAATTTTCTTTAGTCCAAGCCACAACATAAGGCATTCGTTGAATTGAAACACCATCTTTTCTCTGCACCAGTTCTCGCCTTGCCAATCCCGCAACAACCATTTGAGATTGAGACAAATGCCTTCGATTATGTTATTGGAGCAGTTCTCACCCAAGAAGGGCATCCAGTGGCATATCATAGTGAGATGTTATTTGATATTGTTCAAAGGTACCCCACCTATGATAAGGAAATGAATTCTATCATGTAGTCATGCCGATAATGGAAAAATTATATTCAGGGGAAGGAGATGATCATTAACATGGATCACCAGCCCCATCAATTTATGCAGAAATAGGGGAAGCTGTAGAATGATCACCATAAAAAATGGTCCAAATATCTACAAAAATTCCATTTGAACATTAAGTATAAGGATGGTAGCACCAATTGTGTCACAAACTGCGTTAGTTGGGCCCCAATTGTGGCACTAAGCATAGTTTTCAACTCTTGATGGCCACGGTTATATGAAAATAGCTAAAAATTTGGTGCCACCTATAAGATGTTGAGGGATGGAAAACAACTCCCAGACTTCCACCTTTAGGATGGAATATTGTGCTATCTGGGACATCTTTTCTTTCCTTCAAGCGAGCATGCCAAGCTAATTTTGGAGGTGTATTATAGCTAGGTTTCATATCACATTGGTGTGGAGAAGAGAGTGGAAGTACTATAGAACTATTTCTATTATCCAAAACTCTAACAAGATGTTGGAAAATATATCAGATCCTACACTACCTATTCCATCGCCACGACACCATTAAGAAGAAAGTCCTGTACACTCCTCTACCTACTCCTATTCAGCCTTGGGAATCCATCTCCATGGAATATATGTTTGGCCTTCCTTATACCAAGAATGGTAATAACTATGTAATCGTGGTCAATGATATATTTTCTAAGATGGCCATATTGGTTGCATGTAAGAAGAGTATCACAGCATAAGCCACTACCAAACTCTTGTTTCAACAAGTGTGGGTACATTTTGGGATCTTAAATACCATTATATTAGATTGGAATAATAGGTTCCTAATTTCATTCTAGTCGAGCCTCTAGTCATTTTTGGACACCAAGCTCACAAAGTTTACTGTGTTTCACCCCCAGACTGATGGCCAAATAGAGGTCATTAACACAATGATAGTGCACATACTATGCATGTACAACTCTAAGTGTCCAAAAACGTGCGATGAGATTCTTCCCTATGTGCAACACAGTACAATAGATATATCCATAGATTGAATGGACACAACCCCTTTTAGGTGGGCCTGGGATTTCAACCATTGTGTCTCATTGATGTTGCAATGCCTCTTGCAACTACATAGACATAATTTTCATGTGTTCAATACAAAGCTAATAAGACCACCAATTTTATTGAACACATTTAACACACCTACAAACAAGTTCATGGTATCCTGAATAAAGCCAATACTAAGTACAAATAACATGATGATCAGCATCATGTGCCTCAAAAGTTTCAATTGGGCGACAAGGTTTAGTTGCATTTGCATAAGGAATACCTTGTAAGAGCCCATTGGAATGTTTTACCTCTCTGATATAGGACTTACGCCATCACCAAGGTTGTGGGTGAGATTTATTATGAACTAAGGTTCCCCCCATTCCTTGTCATGCACTCAGTGTTCAATGTGGACCGCCTTCATTGATACTTTCCACCATTGTTGGACACATTAGACATTGTTGAGCAGATAACACCAACATAACTCAACCAATATTGTGTTGAATAGGATACAATTGATATGATCATGGACACAAATATTAACAACACTTGCCAATAGAGGATCTAGTTGTATTAGTTGTAAAACCCAGACAAGTCTTGAATCAAGGAAAGTGGCTGACCAAGGACCAAGTTCAGTAGAAGTTTACCCATCTCACGGAGGCACTCAATGCAATGAGGATGATTGCTTCCTAAGGGGTGACGATTGATCCAAGTGAATATTAGTGGTAACCCACCTATTCCACTTGGACCCCCAACATCTTTTCCTTTCAGTTTGGTATTTTCCATCACAATTTCCTATTTCGGCAATTTTCTATTTTTGTTAGTTTCTTGGGTCCTAAAATTCCAAAGTCATTTTGAGGCCCTATATGACGCTTTTGGAGTCCAATTTTTTTTCCTTGGATATACCTTTCTAACAAGCTATCATGCATGCCAATGAAAATCGTACGCCAAAGTTATGACCCTGGGATGTTGACATTCCAACAGCCCATACCTTTTGGTGCTTCATATTCTAAGTCAGGGTTTTTGGATGCTTACAGTTTCTCATTGTTTCTTCATGATAAAAAAATCCTTAGGCCTCATTGTAACATAGTTCATAAGGCATGAATTCATCACATCTCTTCTTAGAGATAAGCTACCATCGCCTGAAGTAGCTTTTTTTCATTCTGCATGTAATTAGTTTTCCATCATTTTCTATTTATTATTGAAGTGTTATTTTGTTGTGTCTCTGTGTTTTTGTTTAAATTTGTATTTTATTTCATTCCTTCATAAATCTGGACCAGTGGTATTAGAGAAATCTGTGGTTTCTTTGTTTTTTGTGCATTTCCCCAATGAGGTTGGGGTATAAGGAGTTGGAACTTGAACTAGTTGAGCCCTTGTAAGATCGGCCTCCCAACCCTAACCACCTCAAATTACGGAATAAAAGAAATACGAAAGTGTAGTAAATTATTTCAAATTTTTGCTTAAAGAAGACCTCAAGTGAAAGAGGAATAAGATGATGGATTAATTTTCCTAGATAGTTCGGCATATACCAGTGGATGAAGCCTCTTCATCTGGTAGTCACTTTGGAGGTGTCGCCCCCTTTAAGGTACGAGTTAACATTGACATTCCTATATTAGAAGGTCAAATAGACAAAAATTCTCTTGATAGATGGTTAAATCTATTGAAAGGATGCTTTCCGGTCCATAATTTTCTGATAGGGAAAATATTAATCTTTCACTCCTCAAGGTTGCCCCCATATCAAGGACTAGTGGTAAACTTATTGTGAGTAAAGGGACGAGGAGGAATCCTCACTATTTTCAATCATACCCTCTTGGTATTATTTCCAAGATGTCGTCAAGGAACAATATTACCCTGTTGGGAGCTATGAATACAAGTACATAAAATGGACCACACTATGGTAGGAAAGGGACTAAAAAGTGTCAAAGTTCACAAATATCTTTCATACGATACACAGGAATTTTGATATCAAGGACTCTAAGTAGACATATGGTAATCAAGTACCATGATTTTCTATACAAATATATCGAGGTATAAATGGAGTCCTTGGACATATCCTTGCTTGGCATAACATACTAATATGTGGTCAAGATCAAGAAAAAATTTAAACAGAAGAAGCGAGAATTTGGATCTATGAATCTGAAGTGGGGCAAAGAAACCTCCAAGCCACTAAACAAAGGACAGAGCCAAGGTGGAATGTCCTAAGGCGACCCATCGAGGCCAAAAGAAAATAATAGCAATGGAAAGACAAAGAAAGACACAGGAAAGTGGTGTGATTTCCACGAGAGCCCCGTTCACAACAAGAATGAAGGTCACGCAAAGAAGTAACTGGTGGCCAAGCTAAAATCTTCAAATTTGGATGCATGTTCTAACTCTAAGCTAGAACCCAAGAAGGGGAAATAGATCATTGATGCAGAACCCAGTGCCACCATTTCCACTATTGTCACTCACTGCATTTTTAGTCACCATTTGATTCAAATGCCCAATAACAGTGAATTTGGGGGCGAAATTTTGAGGCCATAAAAGCTATTAGAGCTAGACCTGACCCTCTCCATTACCTAGCGCTTAGAAAGAACTTTCCAACGGTATATAGAAGTCTGAAAATGGACTTTCAGAGTAAAAGCTAGAGCTCATTGAAGAATCCCATTGGAAAGCCCCAACAAATGAAGCAAAATGGTTGTGTTGAATAAAATCGCAATCGGGACTCAAAAGGCTTATCGCATATCGTATATCAGTGTCAGCAGGTCATATCATCACTCATATCACAATATCCGTGAATCGGTGGATCACAACAATAATGAATATCACAATTGGCGAAATCAAGAGCTCCCACTTAAGGATTATCAGCAGTTCGGGGTGCCGAACATCAATTTGTGATAAAGTGTAAGACCGTGGAGAAGGGCTAATTTGCGATATAGACCAAAGTCACTAGAAGGGCCGATTTACAAAATACAAAGGAAATCATGGGAAAACAAGGCCTCGACCATCCTTTCTCTCTCTCCTCCAGGGGGTCACATGGCAGTTTCTTATTGGTCCTTCGAACTGATGTAGTGGCTGATGTCAACATCATTCACAGGGTGACACGTGGTAGCGATGATGTCATGATGACGTAAACGATGATGTCAGTAGGCTATCGGTGATTAGCAGACTTGGGTCTTAGTAATATCGGTGATATTGTGATGCAATTAAGGTGGCCCTAGATGCAATATTTATTAAACTACAACCTATAAAGTTTTCAGGTCCAGGCACCTCTATTATCAGCAATCGGCGATTACAATCTGCCAAAGGTTAAAAGAGGCGAGACAACAAAGAAGCACCAATTACGATGTGGGATTTCTCCTGGATGCGATAAGAGTTTACAACATGGCCCATAAGGATTTTTCATCTAAACTATCAGCCATCACTAAAGAAAAGGGTGGAGCATTGAGCAATTGCGATGGAGGAAGGCCCAGATGCGATAAATTATAGGCTACAATTCATGAAATTTCATATCCACCTAAATCGCCAATAACAGTTATTTGTATTGAAAAGAAATGCCCCAACTCACCCTTTAGAGGACTTAAGCAATAAAAGGAAGGGAGCCCCGGTCACTACTGAAAAATAGGAAAATAGATCTTTTTCAAAGTTTCAAGGGCAGCAGCCAGGATTCAAATGCATTGATCAAATCACTTAGGCAAGACATGGCTAAAACACATACTGCAACATAGTTGGCGCTGAAATATTTTTAAAGGAGAGTTGACAGAAGCTGGCTGATGCAGTAGTAAAACACCTCAATAGTAGAGAGAAACATGATAACAGTAGGGACATGGCTCCATCCAAGGCCTCCACTGAAGTAGCAAGGAGACACCTCCTCATTCCTCTCTCGAATTTCTTTTTTTGAGCATTTATTTTTGTATTGTTCCAAGAAATGGATTCGATCCCAGTTGTAATCTTAAGTAAGTGGTAGTAGAGCCTGATGGAGTCGAGATGACAGCTAGGGATCAGGCTCAGATATTTTTATTGTAATTCAAAGCTCCCCCCTCTTCTTATAAATAGGGGTATGAAACATAATACAAAGGTTCTGGAATTTCTCACGCGCGAGGGCTGGACTTTGTGATACCATTTTTGGCTCATAAATTTGTAAGTGCATGACTTGTATTTCAGACCGTGTTACTTCACACATGCAGATATTTCAGACATAGCAAAGAAATTATGGTGATTTCCCATTCTAATTACTATAATATGTTATCCTCTTGTTAATTCTGTTAGGGTCCTATAATAATAGGATTCATAATTTTGAATTGGCTAGGGTTAGTGTTGTAATATTGTACATACTTTTTCTTTCTGCAAAATGTTTTCTATATTAAAAATTAAAAAATGTAAAGAGGTTATGTCCTAAAAGAATAATCAAAGGACAAAAAGAAAGAGAAAAATATCAAAAAAGTGAAAAATATGAACCCCAAAAAAGAAATAAAACAAATCATGAAAGTGTGCAAATTCAAATGCCACTACTTTTTACTTTACTATGCAAAATAAGGTTGTGTGCAGCTTGTTAGAAATTCCATAATCCATGATGGCCAAAAAGCTTAATATTGGCTCATTCATGTTTTAAATTTCATGTTGATAGATAGAGAATAAAGATCTAGCCAAACTGTTTAACCTTGGGAAATCAGTAATTAGGTAGAGAATAAAAATGAGCTCATTGGCTTAATCTAAGCCATTGGAAGTTATAAGGTTAGAATTAGATAGTTTGCTTGTCAAAATAAAATAAAATAAAGGGTCAGCAAGCTCAAATGCACCCAATAAAGTAAAGAAAAAATGTTAGGATAAATAAAGGGTAGGTAGAAGAAACGTTGCAAATGTACAATGTTGTTGAGTCAAAAGCACATTTATCATTCTTAATCCTATGTTTCATGTGCAAGAGAATTTATGAGAAATAAAATATGTTCACAAGCTGGTTTAACTAATTTCCCCTCATTTCACTATGCCCCCACATGCTTATTTTCTAATTTCCCCATTATCCCTTTATCAGTTATAAATCCCCTTTTCCTTTCATTTTTACCCTTACCCCTTGGTTTCACACATTTCCCTAGTAATTACCCTTCAAAATCATTTCCCTACCCACAAGCCCCTTTCCCAGTGTGAATCCCATTCCCCATTGAAAATATTAATTTCCCCCCTTATTAATTTCCCTATTTCCCTTCAAAAACCCAAAAAAACCCCTTATCCTAATTTTTATCCCCCCCGCATTATTTAATTAACTCCCTACTTCATATTTCCCCAACAAACCCTTTTAACCCACCAACCCTCAATGCAGTTAAAAAACCCCGCCACATAACCCCTGGTCCCACTTTATTAAACCCGCTGCTTATATCTAATCCCTACCTTATTTACTAATTAATTACAATTATTTGTAATTAAACCCCGGGCCCCGCAAATCCCTTCCCTGATTCCCTCCGTGCAGCTTAACCACGCGACTGTCGTCCAATCTCCTACCCCCAAATCCGATGGTGCACATCCATATCATGCGGGTTCACCGTCCGACCGATAGCAGCCCGAGAGCACGCGAGATTCATGGTTTTTCTTGGGCGCTTTTCTGCTACATGGCGGCCCCAGGCTAGATCACATGCTCACGAAAAATACCGCCTGCCCTCCAAAAGCGGTGCGATGGCCCAGAAAACCACCTCCTCGCCAAAGCCAAAAACTGCCCACTGTTCATTCATATTTTCCATGCCAAAATGTGATCGTTACCCGTTAAAAGGCCAGAAAAGCCCCAATTCACTCTTTTCGCTCATTTTTCACTGTAACTATTGCTCAAGCCATTCTACGACACCCTGAACCTTTGCGACCAAATTGACCACTGTCTACCGCCTGAAGAAGCTCCAGACACCTAATTCAAGCAACCAATTGACAGTTCAAGCTACCGTACCCTCTACATTCACCATTGAACCCAGTTTGCAAGCTAGATCGCAAAAATTTAGGTATTCTTGACAAAAACTGGAATGGCCCACTCAATTTGAAAACGTATAGTCCAATTGAAAGCTTAATTAATTCAAATTAATTAATAAACTTGCCTAAATTGAAGAGAAATTTACTTGTATACCCCAAACCCTTGTTTTTTTAGATTGTAACTACCATCCCACTATTCCAGGGTGTCTAAACCTCACTTCTACAACCACTACAGGCCTAATTCATATCCATAAACTCAGTCATGGCTTCCCAGACCTCTCTGGACATGAGACCTCTATCAACCCCTCACCTGGACATCGACCACCTAGCATTAGTAGACAAAGATTTTCAAATAAAGGATATTGCTTCCCCAACTTACCTTCTAAAGCTCCATTGTTGGAGTAAGGATAGATTCCTAAACCAAAACGATGACATCCACCTTTGGGAATCTAATTTACCCAAGTATTTGTTCCTAGAAGTACACCCATTCCCTAACATCATCCACTTTTTTCATGCCTGTTACATTCCTAGCCAAAGGGCTATTATCACCCCTAACCAACAGCTGTTATTTACCATCACTGCAGAGTCTATCAACCAAATGTTGTAGGTCCAACCAAGCCCTAATGAGACCCCACTGTCTATTGGTGACTTGCTGGACCTATATGTCAAGTTAGACCTAGCCAAAATAGCCCAAATATTCCAGACTTTCATTATAGAGGACTGCCATACTCCCACAGATAGTCCTCCTTATGCTACCACCATTTTTTCAGAGAGAGGCAAACAGATTATTACCATGCTCTCTTGCATCCTAGGATATACCTCAGATGAGCATGTGGATGAGGTTGTCTTGGCCTTTCTTTCCATTTTTAGCCCAGGCAAGCCTCTTGCTATCATTTACAACTATGCTCAGTTCATTGCAGATAGGATGCATGAATAGTTCACCAGACTACCAACTGAGAGAGTCTTCAAGTACTCCTCTGTGTTATTTCATATGTTTTTATATTATCAATCAGACAAATTCCCTGCCAGCATCCAAAAGTTGGATACCAAAGGGAATCCAAGGTAAATTATTTATTGGACACACTTGATCCAAAAATACTCCATTGCATTCACCTATAATGACTTCATCGATTCATTTGTCCATCTAGTCATGAACATGCTGACCAGTAGCCCTCAACATATAATTAAGCAAGAAATAAAAAGGGTGTTGCAGTTGGCCAAGAACAACAAGGTGGGAGACTGGTATCTGTACTAGAACCACACAGAGATTAGAATTTATGGATGCCAACTTGCCCCTTACAAACTACCCAAATACCTCCCTATGAGGATATTTGCACTGGAATATTTTAGGAAGATCATTAATTCTGATGAAGTCAACTTCCTAGTAGCTAGGAAGAAAACCCAATTTAAAATGAAAAATCAATTGGGCCCCTTCATTTGCAATAACAGAGAGGCTGGACCAAAGGCTAACAAGATATTGTAGGAAATGAAATTCAAGAACAACTTTATGTGGTAGTATGACCCTCATGGGGTCATAAATAAGTTAAGAATCAAGGTCAAATTGGGACCTTTCATCCACCATCCTAGACTGGATATTGAGAGGTTTTCCAACCAATCAGAATGGTTTGAAAACACATTAATTGACATGGATAGCACAGTAGTGGATGTAGAAAATACACTGATTGATGTAGAGAAATAAATTGATGAAAGTTATTTCTTGCAAGTTCCAAAACTAGGGTAACCCATGAATATTCCTCCTGTTTTATAGACCCTAGAAAATGAGGAGAGAAACCCAAAGAGAAATAGGGAGGAGGGTTCCAGTTCTGCTATGGAGACCACAGATGAGCATTTTGAGCTTAGGAAAAGGCCCAAGCTGAATCCTATAACTGAACAGGAAGAAACCATTGAATCAGTGGAAATAACTGACACTAATACAATGGTGGAAAGAAGCAAAGCCACAACTACTTCAGGAGAAACACAACAACCATCAACATCTAACACTCAACTGATTGAGAGACAGCTCAGTGTTGAGGTTTCTTCTTTTACCAAACTAGCAGACAAGGAAAAATATATCAAGGATAGGTACAAGGAGATCAAGTTGAGAAATGAGAAGTTGAAGGCTGAAACATATGCCTAATACTTCAAGCACATACCAACTAATCAAAGTAGGTTGATGTCAGCTTTTGACATCAAAGTAGGGTAAATGCAAGTGTCCTTCATGCAACCTATAGTTCAGCAGCCAAAAACATCAGTTGACTACAGGAAAATTGATTTCGAAGTGTTGGCCAGGGATGTTCATCCCATTGACTAGATTGAATTCCACAAGAAGGCTAGAGAGATGATCTACTCCACCCTGACAGGGAAGGCCATGGCTACACATAAGCTGCAGAATTCATTAGATAACATTACAGCCCAATATAAATTGGAAAAGGCCTCCTCACAGGCCAAGGACAACAAGATCAAGTCATTGGAGGACTTGGTAATTGAGCTGGGACATGATCCCAGTGACATCAAAGCTATCGAGAAGTTGATCAAGAAGAAGAATGAGGACATTGCAGCTCTTAAAAAACAATTAAATCTTCCTCATTCAGAGCACCCACAAACAAAAGAGGTCTTGGAGAGCCAAACACATCAGGAGGAGATGATGGACCTAGTTTTACAATTAAATGATCAATTGAAGGAAATGGAAAAAGAGTTAAATAGCTTGATACAAGTAAACAAGCTAGTCTGGAGACTGCCCCTGCCATGGTTATCCCAACAGTTACTATTAGAGTACCTTCCACTTTGGCAGCATAATTAGCTGCTACTTCTCCAATGGCTATAGCACTGCTAGCTTCTACAGTGTCTACATTAGCAACAGGGTCAACAAGTGATGAGGCAAGTAAGTTGGTCAAAGCAATGGAAGACATGTCCATTCAGACCACTGAAATGAACAAGCTCAAGGAAAAGGTGACTAGTCTAGAGACTGACTACAAGCTTGCCCAAATTATGCACAAGGAAGAAGTGCAGAAAGCCACCAGGATGAATGAAAGAATAAAAAACTTGGAGAAGGAATTAACTTTGAAGGAACCCCTTGGACAGGCTAAGGAACAATTGTGGGCCAATATCATTGACTCTGTCAATGATATTTGGCCATCCATCCAAGTAATTTTTTAGCAGATTGACTTAATAAAACAGGCTACAGAAGCCATACAAAGAGTAAAAGCAGAACTGGGAGACATGCCAGAGGAAGTTGCAAGGATCATTCACTTCCTCAACTCCAAAAATAAGTATGAATTGCAGGAATTAGAGATACTTGACAGGACAAGTACAATATTAGAAGTAAAAAGGGTCCTCACCAAGAGGAATTTAATGTTAAACCTTGAAGATAAGTGCCAAACCATGCAACTGGCTATAGACAGATTCATGGTTAAGTTTGAAGTTTTGAGGCAAAAGGGTCTACCCAATCCCTTGGTAATAAACAACAAGTTAATGACACAGGAGGACTACAACAGAAAAATTAGAGAAGTGGCCAGAGATCAAGTGAACACTTCATCTATGAAAGGAATGCCAACTAGCAAGGTCCTATACCAAACTTTTGAGAACTTGTTTTACCTCCAGCATGAGGTAAAACACCTTTTTGTGAATAAGCCTACTTTTACCAAGTACACAGAGGTAGATGAGATTTATAGGAAGATGATAAATATCCAATTACCAGATGTTGAAACATGGGAGAAATTAAATGACTTACTGTAGAAATACATAGTCAAAATGTAAAAATCTACAGTAAGATTGAAAAGCACAGTAAAAGGATAATGACAGGCCACCCAAATGAAAGTGTATCAGTTGAAAGGTCAGAGTGAATATAACATCTAGCGTGAAGGCCAAACAACAAAGCAGAGATTAAAAGGCAAAATATCAAAGATTAAAGACAACACAACCTAATAAATAGAGATAGCAAACAACAGTTCAATAGTTGTCTCTATCTTCTTGCATCAAGATATTTCTTTCTCCTAGATTAGTTCCCAAGAAAGTTTGGGATATTTTGTAAATTATTTTTGTAGAAATACTTCATAATTCGAAGTATTGAGGGTGGATTTCTATACATTTGTAGAGTTATTTTGATCATAAACATATGGGTTATTGTACCAAATTTTCAAGTCAGCAGACTGGACCAGGTAATAAAGAGATTGCATTATACGATTCATGTGTTGAGCTATTACAGTGAAGTATTTTCTTTGTTAATTTAGTATTTTCTTATGTTTTTCGCAAAACAACATAAACTTTGAAACAGAAACTAATATTGTTACCCATTTCGTAGAGATAACAAAAAAGTGACCCTATTTTGAAAATGGGTGATGCAGAACACACATATTGTTTTTAGAGCATTTTTTTGGCACTTCAAATAACCGATACGATTACCCGTTTTGTAGAGGTAGCAAAAAAGTGACTCGATTTTGGAAAGTGGTGATGGAGAATACACTTCTTTTTCTTCAGAGCATATTTTTGACACTTTAAATTTTCTTATGTATCAAATATAAATATTTGTTTTTAAATGTTAGTGATTTTCATGCTGATTTTGAAACGTGTTGATGTGGCAAACCTTTTTTTTAGAGGACTTATTTTTCACACTTCAAAATTTATTAAGTCCAATTTTTTTTGAAATCATGATTACTTAACGAATTTTCAAGTTGTTTTATTTTTCTTTTTTTAAATGTTGATTACTTAGAAAAACAAATATAAATATATATATATATATATATATAAGACAAAAAAACGTAAAAAAGTTGTTACAAAAAAACAAAATTTTAAAAAATATATATAAAATTAAGTAAAAATAGAAAAATTTAAAAAAAACATTAACAAAAGCTAGAAAAAATAAATAAAAAATAAAAAATAAAAAACAAACTAGATTAAAAAAAAATAGAAAATTCACAAAAAATAAAAATAAAAACTAGTAAAATTAAGATTAAAAACATTTAAAAATAAATAAAAGTAAACAAAAATAAACTCAAATTATGAAACAAAAAAAGCAAAAAAAACGAAAATATATATATATATATATATATATATTAAAAAAATAAATTCAAAAAGCATTTAAAGTTTAAAATATGTATTTTTTTTTAACCTTTTTATTTTTTATTAAGCCCTATACTTTTTATTTAAAAACAAAAAAATTAAAAATTAAAAATGAAAAGAAAACATATATATGTTTGATTTTAAAAAAATAAAAATTTAAATTTAAATTTTTTTAATAAATAAATGTTTTTTATTTAAAACAAAAAAAACAAAAAAGTATGCCCATATTTTTTATTTTATTTTTTTTTAAGATAAAATTATTTAAATTTAAACATTTAAAACATATATATATATATGAAAAAAAAATAAACTATAGTTAATTTATACAATTTTTTTTATTTTTTTTAAATAATTTAAAAAAAAAAATAAACAAAAAAATTTATTTATATATATATATATATAATTGATTCTACACCCTCCGCCCAGGGTCGCGCCACCACTGGCGGTCGGGCGGTGGGATGATTTCAGGAATCGCCTCGCTGTCGCACGGTTGCTAGTGGTGGCGCGACCCTGGGCGGAGGAGGTTGCATGCAGCCCCTCCGCCGAGAGCCGCACCACCACAGGCGTTCGGGCGGTAGCAGGGCAATTCATGTAGCCTCCTCCACCTAGGGCCGCACCACCTGTTAGTTCCAATCTTCGCAACCTGTCACCAAGGATCAACATGAGCTCTTACTATGTCTAGTTTTGTTAGATGTTTTGCACATGATATTCAGCACAAAACATGTCATAAGTTTGTTCATTAGGAGCAGCTTGGAAAGAGCTTTCCAACAATATATTACACTCCAAAAACCGTCTCCTGGATCAAAATATATGACCAAATGACTGATTGACTCAAAGATCCTCCCGTGCAGCAGTTCAAGTATTGAATGATCCAAAAGAAGCTAAGAGATGTCAGTGGCTAGTCTTGTGGCTGGATTGTGATGGGGAAGGAGAGAACATAGCATTTGAAGGCTTTTTATCATGCTGCTAATCTTCATCTCAACATATGGCGAGCTCGTTTCTCTGCTTTGATTGAAAAAGATATCCTGTGCAGAGGGCACTGTACATTGTTGACAGTGATATTGCGGGTGAAAGGTTGGTTTACAGCTGCTGGTCTCATGGTTCTAGAGAGGAATTACTTGAAGATTTATAGATGTTCATTTAGTATTTGCTATCATTTACATCTTTTCCAAGCTTTTCAATTCATCAGCTTGTGTCTATCTGTTTACCTACATTAGATGTCTATGGGTTGTATGTGAGAAAGGCAATCCGAAACTCTGTGTTGCCATATTAATCTCTGTTGCTTCAACAATTGGAAAGACTGAGGATTTATGTGGGTATAGCAATGTTGTTGATTGATGTAACAGTTTGAACAAGGGCATTGAAGAACTCATGCTATAGTTTAATAGGTCTAACTCGAATTTCGAAACCTCTTATACATGGATATGGATCATTTACCAGAAGACTAGGAGGAGGTCTTCGTGAAGGTACCAAACATCATTAGTACTTTGTTCCAATAGCTTGCTAATAGACAGGAAGAAGGGAATTGCATATAAAGATGAACCAGCAACATGTACAAGCAAAAGGAAAATTATCTTGTTAATGTTGGGGTTGCATGACAGGGAAAGTTGGAAATCATTTTCATTTCCTCGACAAACGCAGTAGCCTTGTTTTTTGCTTGTCAATTAAGCATGGGAGAGTACAACTTTGTTTATTTAAAAAGTTAGATAAAGGTGCACTGCCAATGGTCTTTGTTGATCCAGTAGCAACTTCCATTTCAAAGAAGAGTGTACAAGCAGGTTCTACAGTGACAAGGGTATTTGAAAACAAAGGAGTTTTCTATGCAAGTTTTCAACCTCTAGTAAATAAGTCTATAGTTGGCTATCAGATCTTTTCATGCAGAGAAGTGAAGGATTAATTTTCTTGTTTGGGCAAATGATGATGCTAAATCATTTGAGTATGTGTCAGTTGTGGAGGTCACTTGTTTCAAATTGTTATAGTCTCTATATTGCCTAAAATTTATGCTTATTTCCAAAGCCAGTGGGACTGGATTTTTGGTTGTACAACAGAAGTGGAGAATGAGTCCATTGAAGAAGATGTTCAGAGTTTAAGTGGTGATGGCATTATTTTGTTGGTTATTCTCATGGAGAAAGTGAGGCACAAAATCAATCACAATTAATAGGATTAATGTTACTGTAGCTGATGGAAGTCCTTAAGAACGGTCCTCAATCACTGAATTAACTGCATTCACTTCTGCAAGAGATAATCTTCGTAAACTGAACACTGTTGAAGGTAGTGGAGGAGTTACTTCTAGAATCTCCACATATTATAGAATTCAAGGATTATCAAAGAAACACAGCGCTACATGCGGTTGCTTACAGTGGTCACTTTGTCCTTTTAAAGAAACTCTTATTATCTTTTCCACCACTTCTACTTGCTACAAATAATGATGACAACACTCTCTTACACATGGTTGTAGCTGGATTTATAGCTTCTGGCTCTAGGTTACTCGATAAGAATTTAGATCTCATGAGACATTTAGTCTCAGAAAAAACTATATATTTTCCAACTATTGTTAATTGCCAGAACAAGGAAGGAAGAACTACAATGCATATGGCTGTCCTTGGAAAGGTGTTTCATGAAAAGCTTTTGGAACTACTCTTGTCAGTGCCCGGGTTAGATATCAATATTTGTGACAGAAATGAAATTTCTATTGTTGATGTACTGGAACTGAACCTACTGTCTGGTATAACATCAGAGCATTTGCTTAAGAAGTTGGCATCAGCAAGTGGAAAAGAGGTGCAGTCATGGGCTGCTTCTTTAAGAAATGCTAATGTTTCTTATGGAAAGATTCGTTATTCAGATAACAGTCCAGGCACATCATTCAGATCTGCAGATACAGATATCAATGTATACACCCATATTGAAGATGTGTCTGACCAAGAAAAAGTTGAGAGACTTCTTGAAGTATCATCAAGAAGGCTCGGTGCCCATGAGTTGTTTGATTGCACAGTAGAAAGCATTATGTAGGGAATCAAAAGAAGCATTCTGCAACTGACCCAGAAAGAGACAACCTTGCAACTCTTTTTGGATGGTCTAATGGAAAAAGGACTACCCAAAAGCAAGAAGAACATAGAATTCAAAAAAACAAACAGGACACAGGAAACAAGTCTAAGGCACCCACGAAAGAAGAAACAAGTCTTGAAATAATGCACACTAAGGAATGGCTTCATGAACAGAGAACTTCTGAGATGCCAGTGTCTCTGAGGCAAAGGTTCTCCAAAACTTCATTATCGGTCAATCATATTGATTCATTGAGAAGGAAATCCCCACGAAGTCCATCAACAAACCACGGGCTTTCAGATCATTGTGGGAATGATTTTGATGGTGCAGTTTCACCTGCAATTTCATCATCATGTTCACCTTCTAGGTCATTTTCACAATCTCCAGGAGCATCCTCACCATCAATAAGTGCAAGATTCAAGTGCTTCTTTAAAAAATGGGTCCATGCCATTTTCATCTAAGACTTTCGTTAAAGACGGTTCGGAAGATGGTGATGATGTTCCAGTTGGTTTTGACCGAAGGCCACCACAAGGTGCTATAAATCAGTATTTATGTTTTGGTATTGGAGATCTGCCTGTTGAAAATGATAAGTCAAGACAGAGAACAACACCTGTGAATAGTGATTTGGGTCAAGTTGGGCAGTTACCAAATTGGCTAGAATGCCCACAAATGGGTTATTACATGATTTAAGTGCCAATACCTAGGTTGACACAATTCATACATCAAGATCACAGTTTAACCTTTGTCCAATATTTCATGCCATAATGAACAAGATTGCTTCAAAAAGAGCAACAAGCAAAACTTGCTTTCCATTGTCTATTTTGTCATCCACAGAATGAGTTTCAAAGTGGATAAAAGGAATGAGAGAAGAGAGTGGCAAAAGATAAATCTCAATGGAAGTAATATAAAGCAGATGTTTGTTACTGTGAGTGCAAATCTTCGCTCAGCAATTAGAAGTAACATAGCCCTGGATATTGAGTTTGATCTCGAGGACCTTTTGTTTATTTGCGGCCAAAAAATGACTCAATATTCATCTATTGAGGAAGCAGATGCTGTTATAAATGAGTTGGAAGAGTAGGAGCGTAATGTGTTTTCTAAAAAGATAGGCAGTGAAAAACATTCTAACACAGAAGGAGGCAAACCCGCTTCACATTTTGTTGGTCCTGTTGTAGGCAATGCACAAATACAGTAGTGGTTGAGGAAAATCTCAGATTTTAGGGCTTAATAACAGCAGTGAAAGATTGAAATAGCAGTAAAAGGGCAGGTTTTGTGGAATATGGTTCCACACCTGAAGGAGCAGATATAAGAATATTAATCCACTTGGCAAACCTTCATTTAATTTGGGTTTTTCAAAAACTATTTCTCATAGTTCTCGAGATAATTTGGGGTTTTAGTGGCAAATTAATCTGTCTAGTTTATAGTATTGTTTTAATATAGGATTGTTTAGTTTATAATACTATTTTATGATAGGGATTTGAGGATTAATTTTAATTTCTATTTTTTATTATATTGAGGAAAATTTAAATGATTTTGTAATATTATAAATAGGATTAGTTTTAAGAGGTAAGGGTTCAATTTTAGCAGCAGAGAGGCTACTTGGCACTGTGTAAAATTTCCTGAATATCATTCTAATAAAGCAGTTTTCTGCCCTTTGGACCTGGGATTCATCACAGCGCTTAAATGTTCATTATGTTTTTCTCATAAATTCGTTTACACATTATATTTTTCTGCCTTGTTTCAGCATTATCTAAGAGATGTGTTAGGAATCCATCCCCTATGATGCTCCTTTCATGATGATTTTACTGTTAGATGTAATGATTGTCTTTGCAAAATTCATCCTTTGCTAGATGCTCTGTTGAGCAACCTCATGATTCTCTTTCATCTAAATTTGTTGTTGTAGATCCATCCCTTGTTTGATGCCTACAGGGCAGTGGGCTTTCTCCCCTATTCTTCTCACATTCACAATCTTTATCTAGCTGAACATGGCACTTACTTTGCCCCAAGTTTGCCGGCAGAAACTGGCATCGACTCCATAGCCCAATCGTCCTTTCTCTTGTTGTTTCGACCCAAAACTTTTCAAACAAATTCCCATACTCCATAGCTAGCCTAAGATTTCATTTATTGCAGCCATGTTGTGTTGGCAAAGAGAGAGCCCTCTCTGGTCTGGCAGGGCTAGATGCCAGATCGAAGCTTGGTCTGTGGTTACCTCGAAATTGCCTTTTCTCAGCCTTAAGGTTCATTCTGAGTGCTAACACCACGATGGGCAGCAGGGCAGCAGTGGGACGATTCCGGGAACCGTCCCACCACTGCCCGGCCGCCCGTGGTGGCACAACCCTGGGCAAAGGAGGCTGCATGCAACCCCTCCTCCTAGGGCTGCGCCACCACGGGCAGCAGCGGAGGTCAATTTAAAATAATAATAATAATAATAATAATTGTTTAAAAAAAATTAATTTTATTTTAAAAAATAGGGTTAATAATTTATTTATTTTGTTTTAAATAAAAAAAATCTCTCACAAACTTGATATACACCGAAAAATCTCTCATAAACTTGATATGGATCACAAAAGCCTCAATTCAACAAATATTTGTTTTTAAAATTGTTTTGAAATTGTTTTTTTAAATATAAATTTAAATGTTTTTATTTTGTTTAATTAAAAAGTATATATTTTGTTTTAAATTTAAAAGTTTTTTTTTTTAAATACGTATATAATTTTTAATTTTTAATTGTTTTTTGTTTTTTGTTTTTTTTTTTTTTTAATTTGAGTATACTTTGTTTTTTAGGTTTTTTTTTTTTTAATCTTAATTTTAGCAGTTTTTTTTTTTGTTATTTTTGTTATTATTATTTTTTTTTTAATCTAGTTTGTTTTTAATTTTATTTTTATTTTGTGAATGTTTTTTAAAACTTTTCTATTTTTACTTAATTTTATAGTTTTTTTTTTTTCTTTCCCATATTTTTTTTTCATTTTTTGCCAAATTTTTTTATGGTTTACAAGATAATTTTGTTTCCATTTTTTTAAATATGTTTTTTTTACTATTTATTTGTTTATAATTTTTAAGTTTTTTTTAGTTTTTTAATTCTTATCTTTTATAGCTTAATTTTTTTTTTTATATATATTTTTATGATTGAGTGTTGTTGTTGTTGTTGTTGTTGCTTTTTTTAACTTTTTTTTTTTTGTTTTGTGTTTTTTCATTGTATTAATATTTTATTTTATTTTTTGAAATTTTAATGTTTTTCGGAGTCATGATAAAATATTTTATGCCATTATTTCGAAATGTTGAAATTTTACCCTTGAAAAAAAAAGAGTGTTATTCCAGCGTCAACACTTTTCTTTTTGAGGGTGTTTTTTGCACAAAATTTACTATTGAAAAAAAAGTGTTATTCGAACATCAACATTTTTCGTTTTGAGGGTATTTTTTAGACAATTTTTGCACAAAAAATTGGTTTTCACCGCCATTTTTAAAACATGTTGAAAATTTACCCTAGAAAAAAAAGGTGTTATTCCAACATCAACACTTTTCATTTTTAGCATTGTTTTTTATGTTTTTACGGGGTTTTTTGGCCAGAGTTCTCGTTTTGAGTTTATAGTTCTCGTTTCAAATTTTACATTGTTACAAACTTAAATGTTATCTAAAGTTGAATGAATTAACTGGAAATTTATCTCAGAATTTGTTTAAGTACACTCTATTTTGAATAGTTGATCATTTACATGTTTTCTTCTGATATCTGGATCTGAGAATCCTTAATTTCTCTCCCATCATGGTTGACCTTTTTCACTTTCTTCATAATCTGGCCTAAGGAACCCTTAATTTCTCTTTGGATCCGATTGAAAACCACTTCACCATCTAGCCTTGAGATCTGAAGTAACTTTATTATCTTGCCCTGTAGACACTGTTTTTAGAACTTGATCCAGTCCTGTTTTCCTAACATTTGACCCCGTAGCCCAATGGTAAAAGACACCCCTCTTTTCATCTAAGTAATTGATCCCACCGCCAAATACAAATCAAAACCCAAGCACAATCATAGCTAGGCTAAAATCAAATAACTAAACAAAGTTAAATAAAAAAGAGAGAGCCCTCTCTGAGAATTAGGAAGGCTACATCTTAATCTCCAAAGTTGGTTTATGGTTATCTCTAATCATTTCTTTCTTAACAACTCTAGAGAAATATTGGAGTGATAACAAATTCCATTCTATTTATATTCTTCTCTGAGTTCATGCAATTACTGATGTTAGAAATATCTCAAGACCTCCTCATGGACTCGTTGGTATCAATATGTTATGCATGTGCCTATAGTTCCGCACAGATCCATTTGTATCGACATTTTTAATGCTAGTGCATGTCTCGATTATTGAAATCATATCTTTAGCAACTGCTCTTCATGAATCACAACACCCAACCTCTCTTCTTTCCATTATAGCTCTTTCTTACTAAGATAAGTATAGGAATTCTTAAAGCTGCAATATCTATGTGTTATGCATGGAATTATTGATGCTCCATATGAGGAGTTACTCCTTCTCTTGATCCTCTATCATTTACTCAACAAAGCCTATTAGGATGTAATCACCTTTGAAGTAATCGGCCTCCACTGTTCTATGTGATACTTCTGGGAACTATGTGTGTGAGGGAATACCTGAAATACATAGCTTATACCTTTGGAGGAATGAACCAAGCCCCCTTATTATCTTTTCATTACGTGACAATTGGAGTGCTGCAACCCCTCACATATAACCTTACAAGCACTCCTCTATTTAAGATGTCCTAGGCACTGGTCTACAATCAACCCATAGGTTGTCTCTAGGGAGCTTTCTTTGTCTCCTGCTGCACTTGTGTTGTTGATGCAAGATTTAGCCACAACATCTTCTAGCGCCATTGTCGGGGAATGGATTAGAATATTTTTCCCTGGGTACGACAAAGTTTTACATTTCCCCTGTTAGGTGAGCTAGGGAAGTGTGGGTTGAAGATCTCTCACCTTGGCGACTCCACTATCAATTCTATGGTAAACATCCTGGCGACTCCACTATCCATATCTCTATTTGATCATCCTAGCTTTCAAGCAGCCCCATACTCACTCTGATGCTACAACAGCTTAAAACTCTCCCTACCTTTGAAGCTGAAATCAATCATATAGGGAGGTTTTCGAGATGGCCATTCCTGCATTTCTGGCCAACAAATTTGCCCCACTGGATCTCTCTTCTATTACTGGTTCTCCCCATCATGTCCCTTCATTTCATGAGTGGGATAGTTATTTTCCTAGATTCAGTGGGAACACAGAGAGAAGGCTCGACCAACACCTAAAGAGTTTCACAAATGCATGGAGAAACAAGGTATTTTCTTTGAAGATGTACAAATGAAGTTGTTCATGTATTATTTAGAAGAAGGTGCTAGAGTCTGGTACAAAACACTACCTCATGGCATCATATCTTCCTTGAAATATTTTCATACAGCATTCCATCAATATTACAAAAGATTTTACCCCTCGAATGCTTTATTTGAAGATTGTTGCTCACCTCTTAATGATGAAGACATTCCCGAGGTTGAAGACCTTGCTAAAGATGTTTGCGGAGCTCCACTCCAAGAAAACATCTACTTGCATTAGGAAGCATCACCCAATGAGCTAGAAAGTGAAGAAGGAGATATCACTGAGCTGCCAACAAACCCTCAGGGGTCTAATTTAGCCGAACTAGATGTTTCTCCTTCTTGTGATAAATACGACTCTGTTGGAGAGTCAAGTGGTACAGATCCACCACGCTTCCAGTCAAGGGAAGCTACACAAGAAGAGGAGGATGATCAGGAGGTTAGCAAAGAGGCTCCATTTCACAACGCACACCCTTCACATGGAGAACTAGACCAAGACCCTCTCCCAATTTGTCATTCAAATTATTCAGAGGAGGAAGAGATGGTTGCAAAAGTGTAGAAGCAGTTGTTTACCGGAAAGTGGGGAGAAATCTCTCCACAGGAATCTTTTCAAGAAGAGCCCAAAACTGAATTGTGGCAGAAATATTTCCAGGACAACTATCCCCTTGAAAGATGGGCAGCAAAGGAGCAACAGTCAGTCTTCCTTGAAAATGCCAAAGTTGAAGAGCCAAGTAGTGTTTGTGGCTGCCCTAGCCAAGAGGATATTGGTCAGGATACCGGATGTGAAGAAGGAGTTGATGCAAACATTCATTGTCTATTCCATGACCTTGTCGTTGAATACATGAACCTATTCATAACCCAGCAACATAGGTCATTTCAAGAGCATGTATCAAGTTACATATTTGCAGAATTTTCATGTTGCATGCATGTTTTAATTTTTCTTTTTCAATGGTATGAAGGATTGTGGTCCAGTACTTGTTGGAAATAATACTGATAGGGGGGCGTGAATCAGTATTATCAGGTCAATTATTTTTCATTTCACAATCAGATTTGTATACACTACTTCAGTTAGTAATAACTACGTATGTACGCAACTACAGTTAAGGAAATTAGCGTATAACCAACAGACTTGTGATTTAAATTATTCTTCAGATGTTGATCATTAATCTGTGTATCAAACCATATAAACACTAACCAGGAACAGTAAAACAGAACAGGTAATCACACATAAGAACCCAAGATATAAGGTGGAAACCCAATGTGGGTGAAAACCACCTGCTGCAATTCGTCTCTATCTTCTTTTCATTAGGAACTTCTTTTTACAATATTTCTATACTGGTACAGTCTTATACCAGTACGCAGGCTGCTACCTGCAGAAGGCTACAACCTTCTCTCACTCTCCAGCTTCTCCTGGAAGGGAGCTGCAAGCCCCTTAGCTCTTGTACTAGTTGATGTACTAGTACGTAGGTTTTGACCTACAGAAGGCTACAACCTTCTATTTTCTTCCAGGGACCACGTTTCATAAATTTTTACACTAGATCCGTGAATAACATCAATCAAACATCAAGTATATCTACATCAACCAATCTCTCTTGCACCAAACAAAACTGAATCAAATAGTCACTTCTCTGAATGTTGTACCCAGAAAATAGTAACAGTAACCAGACACCAATTCTGAACCCAAAACGTTGCAGCAATAAACAGAAATAGCTAAAACATATTTCAAGAGATGTACGCTACTTCAATATGCAGAACCTGCATGCATACGCTTCTGTATTAAGGCCAACCTGCATATACGTTGTTTTGTATTACCTAACCAGCATGCATACGCGCCTTTGATATGCCGAACCTGCGTACAGATCTATAAAAGATAATTTACCCTTTTCAATTATTCAGACATCAGTTATACCTAGATTATCAGATTTATAGATCGAGTTATGCACCAAATATAACATATCAAAATCACACAAAGATACTTCTCTTCAAGCCTTAAGTTCTTGATCCATCAATAGAACTTATCCTTCTCCTTATGCTCAGGTTCCTCCTTGATTCAGATCCAGCTATGCACCATAACCCAATGACCAGTATTCTAGTTCTTGCTCTTCATAAGATATTCAATACTTAAGTGAATGCCTTTGCCTAATGATCTCCTTCCCTTTTATAGTCTTAGGCCTTACTCAATACCACGGTCCAAAACCATAAAGAATCAATACCATGGACCCAATACTTGGGTTCAACACTTCGGACGAGATACCATGGTCTAAAACCATAGGTCCAAATACCAAGGACTAATAACCACGGACCAAAAATAAGTCTTCCCACATGTACATGCTTTTCCTTGCATGAAAGTGCGTGCATACGTATATGCGCCTTTTGAACATCGACCCTGCATGTATACGCAACTTGGTTAAGAGGAACCTGCGTATATATCTTTTTCCTTCATTCTGAGAGCCTGAACTGATATCTGTTATCTGAGTGAGTTGCCATCAAGGACAACACTTGTGTCATAGCGTCAAACCTGTGTCATAATGCCAACAATACTATTATGTTTGACTGGCTCTATTGGAGAGTTGAACATACTTAGCCGAATTAAGTACTATGCATAAGTAGGATTGTACATAAATAAGTTCACTAGTTGAGCATTTCCTTTCTAGTTAGAGTTTTTGTTTCTTGCATGTAGATGGATAAAGAAAGGTCCCATGGATATTTTTCTGATTATAAAGTACATGTATTACTGACTCCATGCCCAATGGTGAAGGATGTTGGTCTGCAGGTTCTCAGCACCTTTCCAGCAAAGCACTGTCCCCAGTAGGAGCCAATGTTGTCACTCACTGCTTTTTAGTCACTAGTTGCTTCAAATGCCCATTAGAAGTGAAGTTGGGGGCCAGATTTTGATTCCATAAAAGCTATTAGAGCCATATCGGACCCTCTCCATTACCTAGTGCTCAGAAAGAGATTTCCAACAGTATATAGAAGTCTGAAAATGGACTTCCAGAGAAAAATCTAGAGCTCATTCAATAATCCCATTGGAAAGTCGAGCAAATGAAGAAAAATGGCTAAGTGTTGAAGAAAATCGCAATCGGGACTCAGAAGGCTTATCGCATATCGCATATTAGTGTTGGCAGGTCATAGCATCAATCATATCAAAATATCGGTCGATCGGCGGATTGCAGCAATAATGAATATCACAATTGGTGAAATCAAGAGCTCCCACTTAAGCATTGTTGGTGGTTCAGGGTGTCGAATGCCGATTTGTAATGAAGTGTAAGACCGCGGGGAAGGGTTAATTTGTGATATAGAATAAAAATGTTGGGAGGGCTGATTTATAAAATACAAAGGAAAGCATGGGAAAACAAGGCCTCGACCGGCCTTTTTCTCTCTCCTCTAGGGGGTCACATGGCAGTTTTTGATTGGTCCTTTGAACTGATGTGTCAGCTAATGCCAGTGATGACATGGCACGTATGGAGGATGAAGTGGTAGGGGATCACATGTCACTTGTTTTTGGCATTTTCAAGGGTCCCATGGGCCTGTTTTCGGGTGCCACGTGGCATCACTCATAGGGTGACATGTGGTAGTGATGATGTCAACAATGATGTCAGCAAGCTATCGGTGATCAGTAATTAGCAAACTTGGGTCTCAGTGATATCGGTGATATTGTGATGCAAATAAAGAGGCCCCGAATGTGATATTTATTAAACTAGAACCTATAAATTTTTCAGGTCTAGGCACCTATATTATCGGCAATCGGCAATCACAATGAGCCAAAGGTTAAAAGAGGAGATACAACAGAGAAGTGTCGATTGCGATATGCAGGATTTCTCCCAGATGCGATAAGAGTTTACAGCATGGCCCATAAGGATTTCGTATTTAGACTATCGTCCATTGCTAAAGAAAAAGGGGGAGGATTGAGCGATTTCAATGGAGGAAGGATCAAATGCAATAAATTAGGCTAAAATTCATGAAATTTCGCATCCGCCTAAATCGCTGATAAGGGTTATTTGTATTGAAAAGAAAGGCTCTCACTCACCCTTCAGAGGACTTAAGCACTGAAAGGAAGGGAGCCCTGGTCACTACTGAAAAATAGGAAAACAGATATTTTTCAAAGTTTGAAGGGAAAGTAGCCAAGATTCAAATGCATTGATCAAATCACTTAGGCAAGACATGTCTCGCACATGTTGCAACATAGTTGGCTTCGAAAGCATTTTAAAGGAGGGTTGACAGAAGCCAGCCAATGCAGTAGTAAATCGCCTCAACAACAGAGAGAAGTATGATAACAACAGGGACATGGCTCCATCCAAGGCCTCCACTGAAGCAGCAAGGACACACCTCCTTCCTCTCTTGACTTTCTTTTTATGAGAATTGATTTTTGTATTGTTACAAGAAATGGATTTGATCCCTGTTGTAATCTTAAGTAGGTGGTAGTAGAACTTAACAGAGCCGAGATGACAGTCGGGGCTCAAGGTCAGATATTTTGATTGTAATTCAAAGCTCTCCCCCTCTTCTTATAAATAGGGGGATGAAACATAATACAAAGGTTCCAGAATTTCTCACCCGCGAGGGTTGGACTCTGTGATACCATTTTTGGCTCATAAATTTGTAAGTGCATGACTTGTATTTTAGACCGTGTTACTTCACACAGGCAGATCTTTTAGACATAGCAAAGAAATGGTGGTGATTCCCCCTTCTAAGTATTACAGTATGTTATCCTCCTGTTAATTCCATTATGTTCATATTCTTCTCTGAATTCATGCGATTATTGCTATTAGAAATATCTCAAGACCTCCTCACAGACTCACTGGTATCAGTATGTTATGCATGTGCCTATAGTTCCTCACAGATCCATTTGTATCGACATTTTTAATGCTAGTGCCTGTCTGGATTATTGAAATCATATCTTTAATAAATTCTCGTCATGAATCACAGCACCCAACCTCTCTTCTTTCCATTATATCTCTTTCTGACTCAGATAAGTATAGGAATTCTTAAAGCTGCAAGCTCTATGTGTTATGCATGGAATTCTTGATGCTCCATATGATGAGTTACTCCTCCTCCTCATCCTCTATCATTTACTCAACAAATCCTATTAGGTTGTAATCACCTTTGAAGTAATCGGCCTTCATTGTTCTATGTGATACTTCTGGGAACTGTGTGTGTGAGGGAATACCTGAAATACATAGCTTATACCTTTGGAGGAATGAACCAAGCCCCCTTATTATCTTTTCATTACGTGACAATTGGAGTGCTGCAACCCCTCACATATAACCTTACAAGCACTCCTCTATTTAAGATGTCCTAGGCACTGGTCTACAATCAACCCAGAGGCTATCTCTAGGGATCTTTCTTCGTCTCCTGTGGCACTTGTGTTGCTAATGCAATACTTAGCGACAACAACCACCACCAAGGTCAATAAGGGTGAGCGAAAAGATCTAGAGGAGGGTGAGTTTCTCTTCCACTCACAAATGTGGGTGAAGGGTTCTCTATTGTAGTTCATTGTCAATAGTGGGAGTCAAAAGATCCTCATATTATCATATGTCATTAAGTGGTTGGGAATATTATATCACCACATCCATAGCTATACACCATCAGGTGGCTCCACCAAGGGTGAGATCTCTACGTCAGCTAGTAGTGTCTCCTTCCCTACAACATCAAGCCTTTCACAGATGAGGTAATGTGTGATGTTTCTCCCCTTGAAGTTTGTGATTTTTTTTTAGGCCAACCATACTTGTGGAAGTTCCATGTTATGTATGAGTCTATACCTTGTATTGTTATTATTACTTTGGGTAGAAAACTATACAGAATACCGGAGGTATCCTTGCCTACTACCACTTCTTTGATCTCTACTAAGTAATGTAGTAATATCATCTCCCATACTGAGAAATTTATTTTCTTCCTTATTCACTCTCAAAGTAAGGGGAAGATCATGGCTACATCTATGGCCCCTAGAAAGAGTTCCTCCACACAGAAGAAGCAGGTTTATAAGGTCTTGGAAGAGTACAGGGGCATCTTCTCCTCGCCCGCAAGGGTACCTTTGCATTGCTAGGTCAAGTATTTGATCAATCTAAATCCTAGAGAAACTCTAGCTAATGGGACAATCTATTGCCACTCGCTTTTGGAAAATGAGTAAATCAAGTGGAAAATCCAATAGTTTCTACAAAAATGGCACATCCGACCAAGTTCCTCAACTTGTGGGAGCCCAATGGTACTCGTACAAAATAAATATGGGACCTGGAGACTCGGCATTGATTATCAGGCATTGAATAAAATCATCGTCAAGAACAAATACTTAATCCCATGGATTTGTGACCTTCTTGACTAGCTCAAGGGGGCTAAGTACTTCAGCAATATTGATTTGAAGTTTGGTTATCACCAAGTTCCAATAGAACCCACTGATGTGTGGAATATCGCCCTAAATTCCAAGGAGGGTATCTTTGAGTGGTTGGCCATGCCCTTTGGGTTAAATAATGCCCTTGTATCTTTTATGACTTTTATGGATAACATATCGTGGTGTTCAACCAACTCATTCGTGGTTTTATATATGGATGATATCCCCATATTCAACAAGATTTGGGCAGAACACTAGCAAAATATTTGGCAGGTCCTTCAAACCCTATGGCAGCATGTGCCAACCTTGAAAAATGCTCCTTTGGCATGGACCAAGTCCAATATCTGGGCTACATAATTGATGAGTAGAGAGTGCATGTGGATCCAGCTAAGATCCAATTAATTTGGTATTTTTCAGCCCCAACGACTCTAACATAGCTTTGCAACTTCTTGGGCCTAGCTAATTTCTATCGAAGATTCTTGTTGGGATTCTATCGTATCAATTGTCCATTGAGTCAAGTTACTAAAGGGAAAGTGAAAGAAAAAATGTATTGTTCCAAGTCGCAACATAAGGATTTCATTTAATTGAAACACCATATTTTCTCTGCAACAATTCTCACCTTGCCAGACTTCCAACAACCATTTGACATTGAGACAAATGCCTCCAATTATGGTACTGGTGCAGTCCTCACTCAACAAGGACATCCAGTGGAATTTCATAGTGAGACACTCTATGATATTGTTTGAAGGTAACCCACTTATGATAAGGTAATGTATTATATCATGAAAGCCTTCTAGCAATGGAATCATTGTATTATAGGGAAGGAGACAATCATCCACATGGATCATCGACCCCTTCAATTTATGCAAACACAAGGGAAGGTGTTGAATGATTTCCATAAAAAATGGTCCACATACTTTCAATAATTCCATCTAAACATTAAATATAAAAAGGGTAGCACCAATCACATCACAGACAAGCTCAGTGGACTCCTGATTGTGGTACTAAGAATAGTTCTCAACTCTTGTGGGTATGAGACCTTTGGATGGCCGTGAATATGTGCAAATGACTTGGAATTCACTGCCACCAACTAGATATTGATGGTTGGAAAGCCAGTTCCAGACTTCCAACCTCAGGATAGATTCTTGTGCTATCTGGGACATATTTATTTTCTTTTAAGTGAGTGTGCCAATATAATTTTGAAGGTTCATTACAATTGGCTCACAAGTCATTTTGTTGTGGAAAATTTAGTGGTAGTACTATAGAAGTATTTCTATTGGCAAAAACTTTCACAAGTTGTTGGAAAATATATCAGATCTTACACTATTTGTGCCATCGCCAAGAAAATTAAGAAGAAATGCCTATACACTCCTATACCTACTCATAGTCGGCCTTGGGAATCCATCTCCATGAACTATATGTCTATATATCCTTCTACAAAGCATGGTAATGACTGTGTATTTGTGGTAGTTGATATATTTTCTAAGATGGTCCTGTTGGTTACCTGCAAGAAGAGTATCATAGCAAAAGCCACTCCCAAATTCTTCTTCGAATGAGTGTGGGTACATGTTAGATTATCGTAGATAGATCAGATTGGAATAACATATTCCTAAGTGCATTATGGTTGAGCCTCTAGTCATTATGGGACACCACTCTCACCAAGTCGATTGCATTTCACCTGCAGACTTATGGCTAGACAGAGGTCATCACCAGGATGATAGTTTACACACTACACATATGCAACTCTAGGAATCAACAAATATGGTATGAGAGTCTTCCCTATGTCTAACACAGCTACAACAGAGCTCTCCATAGCTAGACTCACCAAAACCCATTTCAAGTGGGCTTTGGATTTCAACCATTATGTCCCATTGATCTTGCAATGCCTCTTGCAACTAGACAGACAAAATATGCACATGTTTAATCCAAAGTTGATATGTCAACCAAGTGTTTTAAAAGAATTCAACACATCTGCCAGTATGTTCATGATATCCTAGATAAATCCAATACTAAGTACAAACAATGTCATGATTAGCATCGGGTGCCACATACGTTTCAAGCGGACAACAAGGTTTGGTTACATTTGCATAAGGAACACCTTGTTGGAGCCCATTGGAAGCTTTGACCAATACTATATGGGCCTTACACCATCACCAAGGTTGTGTCTGAAAACGCTTTCAAAATAAGTACCCCCCCTATTCCCTGGCTTGCAACCAGTATTCAATGTGGACCACCTTCGATCATACTTTCCACCATTGTTGGACATATCATACATTGTTGAGCAGCTGACACCAATAGAACCCAACCCAAATTTCATTGAATATGCCAAAATTGATTGAATCATGGAAACACATATTAACAATACTCGCCAACATAGGATCCAATTATATTGGGTTATCAAATCCTACCAATTTCTACACCAAGGCAACTGGCTCACCAAGGACCAAGTTCAACAGAAGTTTCCCCATCTCATACAGGCACTGAATGCAATGAAGACCATTGCTTTGCTTCCTAAGAGGGGGGACTGAAGCAGGTGGATATTGGTGGTCACCCGCCTATTCCACTTAGACCCCCAACATTTTTTCCTTCCATTTTCCTATTTTCCAACGCAGTTTCCTATTTCACAATTATTTTTTTGGAAATTTTTCAGGTCCTAAACTTTTGGAGTCGTTTTGAGGCCCTAAAATGCATTTTTTTTGGAAATGCAGAAATATGGTTCGAATTGAAAGTATTTTTCCTCAGATATACCTTTCTAACGGGCTATTATTCATGCTAAACATAGATCATATGTCAAATTTACGACCTCCGGAAGTTCAAGTTCCAACTAACCCCATCGAGTTCCATACCTTTTGGTGCTTCATCTCTTAGGATTAGGTTTTTGGATGTTTAAGGTTTCTCATTGTTTCTTCATGATAAAAATGCCTCCAAGACTCATTGTAACATTACTTAAAATGTTGTTGGCATTACATACCTCCAGGAAGACTGCATAAATCACATCATACATTGTGATATAAAGCCCCACAATGTTCTCCTTGATGTTATTTTTTTGCCTAAAGTTGCAAACTTTGGTCTTTCCAAAATATCAAACCAAGATGAAAGTCATGTATTTGTCATTAATAGAGTAACAATAGGCTACACTTCTCCATACATGTGGTCAAGTATTTATGGAGTTGTCAATAATAAATCTGATGTGTAAGTCAATTAAAATGATGGAATATGGCATTAGGTCTTAGTAGTCACTACAAGTCTAACTTTCATGATTTCCAAACAATTATAAATTAACATAACATTCAAAATTCACAAGATAACACACTTTCCAAGATCATAACGCTATGTACTAATGTCATTCTACTTCAACATAAGTATAATAATTTCTTTAGATACTAAATCTATCTATAAATTTCATTAATTAGATTCAAATTAAAAATATCATAAAATCCCTTGGATGGAGGGTTTAACCCCTTTCAAAAGTGAAAATCCTATCTATTATGGATCAATGTATTTAGTTCATGCATTTAATACCATATGCATTGACTAGAAATGGGAATCCACAATCATCAATGCCCTTATAAACCTTAAATGATGATTCATTACTTAAAATGTGTCACAGGGGCTCCAGAGACAGGCTAGGGTTTCAAATATACCAAGTTTTATACGCTTCTTCTAGAAAAATTGCACTACCCAGGTGGTGGTTGTTCATATCATTTCTCAACTGGGGGTCAAGGATGTTATAAGGTGGTATCAATGCCCAAGTTGTAGCGTTGGGCATACTTGGTGCGGAAATGGTTATAGAATAAATTTTTACAAGGTTGCCAACAAATTGTTTGATAAAATTCATAAGAATTGGAAGTGGTTAAATAGCTCAAATTGAAGCGAGATCCACGGGAAAGACATCTAACAAAGCTTGATGCATGTTGCAGGCCAGGAAATTGGAGGTCAATGGATGAAATTTAGCCACAAATGGCTAAATTCGTGTGATTACAAGTTACAAGATGACATGAGAAATTCTCGTCAACATAGCATTGGAATCACAGTTAGTATATGGCAAAATCTAGTTGAAATTATGGCAATGTTAACAATTGGGTATGTAATGTTAAATGGCCATTCCATTAAAACTCAAGAAAATTTCTCATTGGATACAAGGTTCTAGGCGAGAAACCATTGTTTGCCCCACCAAATTACATCATAAGTAGCATTAAAGCAACAAGTTAAAGAAATATATATGTGGTTGAATGGATTTGCGAGAAGTATCATGAATTGACATCAAAATAGCACCCTTTTAAATTATAGGAAATTTTATATTTTAAGTAAGGTTCCATGGGAGACATAACCATAGGCAAGAAATCCATCAAGGGACATGAAGGTAATCAGTGTTAATTGATGAAGAAATATCCGTCAGGAGTAGAGTTCAGGGAGGGGTGGAACCACGAGTGCAGACCCCTCGATCTCTACATCTATTATCATGGTACACCCCACTTTTCATATGATCAATGCAATGAAACTTGTGTCATTGCATGGGGGATTTGAAACTCTAAATTGAATGTGGAGTGTAGAACCCCCCCCCCCTGCCTTATTGACAACACAGGGCGGTGGGGGAGTTGGTGCTCAATTTGGACCATTGATCATCTAAAGAACCAAAATAATTAGATTGGTGGACCCACGTCATCGTGGGTCATGTCAAACGAATGTTTGGGAACTTTGGCACTGAGGCTACACATTGGGCTATTCAACCTATTGGGCTACCAAACAAATAAGTCTAAGACATTGGAAGGAGAAGAGGGTGACTGAGCCTAATTCCTAGTTATGGCCACACCACTCCTTCAACATGGAAGGCACAAGTGATTTCAATGAGGCATGAGTGGTCCAACATGTAGAGTATTAATGACATGGTTGTCATGTGTCAAGAGGACATAGGCAACTAGTTCGTGTGTAATACAAACTGAGAGAGAGAACTTAGAAAAAAAAGGAGAATGTACAATGCACATAACACGAAGCACAAAGGCATATTAGAGGAACAAGGAACATAGAGTATAAACTAAGAAAATAGTTAGAGCACTAATACAGGGAACCTAGAAATTGAATTTCAAGCCATAACAACCAAGAGAAATTAGGGAAATAGGTCAAACTTTACAGGGCATAACTTTCATCCTAAGAGTCAAAATTGGGCAAATTAGTAGTCAAAATAATTTTTTTCATGAAGAAAACACTTGTCAACCAATAATTTTGATTTGAATACAAAATTCTCCAGGAATTCCAAGAGAAAGCTACAGGGGTTTAAAATACAACATTGCCTAATAGGTTGAAAATTATGAAGGGCATAACTTATAGCCCAAATATCATTATTGCAAAAATAAATAGTCAATAGAAAGCTATTGACGAAAAGAACACACTGGTTAGCCCAAAATATTGGAACTGGGCCAAAATTTTGTCAAGATTCTAAAGGAAAACTATAGGGTGTAAATAGGGGGAAAATAAGAATGAGGGAAAATTAGTTAATGGATACTCAAAGACCTTATAGTTAATAATATGAGGTCAAGGTTGTATATGTTAGCATCAGAAATGTTGGGACATAATAAAATAGACATGGGGTGGACAGGCCCAAGAACAAATATTTTGACGATACCATGAGAAGCCTCAAAATGGAGGTACTTAGCTTCAAGGCTAACAATGAGAGACTAGTAAAGGAACAACAAAAAATAAAGACCCAAATTTTGTAAACTCGGAATAAAATTCAGAGGGAATTGAACCAACAAACTAAGTCTAATGAAGCACATGATTATGGTGCTAGAAATAGGGAAAGAGGTGTTCAAAGATCAAGGCATTCCAAGAGTGGTGCCCAATAGCATTATCACTTAGCAAGGAGGTGAAGCAATAGGGCTTACACTACATCAGAATCATGTAGCAGCCCAAGTGTATCACTAATCAAAAAGTCAAAAGAACATCAGATAGGGTTAATTTATAGGGGGAGCTTAGGAAAAATAAATCTCCCACATTCAAAGGGGAGCATAATAAAGGAGAAGAAGTGGAGGCTTGGATATTGGAGATGAGGAAGTACTTATATATGTATAGTTATTCCTCAAATCCAGAAGCCAAAATTGTTATTACCACTTAAAGGAAAGGATTATTTATGGTGGGAATAAATCAAGGAAATGAAGCACTTGAATGAAAGGAAAATTACGTGGAGGAAATTAAAGGAATATTTTCAAAGGAAATACTTATCATAATGCTACTATGAGTGAAAAATTCAATAATTCTTCGAGCTTTAATTGAGGAACATGATCATGAATGATCCAGATCTTTTAACCTCAAGGATGCATATAAAAGAGAATGTAACCAAGTAACTTAAACACATGAAAAATAAGTGGAAATCATAAAGAAACCATGAGATCAAAGGCATGAAACAATTTGATTACAGATTTCACCCTACTCTCGCATTGTTTATTTTCTGTGTTTTAGAATTCGTATGCAGGTAATTTCTGTACGGGGTTAAAACCTACAATTGGTATCAGAGTTGTTTTGGCTTCAAGGGGATATCTTTTTTGCTGAGGGGTTTTGCTCCAGCTTGTGGTAGAACCTGTTCAGTGGGAGATCTGCGAGATTGATTCTGATGGTGAAAGAAGATGGCAAGTAGTAGAAAGATAGAGATCGAGAAATTTAATGGTCAGAGTTTTGAGTTATGGAAACTCAATCTGGAGGAATTGTTGGTGGATAAAGATCAGTGGATTGCGATAGATCTAGGTACTGAACCAACGACAGTGTCCGATGAAAAATGGAAGAAGTTGGATCAGAAGGAAAAGAGCACAATACGATTGTGTGTCTTAGATTTGGTATTGTTGAATATATCAGGGGAAGCTACAGCGAAGGCTTTGTGGGACAAGTTAGGGACTTTGTACCAATCTAAGTCTCTGGTGAATAAATTATTCCTACAGAAAAATTTGTATAACCTGAGGATGAAAGATGGAGACTCGGTGATAGAGCATATGAACGCATTTAATACTGTGGTAAGTCAGTTATTATCTGTTGATATTAAAATTTCAGATGAAGATAAGTGCATTAGTTTTTTGTGTTCTCTACCAGATTCATGGGATAGTCTAGTTATTGGAATAGGTAGCAATGCCACTGCCTTGCAGTTTCATGAAATAGTCTCATCCTTGCTGACGGAGGAGATGAGACAAAAAAATATGGAGAGCCAGAATGGTGATGCCTTGTCTGTACGAGGACGGTCCCATAACAGAAACAAAAATAAGTCATCGAGTGGGAGATCTAAATCTAGAGGGAGATCTAAATCTCCAAGAAAACCTGTAAAGGTGGTTTGCTGGAAATGCGGAAAGGAATGGCACTACAAAAGGGACTATAAATCTAAAGCTCCTGAAAGAGGAAAGGGATCTGATGATGCTCCTTCTGCAGAGGCTAAAACCACCTCAAATGAAGGTGAGGATGTGTACTTGGATTCTTCAAGTACACATGTAGATCATGAGGCATGGTTGATTGACTCAGGTGCATCCTTTCACTTCACTCCCCATAGAGAGTGGTTTTGAGAGTATGAGAAATACGATGGTGGTGATGTCTTCTTAGGGGATGATAGGAAGGATAGAATCATTGGTTGCAAAAAAGTAAAGTTAAAGCTGCAAGGTGGAAGGGTTAGAACACTTCCGGGTGTTCTGCATATTCCTGCATTGGTTAGAAATCTGATTTTTGTAAGCAAGTTGGATGATGCAGGTGTAAAAATAGTGTTTGAGAAGGATACCTACAAGATGGTTCGGGGAACACTAGTATTGATGCATGGAGTTCGGATTGGAACTCTCTACAAGCTACAAGGTAGCACTGCTGTTTATGGGTGCAACAGTTCTATGGTTCCTGAAAGTGGAGCAAAAAATCTAGTGGTATCTGGAGAGAAGACCATGCTGTGGCATCAAAGGCTTGGACATATTGGAGAGAAGGGCCTTCGAATACTTCATGGTAAATGTATGGTAGAAGGTATGAGTAATAGCTCTCTGGATTTTGATTTCTGTGAAAATTGTGTATATGGGAAGAAAAATCAGGTGAGTTTCCCCTCTGGTGGTAAGAGGGCGAAACAGATATTAGAGCTTGTGCATAGTGATCTGTTTGAACCAGTGAAAGTTCCATCAATGGGTAATTCTGTGTACTATGTATCATTTATAGATGACTTTTCAACGAATACATGGATATATTTCCTTAAGAAGAAATCTGAAGTCTTTGACAGGTTTAAAGAATTTAAGGCTATGGTGGAAAACTAGACAGAGAGGAATATTAAGGTGTTGAGGACAGATAACAATGGAGAGTTTTGCGCAAGGAATTTGAAGAATTCTGTAAGAAGTGTGGTATAGCATGACAAAAGACTACTCCATACACACCTGAGCAAAATGGAGTTGTAGAAACAATGAACAAGACGTTGATGGAAAGGGAAAGAAGAATGCTCAGTGGTGTTGGATTAGGACAGGAATTATGGGCAGAGGCGATGGAGACGACATGTTACCTAGTCAATAGATCACCTTCATCAATGTTGGAGGATAAGACTCCACAAGAGGTATGGACTGGTAAGAAACCCTCTCTTTCACATCTAAGGGTATTTGGATGTGATGCATATGTACATGTTCCAAAGGAGAAAAGAACAAAGTTGGATAGTAAATCTGAAAAGTGCATCTTTATTGGGTATAAGGATGGTTTAAAGGGTTATAAGCTTTGGAACCTAGTAACAAGGAAGGTTGTGTACAGCCGAGATGTGGTGTTCAGAGAGGTGAAAGATGTTATTAAACATGAAATGCCATCAAAGGAACCTAATAAGATAGAGTTTGAGCTAAAGGAGGAAGAATCAAACACTACAGCAGAAGAGGAATCAGAAGATGAAGAGCCACAAACTCCAGTTGTGAGAAGATAAATTCGAGAAAGAAGGCATTAAGAAAGGTATAGTCCATCTGCTTTCTGTTCAAATTTTTCTTTATCTATTACTAATGATGATCCCATCACTGTGAAGGGGGAAGTAGATTCAGAGGATGGAAAACTCTGCAAAGAGGCCATGGTTGATGAAATGGCATCTTTGCACAAAAATGAGGCATGGGATCTGGTGGAGTTTCTGGCTGGAAGGAAACCCATTGGCAGCAAATGGGTGTTCAAGAAGAAGACAAATGCAGAAGGAAAGGTGGAGAAATACAAAGCTCGGTTGGTAGAAAAAGGTTATTCCCAAGTGTCGGGAATTGATTTTGGTGATATTTTTTCTCTTGTTTCCAAGGTAGCTTCTATTAGATTACTTTTATCTGTTGTTGTTGCTTTTGATTTTGAGGTATAATAGATGGATGTGAAGGCAACATTTCTTCATGAGAATCTGGAAGAGGAGATCTACGTGAAGCAACCTGAAGGCTTTATGGTGAAGGGTAAGAAAGAACTGGTATGCAAGTTAAATAAGTCTCTATATGAGCTAAAACAGTCACCAAGGATGTGGTATCAGAAATTTGATACATTTATATGGGGACTTGGCTTCACCAGAAGGAAAGAATATCACTGTGTGTATTTTAAATTAATTGGTGATCGTGTTATTTATCTGGTCTTGTAGGTGGATGATATGTTGCTGGTTGGAAATGATAAAGAAATTATCTAGGATTTGAAGACCCAATTGTCCTCCTAATTCGACATGAAATATCTTGGTGCTGAAAACTATATTTTGGGCATGGAAATTAAAAGAGATCAGGCAAAGAGGAAGCTCTCGTTAAACTAGAGGAAGTATGTGAAGACAATATTGCAAAGGTTTAATATGCAGGATAGTAAACCAGTGAAGGTTCCTATTCCTATAGGTGTAAGGTTATATGTTGAACAGTGTCCGAAGACACAAGAAGAGGAAGAGGACATGTCCTGTGTTCCATATGCAAGTGCAGTCGGAAGCCTGATGTATGCAATGGTCTGTACTAGACCAAACATTGCACATGCAGTGGTAGTATTGAGTAGGTTTATGTCAAAACCAGGGAAGGAGCACTGGACAACAGTGAAGTGGGTTTTCAAGTATTTGTGTGGCACTAATGATTATGGCTTGTGCTACCAAGGAAGACCAGGATTGGACAGAGTGTTGGATATTCGTGGATTTGTTGATGCAGATCGAGATGGAGATATGGATCAGAGAAGATCTACAAGTGGGTATGTGTTTAACCTATTTGGAGGTGCAGTCAGTTGGATGAGTAAGAAACAATCTGTAGTGGCACTATCAACTACAGAAATAGAATACATCGTAGCCACTCATGCAAGCAAGGAAGTAGTTTGGTTGCAGATATTGTGTTCAAGTATGGGGTTAGTACAGGGAGCTATAAGGATAGACTGTGACAACCAAAGTGAAATTTTCTTGGCAAAGAACCATGTTTATCATTCAAAGACAAAGCACATTGATGTTTAGTATCACTTTGTGAGGGACATGATAAAAGACAAAAAGGTGTTGCTGGTAAAGGTGGATAGTTTGAAGAATACTGCAGATGCATTGACAAAATCTGTGAGCTCTGAGAAGGTCTCTTGGTGTAGAGAAACAATGGGTGTTGCAGGGCTGGATAAATTGTTAAGCTCTCCTATGGCCCCTATGGAAAGAAAAGAACAAGTGTGAGAATGGTGGGTTGTGTTATATTCTTTCCACGACTAACCCACATAGTTTATCGGGGGGTTAGATGGGGGGTGGAGCCCCCCCTTCTTTGCGTCGATTGCACAGCGGGGGGATCACATGGGGGGCGGCAAACCCCCTTGTCTAGGGGGTTTGAGGGGGGCAGGTGGCCCCCCTCTACGGGGTCCGGGGTAGCACCTCGTGGAAAAATGTTTTGGACCCTATATTAGGTTGGCCAGACCTACCTATGATTTTGTGCATGGTTTTCGCACATGGTTTTGGACGCGAAGGTTTTCAATCCATGGTTTTGGACGTGATGGTTTTCGGTCCATGGTATTAGATGCTTTGGCATGTATAAATATGTATTGTAACATTGAAAGGAATATAATTAAAAATCAAGCTGGTAGTGTCGGTTTTGGGATCCAGGGGAAAATCTCTATGTATATGTGTTTTATGTATTATGCTCTAGCATTGTTTATTTTTTGTGTTTTAGAATTTGTATGCGGGTAATTTATGTACGAGGACCAAACCTAGAAATGCGGGCTATGTCTCCAGGCCTTACTCAAAGTGGGGAGGTCACTTTCATTAAATGGAAGCAAAAATGAATTACCATCAAATTTACATAAATGACCCTTATACCTCCAATTTTTGTCATGGATTAAAAATTCAAAACTCAAATGTAGAAACAGACATCGCCATTGGATTCATTGCACAAAATCATGTCAAACATCTATAAACTTGACCATATTCTCAAAAAGTGACCTCTGGAGCTCCAATCTTTAGATTCCCTCAAGGTTCCCTGCAATAATATTCTCCCAAGATTCCTTCATAATCTTTCTCGATTTCCGTGTCTGCCTGGGTGCGGTTAAGGCCTGGGCGCTCTTGGTTCCACCTGCAAAACCCATTTTCAGCCCTTGGTTCCATCACACCTCCTCATCAAATGAAATGTTGAGGTTTTCATATGTTTTGGGAGGGTAGATGTACCAATGTGAGTCGTTGCCTCATTGGTGGCGGAGGAAATTATGGTGGGGGCAGATCAGGTTTAAAACCCATCGCGACCCATATATAGAATGTCATTTTATTAAAATGGTCGGTCGTCGTGATTGGTTGTTGGTGGTTGTTTGAATTTTCGTTGGCACCATTTATTTTTGGGGCCTCCTATTGGCGGGTCAGACAACATGGGTCGTGCGGGTTCGAACCCCTTTGGCCTCCCAATACGTGTCGTTGTCGGGTGTATGGGTGGGCCTAGGTATCCAGTGGCCCAAACTGTATTGATCTCTCTCTCTCTCTCTCTCTCTCTCTCTATATATATATATATATATATATATATATATATATATATATCTATATATATATATATATATATATATATATATATATGCAATTTTGTTGGGGGATGGCACGGGTGGTGGCCCGTCACCCCAAAATCTATATTTTTTTTATTTTTTTATAACATGATGGTTAAAATCTCACTGGTGATTTTTAAGAGTTACTAGGAAAATTAATGAGGTGACAAATTCACCCTTTCCGACCATCATTTTTTTTGCACCATCCCTTCACTAAATTGTTTCCTTGTTAATGACTGCTACTTGGCCTAATTTGACCAGAATTTTGACCGGTTATATCTTGAGCATACAAAATCATATTTGAGTATCGTTCACACTGTTGGAATCAAGGCAACGAGCACTACAATCTAGTCCTAGTTTCACTTCCATCTGATGACTTTCATTTTTGAGATTTTTCAAGATCACTTCTATTTCTGGAGCCATCTAGATCATTCCTCCCCACTAATGAGATTTTGCGCCACCAAAAGATTTATTAATCAATTGGAAAGTGAGGTAATTTCTCCCTCATTTTCTCCCTTTCAATCTATCAGTCCTTACTTGGATGCATTCCTTTGAAACCAATACGAAGGTACTCCATGTCTCCCCATCGTGAATTGCTAGTATTCTTGTCAAAAATGATTTTCTCAAGTAGTTTGTACAAGTATTCAGGTGAAAAATCATCCACTGCAGGAACCTATCCAACCTCTTCAGTGTCCATGATCAACAGAGGCTCATAAATCTTCAAGTTTTCAATGTTCACCACTAATTACATCTACATGTATGCTGGAAAATCGAGATGAAAAGCATTGTCTCCAATCTTCTCTAATATGGTGAATGGGCCATATCGGATTCGTCTCAACTTCTTTCCTTCCCCTTTCATTCTGTCCTTACTGATGAGGAGCCACACTTTATCTCCAACTTGGAATTGGTGATCGACTTGATGCTTGTCATGTCGAGCTTTATATTGAGCTTGAATTTTCTCCAACTTCTCTTGCACTTCTTGTTGAATCATATGAATTCAATAAATGAACTTCCACACTTTGTCCCTATCATCTTCTACACTGGAATCTTCATCTCTCCCATATAGCATGTGTAAGGGATCCTTTGGAAAATATACAAAGCATGTCTCGAATGGTAAGCTCTGAGTGGATGAACGCACTTCCCAGTTGTATGCATGTTTTAAATAGGGAAGTTGCTCATCCCACAACATGGAATGCTTTCCACAATACCCTCGAAGTAAATGTATCACTGTGCGTTTCACAATTGTTGTTTTTTCATCGGTTTACAGATAAAATATCTTGCTCCTCTTGAGCTTGGTGTCCATTATTCTCCACATATTTGTCCAAAACTCTCAAAGAAAGTGAGAGTCTTGATCAGACACAATGGATGTGGACGTCCCAAAGTGGACCCATACAAATTGGAAGAGGAGATGAACAGTATACTCTGCAGTGATCTGCTTTTTACAAGGCATTAAGACACATTTTTCTAAATCTATCCACAACAACATATAAATAGTCATAAACTCTCCTGGACAAAGGAAAACTGCCTACAAAATCCATTGACACACTTTCCCATGGATGACTCGGAAGAGGGAGTGGTGTGTACAACCCCAATTTTCTATTAGTGGGCTTGCGAACTGAATACAACACACAACCCTTTACATATTGAGTCACAATATTTTCATGTGAGATTAATAGCACAACCTCTGCAAATGACACAAAGTTTTCCCTACACCAAAATGACCTGATACAAGAGAGGTATGTGCCTCTCTGATTACATGTATTATCTCATTGGTGGGGATACAAAGTTTGCCAAGGTGGTACAACGACTTTCCCTACAAAAGGTAATTTTCCATCTGCAATCCATAAGTTAGATTTGCATAAATATCCTTAAAATCATCATCATCAACATATTGCTCAACATAACTTTCAAAATATAAAGAAGCATTTTTCAAAACTATATATGAAGAAATAAGAGGGCGAGAAAGCATATCTACCACTTTGTTGTTGGAGCCCTTCTTGTATTTTATTACCAAGTAAAATTGTTGGAGGAATCCCATCCATATGAAATGACATGATTGTTGAAGCTTTCTTTGCAACTGGAGTTACTGCAAGGAATGGTGATCTGTGTGAATGATGGTCTCCTTGCCAATCAAATAGTGCTTCCACCTCTTCACACTTTGAACCAAGGCATACAACTACTTGTCATAGGTGGGATAGTTCACAATAGATTCGAAGAATGTCTCTGAATGGTAACATACAGGTTTCCTCTGTTGCATCAACACTTCCCCGTGGCATATCCACTAGCATCTGTCTCGATCTCAAAATGCCACTGGAGGTCAAGTAAGGCCAAAACTAGTGTAGTACTAATCTTCTCTTTCAGTGTATCAAAGGCTCTCTGTTGCTTTCTTCCCCACTAAAAGGTTTGGTTCACACTCGTCAATGGATGTAATGGGGATGCAATGATGGAGAAGTTGGCAATGAACCTTTTCTATTATTGTACTGCACCCAAAAAGCTACAAACCTTTGTAGCATTGGTGAGTTTAGGCCACTTTACAATCACATCAAGTATCCATTTTTTATTTTCGACCTCTGACAATGTGACCCAAGTAAACCAAAGAGGTCTTACCAAATTCACACTTAGACATTTTAACATACAATTTTTCATTTTGCAAAACATCAAGCACCTCTTTAACATGACTCACATAATCTTCCCATGTCCTAAAAACAAGAATGTCATTAACATATACAAGTACAAAATCATCAAGAAATGGTCTAAAAATATCATTCATCACCCTCATGAATGTGGTCAGAGCATTGCTTAGTATGAATAGCATCACCAACCATTCAAACAACCCTTGTTTTGTATTGAATGCAATTTTCCATACATCCTGTTCTATAATCCTGGTCTGATGATAGCCATTGCGCAAGTCCATTTTTTTGAAATAGACAAAATTTTTCAATTGATCTAACAAATCATCAATGTGAGGGAGAGGGTGTCGATTCTTCACCATTATCTTGTTGAGTGCCCTGTAGTCCACTCATGTCCACCATGTGCCATCCTTCTTTGGCACCAACATAATGGGTGAGCCACATGGAGAAGAACTTGACCTTATGACCCCTTGGTTCTGTTAGTGTCAGTCTTTCCAGCCTTCCTCCAGTGATCAAATATGCTCTTACAAAGTGATTTTGAAGTGTCAAGGTCAAATTTTGTCATTTCAGTGAGTCTTCAAGCAAAATTTGGTCACTAGGCATTAGGTCTAGGGTTTGCTTTCACTCCTTCTAAAATTGCCCAAATGCCAATCTATGTCACTATTCAGCTGAGCCTATCATCATTCATAGGGTTTTCGTTATCATGTCCGTGTCTAATGAGTCATTTTACACCTTGTTCATGCTTCAGTTGCGCTCAGGCAAGTTCATTTCCCTCTCCTAGGGTTTTGAAGGCAATTTCTCTTGGACGGTCAAATCATCGGCAAAACTTGTATCCTGATGTTCATACACCTTCCCCTATCCTTAAAATACCTTATTAAATGCTTCCCATCCCTTAGATCCACCAAATTCCTCATTTTTGCACAAACCCTAGTTTCTAGCTACAACCTGGCAATTTTCTAGGTTTGGCCTGTGTTTTGCCCTTTTGGACCCCTTCCCCTCACTCAATCTCTGAGATTCCACTTTCCCCTACTTCCTAACATCCCTCCCCACTCCCAAAAATTTCCCCAAGAATTTAGAAGCCCCTTATCCCCTTCATTTCGCTTCATTTCGGCAAAATCCCTTGTTCCACACATCGGGATAAGTTGCACTCAAATGATATTTCAGAGCAATAGAAGATGAATTTTGAAAACCTGAGAGAGGTTTTTGTCCACAACATGACAAAGAAGAAAAGCCTCCTTCACTTTTTGCACAGGTGTCATGGTTTTAGAGAAATGTCAAAATTACAATCGCTAGATCCAAGGAGGTTGGCCAAGACACTAAAACGAAGGAAAAGGCCCGATCCCCTTCACATCTTGGCTGAGGCTTCCTTGAAGGAGCATGATACTAAATTACTTAACTTCAGGACAAATTTCAAAAAAAATTGAGCATTTTTGGTCACTTGTGAATTTTTGGGCAAAAAACACAGGTTTTCCTCCCCAACAAGTCGCGCGCGGCGCGCGACCTATTCGATGGGAAACTCCATTTCGGGAAAACTCAGCATTTTTGGATTTTTCATGCAAAGATACACCTGCTCAGCAATTACCAAGAGATTTCACCAAGTTTTGAGCCTCCATAAGGTCAAAAAACAAGCAAAAAATGACTTGCTGCCACCTTTTTGACACACAGGAAGCAGTCTTGGGAGATTGCAATTTTGGAGGGTCAAATGGCCACCAAATTCCGAAATTCCACTTGGGTTGGAAAGTAGAACTCCAGACCTTTCCAAAAAGCCCACGTTTGCCTCATTTGGACACCTGAAAGTGCCTCAAAAGCAGCTCCAAAGGCGCGCGACCTGTTCAGGATCAGGGCGCGACCTGTTGGGAAAGTTTGCCAATTTTTCATCTACAGCTCAGGAATTCGCCCAGCTTTGACCAGTTTTGACTTGTGATGGAATTTTTCACCCTCTTTGATGTAATTAATGTATTTTCATGTTTACATGACACTTATTTACCTATTCTAGAAGATTCATTCATGAAATAGCAAACATTTAATGAATGAATTGGTTTCCTAGCTTATAGAGGCAAGTTGTTTTGACTGCCTAAATTTTAGTGCTCAGTTTAGAATTGGTTGAAACAGCTCCTAGAAGGATGAGCTCGACCCTAGAGGCAAGGAAAGGTGTTAGCTTGCCTATATTATGTATTTTCTTAGTCATTTTCAGAGGTTGGAGGTTGGACTCTTGAGGGAGAAAGCTTCTATTGTATTACTTATTGTATCTCTGCAATTTTGGCAAAGGAAGAAAGACCAGGGTTTTGCAGTCCTTTTTGGGATTCCTATGGTTACATGTATTGATGGTGTGTTTATCTTTGTACTTTTAAGTTTGTTATGTGATTCATCTTCTTACTTTTCCTTCTGCAAATTAAGCAAATGAAGTGTTAAAGTAGAATTCATGATTGCCATGCTCTGCTTTTAAGTTTGCTTAATATTTATGTTTTCATCTGTCTAAAGAGAACCCTTGAAGGTTTCTTGCTCTCTTTAGCTCCTCACCGTTCATTCCTATCCATTCACTTAATTCAAAGGCATCAGTACAGTCTCCTACCTTGCCCCAAAGAACCCCCTGCAAAAACTGTGTCCAATCCCCGCACCCAAAATTGCCTTTCCCCAACTTTCCACCAAAACCCTAAAAATCCCAAATCAAACCTTTTATCAGTTTACTAGCCTAAAATCAGTGTTTCCTCATTAGTTATCTCACCCGTTGAAGATCCCTACCGAGATAGACCGAAGAGAGCCCTCTCTTGCCCCGTAGGGCTAGCTACGAGGCTAAGTGGTTTGATGTTGCCTTGGAGTTTACCTTTCTCAGCCTGAGGTGAAATTTCAAGCTCTAACAGGTTCATCAATTCCTATACCTACTTCTTTATCTCCTCCATCTCAATGGCTGACAATCTGTACATACCAATGTTGGGTAAAGGAGCATTCTGTTGCAAGTGAATCTCATGTTGGATCTCACGCTTTGGAGGAAACCCACTTGGTTCCTGAAGAAGCCAATTATAGCTAGAAACAATTTCATAAAATTCCTTTTTATGAGTGGGATCACAACCTTGGAAATATTCAGATGTCTTTGCATCTTTTTCTCTCAGAACCATGAGCATGCATCCTTTTCTAGAATTGGTCAATCTCCTCATCTAACCTGCACTTACAAGGTTAGAACTGATTTTAGCGATATGAGCTCTAACAATGTATTCCACCTCATATTTCATGAGATGATACTTTTTTTCATGGCGAAAGAAAACTTCTTTCCTGTCATACAAATATGGACTCCCCAATAAAATACCACAGATATCGAAGGGTACAACATCATGATCAATCTCATCTACTAGTTTGGATACAATCACAAATCTAGCTCTACACTACTTGGTTACATGCAATTTGGCTTCATCACACACCCAATCAAGAGGGTAGGGTTTCAGATGAGGCTTGGTCTCTAATCCTAACTTTTTAACCAAGGATTTTGAAATCAATTTTCTTGTGAGCTCGGATCAAACAAGGTTTCCACTTTATTATGTTTAATTATGACTCTAATGTGGAACAATTCAATCCTCTCTTATTCATTAACAAGGGACTCATTTGAAGAACTTGCACTTGTATGTAATTCAGAACTTTCATTAGCATGAAGAGAACAAGTACCTTATATGCCCACTACTGTGATATGTGTCTCGTCACCGGAATCAGATCCAAGCATTAGGCGAATTTTTACGTCTAAAATTGGCCTCCTAAAAATTAGTTACAACTCATATTTTCAACTTATCTCCCTATGGGTTTACTCAAATTTTGAGTGGAAAAACATGGTGGATGAAAAATTTGATTCCTCATCTAAGGAGTACCCATGTTGCATACTTTAAATGGACCCTGCCACATGAAAAATGAGAAATACATGAAAGACATTATTGCAATCATGTGTTTTCATGTACTTCTCATTTTTCATGTAGCAGGGTCCATCGAAAGTATGAAACATGCGTACTCCTTGGATGAGGAATTAAATTTGGCATCCAACAAGTAATCCCGCTCAAAATTTGAGTAAAACCTTATGGAGATAAGTTGAAAATACGAGTTAAAAAATTAGTTTTATTATTTTTTTATTATTTTATATTTTTTACTCCAAAAATGGTGAATCATCCCCCCATGGTTGACATCATCATCTTGAATCCTATTGGTCCTTATAAATATTTGGTTGTACATTTTTCTTAGGAGGCCCATTTTAGGCCTCAAAATTCCCCTAATGGTCTTGTTGCACTGTTTCCAATATATTTTTCTTGTTCTTCCCATCAAATCTCTTTGGTTTCAACTCTGAATGCAACTTCCAACATTGTTCATCATCATGGACTTCCTTCTTGCAATGTGTTCAAGATGGCTTTGCTCCTTCCTCCTCCTTGGTTGTAGTTGCCTTCTTGTCCTTTCCCTTGCCTTTTCCTTTGAACTTTCCATTATGAGGTTTGAAATATTATTTCTTTGGTTTCTCTTATTTATCATTCTTTCCCCTTCTTTCAAGGTTAATGGCCTTCACGCTAGCCACATAAATAGTAGTAGGCTCAATTAACAACAAAGAATTCCTGATGTAACTATGTAAAGCACCAATATAATTTGTTACATTTTTTGGTGAATCAAGAGAAATGCCCAAGTTTAAAGCTTGTTTTCTAAACTCTTCTGTGAATATTTGTACATTATGACCCTTTCCTTGTCTTAATAGTGCATTCCATTAAAGCCTTTTGTCGATAACCCAAAGGATAAAACTAATGCTTTAATGCAGAAACAAAATTAGACCGAGAAGAAAGGAGATTACCCAAGTTTTTGTTTCCTTTCTGCAGCTTACTCTCCCACTAGATGAGAGCGATTCCACTCATCTGAAGACCTGATAATTGGGTCTTAGCCTCATCTTCCTCAATTTGTTGAATAGTAAATAAACCTCGATGTGTATAATCCAATTGTTTAGTTTCTCTACATTACATTCTCCATTATATGTGGGAAAATCAAACTTTATATCTAGGTTAAAATATGGCTTCTTATATGTATTCCTATGATGCATGTTAGAGTGATGAGAAGAAGAATAATAATAATTGTCACTAGAGGATGCAGAGGGCGGTTCAGGAGGCTCTCCTCTTCCACCTTCATGATTTACCGATGCATAGTCATCAAGATCTTTCGTCTTAGGCTTGATTTTATTCTCATATTCTGCAAACAACATTTCAAATTTCTCTGTAATGGTGAAGAAGATCTTGTGATAATTTCACTCTTCCTCCATTTGAGCTTCCTCATATACCATGTTTTGTCTTTGTGGTGCATTCCCTTCTTCGGGATCAAAGGATTTTAGTTTTCCTTATCATTGGAGCTTGTTCCTGGCTAGCATTCACTCATGCAACTCGCATCAAGAATGCCTACTCTGATACCAAACTTGATCCAGATATTTTAACTTCAAGGATGCATACAGAATTGCATATAAATAGCATGTAACCAAGTAACTTAAACACATGAAAAAAGGAAGAAATCATAAAGAAACCATGAGATCAAAGGCACAAAATAATTTTATTACGACATTCACCCAACATGGGCTACGTCTTTGGGCCCTACTCAAAGTGAGGAGACATCTTTCATTAAATGACAGTAAAAATGAATTACAATCAACTTTACATAAGTGACACTTACACCTCCAATTTCTGTCATGGAAGAAAATGCAAAGCTCAGATGTGGAAATGAACATCACCATTAGATTTGTGGCACGAAATCGAGTCAAAGACTAAAGTACTATAAACTTGACCATATTCTGAGCAAGTGACCTCTAAAGCTCCAAGGAATATTTAGATTCGCTCAACATTCCCTGCAAGAATATTCTCCTAAGATTCCTTCAAAATATTTCTCAGTTTCCATTCGGGCGCTTGGGCACGATTCCATCCTGGGTGCTCCTGGTTCCACTTGCAAAATTTGTTTTCAACCCTTAGTTCTGCCACACCTCCCCATCGAATGAAATGCTAAGGTTTTTATATGTTTTGGGAGGGTGGATATACCAACATGAGTTGTTGGCTCATTCGTGGTGGAGGCAATTATGGTGGGGGCAGGTCGGGTACAAAACTCACTATGCCACATATATAGAACGTTGTTTTATTAAAATGGTCAATTGTTATGATTGGTTGTTGGTGGTTGTTTGAATTTTCGTTTGCGATGTTTATTTTTGGGGCTTCCCGTTGGCGGATTGGCCCACATAGGTCAGGAGGGTTTGAATCCTATTGGCCTCCCAATACGTGTCACTGTCGGGTGTATGGGTGAGCCCCGGTCTTCAATGGCCCAACCCATATATATATACATATATACATACACACACACACACACACACACGCACACACACACACACACACACACACACATATATATATATATATATATATATATATATATATATATATGTATATATATATGTATATATATATCTATATATATATGTATACATATATATGTATATGTATATGTATGTATACATATACATATACATATATATATATATATAGATATATATAGATATATATATATATATATATATATATATATATATATACACATACATACATATACACACATATATATACATATATACATACACACACACACACACACATATATATACAATGTCATTGAGGGTGGCGAGGGTGGCAGCGCGCCACCCAAAAATTTATATATTTTTATTTTTTATACTATATTGGTTTAAATATCATTGGCAGTTTTTAAAGGTTATTAGGAAAATCAAAGAGGTAACAAATTCACCTTTTCTGACCACCATTTTCCATGTTTGGGGTAGCGGCCTGCGACCCTCGCCACCCCGCAACTACATTGTGTGTGTGTGTGTGTGTGTGTGTGTGTATATATATATATCTATATATATATATATATATATATATATATATATATATATATATATATATATATATATATATATATATATATATATATATATATATATATACAATGTCATTGGGGGTTGGTGGGGGTGGCAGCCCACCACCCCAAAATTTATATATATTTTTTTATTTTTTATAATATATTGGTTTAAATCTCATTGACAGTTTTTAAGGGTTATTAGAAAAATTAAAGAGGTGACAAATTCGCTCTTTCTGACCACCATTTTCCATGTGTCATCCCTTCGCTAAATTGTTGCCTCGTTAGTGACTTCCACTTGGCCTAGTTTGACCAAAACTTTGACCGCCTATATCTTGAGCATACGAACTCGAATTTGAGTGATGTTCACACCATTAGAATTAGCGTGTCGAGCACTATGATCTAGTCCCGGTTTCACTTCTCTCTAATGAATTTTTTTTTGAGATTTTTCAAGGCCACTTCTATTTATGGAAGCCACCTGGATCAATGAAGGATTATGGCCGAAAGTTTACTAACTTTTGTAGATATGTGAGATTTATTAAAGATTAAATTTTTAAAATTCAGAGATATGTTATTGGATTTCCAACCTTTTATGGTGACAAAATTAAATTTGATGAGCCAAAAACCCTAGATGCAGCGATGAGAAAGGTAGAGTAGTTGTATGAACAAACCAAGAAAAAGAAATTCCTTCAAAGGACTTTGCAAAACAAGAAAATGAATTTCATGGAAAAAAGGAAGAAAGGGTTTAAACCATAACATTTCAAAAGTATTTCGCAAGTAAATCAGCAGACATCACTAGCCCTTAATGAGCCAAGAGGGGGTGATTTTGCAAACCATAAACACAACTTCTAGCCCATTAAATGTTGGGGCTATGATGGATACCATAGATACAAGGATTCTCCTATGAAATATGGAAATATGAGGGTTTTCTATAACTTATAGGAAATAGATACAGTGGAAGATGAGTACAATGGCATGCCTAGAATTTATGCAGCACTGAATAATAGGAAGGAAATCACCAGAAACATATGATTGAAACAGAATTCAAGCTTAACTATCATCATGTTTCTATTTTAATTGACTTAGGAGCTAGTCATAGTTACATTGGTCCAAAAATGGTTGAGAAAATTAATTTGAAGAAAAATAAGCATCGCAAATCATGGTTAGTTCAACTGGCTACAGGTGCAAAGAGTAAAATCATAGAGTTGATGAATTAATGTCCCATCAACAGGAATGGGATGAGTACAAGGGCATGCTTAAATATAATTTCATTGGGTTTTTATAATTTCCTAATTAGCATGGACTCATTGGAAAAAAAACCATGAATTTTTGGATTGCTACAACAAATATTTTATCTATCTTGATGGTGAGAGGTAGTAGAGACAAGTCCAAGGGGTATCAAGGCTAATATCCATCACGAAAATATTAACTATGGAGTTGAGAAATTTTTTAGAAAAGGGATGTCAAATATTTGAAACTCACTTGGAGAAAGAAAATGTTGATCAACAATCAAATTCAGAAAAATATTCAGTGTTAAAAGAATTTGCAGACGCATTTCCTGAGATTCTAGGTTTACCTCCAAGGAGGGATATATATTTCTCTAGAAAATTTGGTGCTAGGATTTGCTCTGGTATCTAAATCACCTTACAAAATGAGTACTCCAAAACTTGGGGAATTGTTAAAGATAGGTTACATATGCCCCAATGTATCACCATGGGGTGCTCCAATTCTTTTTGTCAAAAATAGATATGGTACATTGTTGTTGTATGTAGGCTTTTGGAAATTGAATAAAGTCACAATTAAAAATAAATATCATTTTCTAAGGATAGATGATTTATTTGACCAACTCCAGGGAGCTAAAGTATTTTCCAAAATTGACTTGAGGTCGGGGTATCACCAATTGTGGACTAAAGAAGAGGATATCAGCAAAATAATGTTTTGGACTCGCCATGGACATTATGAGTTCGTAGTGGTGCATTTTGGATTATCCAATGCACTGAGAGTTGCTATGTGATTAATGAATGGCATATTCAAAAGTTATTTAGACAAATTTGTCATTATTTTTCCTTGATGATATTTTGGTATACTCCAAGTTTGAAGAAGAGTGTGAGTAGCATTTGAAGTTGGTTCTACAAGTACTTAGGGATCATTAGGTTTATGCTAAGCTAATTCAATGCTCGTTTTTCCAGATGCAGGTACATTACTTGGGTCATATTATTTCCAAGGATGGAATAACAATGGACAAAGAGAGAAAGATTAAGGCCACCAGAGAATGACTAACACCTAAAAGTGTAACTAATCTGAGGTATTTTATGGGCATAGTTGGTTATTATAGGAGATTTATTGAAGGGTTTTCACGATAGCCCATCCCATCACTTCATTGTAGAGGAAGGGTGTAAAGTTCAAAAGGTCACCTAAGTGTCAAGAAACCTTTTAACATTTAAAGGTTTTGTTGACCAAGGATCTAGAGTTAAAAATTACAAATCCAAATGAGGATTTCCTAGTATGCATATACAGATGTAGGGAAGGACTAGGAGGAGTCCTTATAGAGAATGAGCATGTAATTTGCTACAAGTCCTGAAAATTAAAAGAGCATGAGAATAATTATGTTTCCCATGATTTGGAGTTAGTAGCTATAATTCATGATCTTAAAATGTGGAGACATTACCTTATGAGAAGAAGGTTCAAGTTTTAGACTGATCATATGGGTTATGAAATTTATTTGAGAAGCCAAATTTGAACGTCTAACAAATTAGATGGTTGGAATTGCTAGTTAAGAATGACTTTGAAATTAAGCATATTAAATGAAAAGAAAATAAAGTAGTTGGCACACTCATCTAAGCATTTGCAACGCTGATTTAATGAGTAGAATTGTAGAAGTTTGGCATTTAGGTCAGTTGTATGTTGATATAAAAGTTAATATACAACAAGAAATTGTGTAGTCAAAATATTAGGATTATGAGATGGGAGAAGATGGGATTATTATTTGTAAAAGATGATTTTTTGTGTCAAATGTACTAGAAGTGAAAAAAATAATTTCAAAAGAATGCACAAAGTGCCTTATATTTGGCACCCAGATTATTATAAGGTTATTACAGTAATTAAAAAGCAATACTTTTGGCAATGGTTGAAGAAATAAGTGACTAATTACATATTCAGATGCCTAGAATGTCAGAGAGTTAAGGAAAAACATAAGCATTTAGCTAACTAGTGACAACCAATACCTGCTCTCTAGTGGAAATGGGATGTGGTATCAATTGATTTAATTACCAATTTTCCTAGAATAACAAAGGGGCCTAATTCTATAATGGTGGTGGTAGATAAACTCACCAAATTTTCAATTATTTCATACAAAGATCCAAATTTTACATCTAATTTTGAGATGGGATTATTTAAAGGAATGGGTACTAATTTGAATTTCATTACAACATACCATCTAGAGTCTACTGGGAAAATAGAGCAATTTAGTCTGGTGGTCAAGGATACGTTGCAGATGTATGTGATGGATAAGACATAAATATTGGAAGATTGCCTACATTTGGTAGAGTTTGCATATAACAATAGGTATCAGGCATCATTGAAGATCAACCCGTTTGAAGCCTTATATGGCAGGAGGTGTAGTACACCCATGAGTTGGAGTAATCCATTGGTTAAGATTATGGTTGGTCTGAAATTGCTCTAGGATATGGACAGTAGGTGGTGAAAATTAAGAAGAATTTGAAAGTTGCCCAAGACAGGCTAAAATGTTATGCAGATAGAAGCGAAATTAACATGGAATTTAAAATTGGGGAACATGTATTCTTAAAAGTAAATGAAAAGAAGAGCTCAGTGAGATTAGGTAATTGTGGCAAATTGGAAACAAGATATTATGGGCCATTTGAGATCCTAGAGAGGATTGTTCATGTCGCATATAGGCTTGCATTGATTTCATCTATGCATGTTCATGATGTGTTTCATGTTTATGTTCTTAAAAAGTATGTTCCCAGTAATAATCATGTAATTGATTGGAATATGATTCAGGTGTAACCTGAGGGATATTTCTAGGTCTAGCACATGTGGATTTTGGACAAGAAGGTCAAAGTGCTCTAGAATATATCCATTCATATGGTAAAGGTGTAGTGGACCACGCTTGATATTGGTGATGCTATCGGGGAGAAGGAAGACGTGATGAGGGAGGAATACCCTCATCATTTTTACTGAACATGTTGTATATATGTGCATATATGATGCACTAAGGACAATGCATAAATAAGCAGGGGAGGAATGTAATACCCTTGTCTAACTCAGTTGATGTAAATATATGTACAAATGATATTTAGGTTGCTAAGATGGATACATGTGATCAATGGGCTAGTGAGACGAGGTATATTTTGGGACCTGCATGTCCATGTACATATGTTTATATATTTTTTGGGTAGCATGCCCAGGGATATATGCCTTTAATGGTTGTGAGACCAATGAGCCTAGAATTGTTATTATGATGTAAAATTTATACATTTATTAATAAAATAAAATGGTTGATTGCAAACCAAATCAATAGAAAGAGTATGGGGGGCACTCAACTCTAGGGAAAGAGGACAGAGGTTCAGATGTGATGGTTTCTAATGAAAAGGAAAGGCCCATGTGGCTTTAGAGGGTGCCACATGGTGAGATAAATTCATGCATATAGAATGTGTTTCCCAAAAAGGCAATAAATAATCAAGTTATTCAGTTAGGTAGTTGTTGGTTATTGGTTAGTTAGTGAGTCTTGGGCATGGACTCTGTAACTAATAGAGGCGTGGTTATTTAGTTAAGTAGGTCATAGAAGATGGACCCTAGTGAGAGCTCTAATAGCTTTGGTTTATGGCTCTGGAAGCCATGAAGTTTTGGTGGAACTCAATTTGGTAAAAATTAATGAGCCTTGGGTGTAGACTTTGTAATCAATTAGGTGTTATTCAGTTTTTCCTAAAAGGGTACTTGGAAGGGCCATAGAGAAGAATACCTCCTAGAGCTGCATGCTAATACCATCCTTAGCTGGCTGCAAGGTGCCCTGGAAGGTGGTGGCACCGTCTAGGAACTATTAGGCATAGAGAATGGCTACACCAATTGGGTGCATGCTATGGGGAGCCTGAGCTTGTGGTTAAAGGTTTAGGCTACTGGGGTTGGTACCTTAGCTGGTTTGATGTCTAGTACTCAAAGTATAGAAGTTTTCCCTTATATTTAATGCCCTAACTCAGGGGTGACCCACAATTGAGATTTTATGAACCATGTGGTTTGCGTCTAGGTGGAACATGGAAGGCCTACAGTCAGTTGATATTCTATTTCATATAAGTATCCATGTGCAATGAATTTTGTTTATGTGACTTGAATTGTAAATCCTGGTTTTTGTTCCATTATGTGAATGTTATTTCTATTTAATTATGTTGTGCATAATGAACATGAATGATTGATATGAATAATGACTATTTTAATGTATCTTTGTTGGGTATTGGATGCATTGTGCATATAGAATCACATTGCATGAATTTACAGGTTAATTCCAACTGTAGGTATCACCTACGACATTTTTGGTACAACTAATTAACATGCATGCATGGCATTATTTGGACTATAGGAACTATCCATGGTCTAGTAAGGTCATAGGGGCTCTAGAGACGAACCAGGGTTTGAAATATACTAGGGTTTATCTGCTTGCATTGGAAAAATTGCAGTATCCAAGTGGTGGTTGTTCATAGAATTACCTAGCTATAAGTTGTAGGCCAGCGATGTTACATTCATCATCCTTGTATTTCTTAAGTAGGGGTTCCTTGAGAGGAGAGGAAAAAGAATCCTTTTGTCACCCCCCACCCTTGTCTATCACCTTGGCTCTTCCTTGATTCATGGTCCCCTCTTTACTCTCTTATAAGATCTCCTTGCCCTCTCTTCTTTCTACAATTGTTGTATCTTATCCATGAGTGATTGAAATTTCCCATCCTACCCTCTCAAATCCTATTTCTAATCATCATTGTAACATCCCCTGGTAGTTTTTCCATGTAAATAAAATAAGACCAAGGTCATGGGACATGTATTCCAAGTTGAATGGTGGGAAAAACATTATAGTGGGTATCACTTGTGGTTTATTTATGTCAACGGAAATTTCCAAAGGAAAATAGGTAATAAATGGCATTTAATTATGAGAAATAAAGGAAAATAGGAGAAAAGGAAGGTGAAGAGACACAAATTTTCATGCAAGGGAAATTAGAGGAAAATAGTTGATAGATTTTTGTCAGCTCTAGATTTTTGTTAGTGTTAGCATTTGGCTCTCTTACACTCTTGCACACCTAGAGTATTCATGTAGCACTCTAACATTCACTTGTATATGGAAGAAGACAAGCAAGAAAGCAAAAGGAAAGCAAAGCTAAGAAAGAAAGCCTAAGGATATAGTTGGATCAGCAACTATAATAGACTTACTTTGCAGTTAAGAGGTTGCATGTGTGATCTCCTTGCTGGTTTTTGGATGCATGATATATGCATGTGGTTCCTTGGTTATATGTTGTTGGCATGGAAATTTTCCTAGATTGACAGTGGTAACCTTATCTTGTCATTTCCTAGATAGCCATGATGTAGTGGGTTCCCCATTTGGTCTTTTGATTGGTTCTAAGGTTTCCTATGGCTATGGGTTGGGACAAATTCTCTAGACCCCTGAAACATCTTGGGTTCCCTAGAGGTTGTGGGTTGAGATGGGAGATCTATAGAGCCCTGTAATAGCTTGGGTTCCATGGAGGTTGTGGGTTGAGTTACTAGTTCCTAGAACCCTTGACAACTTGGGTAGATACCAATTTGTTTGATGTTAATGATTTACAGACCGTATATGTGAGATCATTATGCTTGAGGTTCAAGGTGGTTTGGCCTCTCGAAACCCTGGTTGTTTTTATTTTGGTTTAACCCTTATGATCCCACATTCATGCTTAGAATATGGTGCAGGGGTGATTGGATAAAAGAGATATTTGGTTAAGCCAAAATTATGGTTGAGTGGTACGTGGAAGTCCCTGACTTGATTGGAATTATCATATGTTAATATGAGTTATTTTCCTATTGTGATATATGAGCACTTATACTAGTTATTATGGTCATGATCTTATGGCTGATTTGTCATGGTTTCTATTCTCGTTATATGTTGGTTATATGCTTGGTTTTATGATGTGTTCTAGCTATGGCTCTTGTTCATGATTTGGTAAGTTGTTGGATGGTTGATGAATGCATGGGCTAACAAGTTTTGTGGAAGCTAGCTTGAGAGGGCATTCAACCTTCATGGTAATTTTTAAATGAAGTTGAGAATTTATTGATCAGATATGAATTCATGACCTGTAGCTTATATGTTTGTCATATGTTAGAAGAAATGTCTATCTTGTGTTAGGCATTTATTGCTCAATATCTTTCTCAAGTTTTGATTTTTTATCATTGTTATCATCATTGTCATGATTCAGGAAAGTTATAGGATGTTTTTGGCATTGATCTGGAGGACAGCCTGAAAAAGTGGAATAGATCTCACGATCACATGCATTGAACAAGGAAAATTGGGTCAAAACCGCATGGAGATAGGCTTATGGGTGCGTTTATAGCCTTCCAACCATATACATTGAGTGTTATGGGTGCAGTTCAGGAGTAAACCTAGTGAAAAATAGTTCTAATTCAGGGATTGATCACCTAGGATGGTTAGTAGACTCTTGAGTGATTTGTAGTCTTTGATAGATGTCAGTTTGTTTCCAATTGTAGGCTCCACTTCCATAACTTGAACTTGGAGGTCAGGTTATATCATAGTGACACTCAACTAATGTTTACCCTAGAGAGCTTGTCAAAGTGGGTAAATGTGGGAGGGGTAGTTACAGGGTGGTATCAGAGCTTCCAAGTTTAAATGCTTGGATTGGATGGGGTAATTAGATATTTTTATGCATGCATGTTAATTGTATATGTGTCTACTATGCATGCATTGACCTTCCATTGGATATTGGGAGTGTGCCAAGCTAATTTTGGAGGCACATTACAGTTTGGTCGTAAGTAATTTTGGTGTACAAGATAGTGGTAGTATTATAAAAGTATTTCTATTGGCCAAAAATCCTATGGGATGTTGGAAAATATATCAAATCCTACATTGTTTGTGCCATTGACAAGATAATAGTTAAGAAGAAAGGCATGTACACGCATCTACCTACTCTTATTCGAACTTGGAAATCCATCTCCATGGACTATATGTCTAGCCTTTATTCTACCAAGCACGGTAATGACTGTGTATTTATGGTTATTGATATATTTTCTAAGATGGCCATATTGACTACCTGCAAGAAGAGTATCTTACCAGAGGCCACTGCAAACTCTTCTCCGAACGAGTGTGGGTACATTTTGGGATCCCATAGACTATTAGATCATATCATAATAGTATATTCCTAAGTGCATTATAATCAAGCCTTTGGTCATTGTTGGACACCAATCTCACCAAGTCGACTGCATTCCACCCACAAACTAATGGCCAAATAAAGGTCATCAACAGGATGATAGTGCACATACTACACATCTACAACTCTAAGCATCCATTAACATGGGATGAGAGTCTTCCCTATGTGAAATATAGCTACAATAGAGCTCCCCGTAGCTCAACTAGCCACATCCCTTTTTAGATGGCTCTGGGAATTCAACCATTGTGTCCCATTGATGTTACAATGCCTCTTGCAAGTACACAGACATAATCTGCACATGTTAAATCCAAAGTCGATAAGGCCACCAAGTTTATTGAACACATTCAACACATCTGCTAGTAGGTTCATGATATCATGGATAAATCCAATACTAAGTAAAACAACATCATGATTAGCATCGGGTGCCACATAAGTTTCACGTGGAGGACAAGGTTTGGTTGCATTTGTAGAAGGAATGCCTTATCAAAGCACCTTGGAAGCTTTGACCACTCCAATGCGGGATTTACACCATTACCAAGGTTTGGGGTGACAATGATTTTGAACTAAGTACCCCCCCCCCCCCCCACAAACTTGTTGGCTTGCAGATAATATTCAATGTGGACCACCTTTGACCATACTTTCCACCATTGTTGAACATATCAGACATTGTTGAGAAGCTTACACCAATAGAAGTCAACCCAGATTGCATTGAACATGCCACAATTGATCAAATCATGGACACACATATTAAAAACACTTTCCAATAGAGGATCGAGTTGTATCGGGTTGTCAAAGTTGGCCAATTCCTACACCAAGGCAAGTGGCTCACCAAGGACCAAGTTCAGCAAAAATTTCCCCATCTCATGAGGCACTCAACACAATGGAGACTATTGCTTCCTAAGTAGGTGGGGGCATTGATCCAAGTGGATATTGATGGCCACATTCCTATTCCACTTGCACCACCAACACTATTTCCCTTCAATTTCCTATTTTTAGCATAGTTTCGTATTTCAACAATTTTCTATTTTTGCCAGTTTTTCAGGTCCTGAACTTCCGAAGTTGTTTTGAGGCCCTAAACAACATTTTTTGGGGAAATGGGCAAACATGTTTGCAATTGAAAGTTGTTTTCCTTGAATAGACCTTTCTAATGGGCTATCATGTGCACCAAACGGAGATCATATTCCAAATTTACGACCCTAGGAAGTTGAACTTCCAACTAACCCTATTGGGGTCCGTAACTTTTGGTGCTTCATCTCATATGGTTAGGTTTTTGGATGTTTAGGGTTTCTCATTGTTTCTTCATGATAAAAAGTCCTCCAAGCCTCATTGTAACATAGTTCAAAAGACATGAAGCCCTCACATCTCTTCTCACAGATAAGCTACCATTGCCCAAACTATTTTTTTTCATTCTACATCTAAATAGTTTTATAACATTTTCTATTTATTAATTGAGTTTTGGTTCTGTTGTAACTTTGCGTTTTTTCTTAAATATGTATTTCATTTCATTCCATCATAAATTCAAATCATCTATCCATGCAACTAAGGTTGGTCATATGCATTAAAATCCGAATGGTCAATTGATCAATTGATTTTATGACCTTGATTATCTTATAAACATGGTACTAACTCAAACCAAGCCTTGAAATATTCATAGTTTTTAGGAACAAATCAAAAAACAAAATTCCATATAGATTGGACTCAACAATGAATTCAAATGTTATATGATTAAAGATTAAGTTGAATCATCTCCACCATCAATCTTATCTTGACATTTAAAATATTTATCTTAATGATAATACTAGGTTCTAAAGGGAGTTTTCCTTGATAAAACCAATTTTATACAACCTTGGAAAAAAATTATTCACTCTAATTTAAGTGACAAATATTTGTTTTTGGTAGGTGAGTTGTAATATTTTCTAAGTAGAAATAGCTTTATGGGACCCTTCCTTTCATATGGACCTATTGAGAGATCAATAAGTTGCCACATGTTTGTTAATGGGGCAGCTCAGGGACAAATTCCCTCCTATGGACAACCTTCCTCTTCAAGAAAGACCCCTCTTAAAAATTTGAATAATTTAATTTGGTCAAGGAAACATATAAATTTTAATGATGGAACCACATGTGCACAAAAGTATAGGTCAGCCTAAAGGTCCAATTGGGTCTCCTCTAACGCATATAAATACTCATCATGTCACATCACTTTGGAGCATCATCATCAACACACAACACATCTTCTCTCTCCTCTCCTCTTTGGTTTATATAGGTCTACAATTGGACGTTCGAGCACACATGTGACGAAGGGAGGAAGGGCATATCTGATTTCTGTGTTGACTTTTATGTTTGGAACAGTTTGACCATCTTTAACTTCATGCTTTTTTACTTGATTTGACTTGGAAATTTTTTATTTTTGGAGGCTAAACTGACTGGTTAAGGAACCAAATCTTTCTGGGTTATTTGAATTGGGTTAACTGTAGACCAATGACTAAAGTTTGGTTGCAGAAAATCTAAATTTGACTACATGCATTCTCTCTCCTTTTACCAAACTTTTGAGGATTGTTTTGATTGAGGTTTGACCAGCAAAGAAGGCTGAGTTGTTTAACTATTGATCGAGCTCATTTGGAGGACTATTGGCTATTGACTTTTGGACTGATTAGGGCATTATTTTCTATTGTTGACTTTGATAGAATTTTAATATTTGACTTGTTAACCAAATTTATTTTTGGGCTCATATTTTGGATAATGGTTAGTGGTTTGTTGGCTAAGTCAAAGATTTGACTTTGACTTTTTACTGATGAATTGGAACATTGTATCTCTTTATTAAACATTTGATGACAATCCAATAGAAGAAGAATTTGAAATGGTTTCCCCCTTGTGTGGTTTTTCCCTAGTCTTTAACCAAATATTGTGTCTCTTGTTATTGCTCTTGGTTTTCTTCTATTGTACATTGGATTTACTACTCTATCTACAATTACTTATCGTTGCTAGAATATTGAATTTATTTAAAAATTTATTGGTAATTAAAGAAGAATTAGAAAATTAATTGTGCTAAGCATAGAACTTTGGAAAATTAACATTATATCAGAGTTGATATGAAGACAATCCCAAGGAGACAACAGACAAAAGAAATCACATTTGAAGGAATCTATTTGGAAGAAGATACTTGTTCAAGGTGTCTACCTCATACTTCAAGGATGCAGAGAAGTTGGGTGACTCATCAAATTTTTCTACATGAAAGATCAGGTTGGAAGTGACATTGGATGAAAAATATTTTTTGGAATATGTGGAAGGAAAATTACCTAAGGCGTTGAAAAATTCTCTTGTTGTTGCCAAGGCCAAGTATAAGAAAGGTGTGATCAAAGCCAAGAAACTACTCATTGATTCTTTGAAATATCATTTTCTTACTTACATTGGAAAATTGAAGCATTACAATGGTATTTATGACAAGTTGATTGGGATGTATGAGGTCAACAATTTGAATCACATTCTTTCCCTGAAGAATCAACTCAAGGACATTAATATGAAAACATGGGGAAACTGTGCAATCATATGTCATGAGGATATCCTAACTAAGGGATCAATTGCATACTGTTGGAGAACCTATATTTGATAGAAAGTTGGTGCTTGTTACTCTTCAAGGCCTTCATCCTATTTGGGAAACATTCATTACTACTATAATAAACAATGACAATTTTTTTACATTTTATCAGTCGGTTGGCAAGCGTACTTAAGAAGAAATTAGGATTATCTCTAGAGGGAGAATTCAAAAGAATGAAGAAGTTCATGCCTCTACATTTGTTACTTGAGATAAGAAGAGGAAAGGAAAAGGAGGTCCATCTAATTCAGGGAAGCTTTCTCTGGCATCCAGAGACTCTAATAGAAGATCAAGAAAGGATAGGAATATGTCAAAAAACTAAATGCTATAATTCTCACTAGCATGGTCACTATGCTCAAGACTGGCCCGTTTAAGAGAGATGCTCCAAGGTCCAACTAAAATAACAATCATGGCTTCAAAAAAAATAGGTTTAATCATATAAGAAGAGGTGATGATTGAAGAAGAAGAGATACCCCTTATGATTTTGAAGAAGGATATTGTCCTCAAAAGAGATCAAGAAACTCAAGGTATGGTTTCTTCATGATTTTATGTATTTACCAGGATTAAAGAAGAACCTTGCATCTAGATTTGCTTTTGAAGATAGAGGGATGAGAGTTGTATTCATAAGAGGAAAATTCATTACCTGGCCTATGGAATCTCACATGAGGGATGCATTCACCTTGGGATCTAGAATTGAAGGACTCTACCGAGTCAATGGAAAACCATTGTGAGCTCTAGTACATAATAGGAATCATCAAATTAATTATGGAACTAAAGCTTTGCTCATATACAATATGGAGGCCTACCTAAAGTAGGAGGATGGTTTATAGAATACATGAAGTTCAAATTAAGCATGATGGGGTATGTCTCGGATGTTCCAGTGGAAAGAAATTGAGGGGACCATTCCCCTCCACCAAAAGCATGACTAGTGATATTCTACAACTCATTCATTTTGATCTATGTGATCCCATGCTGGTAAAATATTTTGGTGGATATCTATATTACATAACATTTGTGGATGAATTCTCCTAGAAGACATTTATATTCTACTTGAAGCACAAGGAAGAAGCATTTGATATGTTCCAGGATTTCAACGTACTAATAGAGAATGAAAGAGGGAAAGGAATCAAGATATTCAGGTATGATAATGGTGGAGAATATACTTCTAATGAGTTCGTTGACATTTTCAAGAAGTTTGGAATCAAGAAGGAAATCATTGTACAATATAATCTTGAGAAGAATGGTGTAGTTGAATGAAAGAATAGAACCATCATGGAAGTTTCTCGAGCCATGTTGCATGATCAAAAGCTTCCAAATAGAAGCCATTAATACAACTATCTATTTTTGAAACAAGATTCCTCATCAAGCCCTGGGTTACAAGACTCTCAAAGAAGTGTTCACAGATGTGAAGTTTGATGTTGGACATCTGAGAATATTTGCTTTCCATGTGTACTTTCATGTACTGAAGGACAAGAGGAACAATATGGAAGCCACATGAAAGAAAAGGTACATTGGTTGGCTATTGTGATAATTCTTAGGATTTTAGAATATATATGCATGGTCAAGGGAGTGTCAAGTTTAGTAGGGATGTGACTTTTGCTTAATATGCTTCCCTTGGATAAGCAAGGGATATTCTTCCTCCTCCTCCTGTTGAAAACAAGGATGATGACATGGACCTACTAAAAGGTCCTTTTATGCGTAAACCTGAGAAATATGTTGTTGACGATCCCGTTGAACCTATGGACCCCTTGGATCCTCCTCCATGTGACCGCCTACTAGGAAGAGACTACTTTGGCTTCGTGATACTTTACAGGATGTTGAAATACATGCCACTTCCAGAGGAACCTTTAAAGAAAAAAAAGAATCCATGTCGATATTAGGGATGTGTAGTGACTACGAGCTCCATCATACAAGTTGAACCACAAACCTTTGAAGAAGTTGTAAACAATAAGGTTTATAAATATGTTATGGTTAAAGAATACAAATCTATTATGAAGAATGATGTGTGGGAAGTGGTTTCGATACCCAAAGGTAAGTCTAATGTGACTTCTAAGTGGTTGTACAAAATAAAGCATGGAGTTGATGGAAGTATTAACATATATAAGGTGAGGTTTTTTTCTAGAGGTTTCTCCTAGAAAGAGGGAGAAGACTATGATGATACATTTGCACCTATTGCCTGCTATACCACTATTAGATCTATTGTTACCCTTTCTTCTATTCAAGGATGAACACTTCACCATATGGATGTGAAGACTGAATTTCTTCATGGCATACTCCAGGAATAAGTATATGTTAATAAGCCATAGGGCTTTGAAGTACATGATAAGAAGACTGATTTTTTCATGTTGAAGAAAGCACTATATGGATTGAAGAAAGCCCCCAAACCATGGTATGCTTGAATTGATAGCTACTTGGTGAAGCTTGGATTTATAAGAAGCAATGATGACCTGAACTATTGGGTAATTTAATTGTGCTTTAAATTATTTTACATTGCATTGTCAATCTGTGATCGTAAACTTGTGAACTATACAACACAGTATACGCTGGGAGTTTAATTTTCAATTCTAAAAAAAAATGAAATAAATTTATACTCTATAAAAACAAATTAAATGACATGAAATGAAATATTAATCTAGAAAAGCATTTAATAATTAATCTAGGAAAGCATTGAAAATTTATTCTAGGAAAGCATGTAAACTTAATCTATGAAAGCATGGAAATCTCTAATATATAAAAGTGAGTAAATTTAATTTATGAAATCTTGTAAATTTAATCTATAAAACTTTGAAATCTATTTCTATGAAAGAAAGCAACTCTAATCACAAATGGGAATGTTTTAGAATTTAAATCCTTTTTTTTTTAATTTTTATATTTCTCAAGCACATGATTGCAATATGCAAAAGAATGAAGTGACAATTAGAAACTTGAAGATAAAGCATCTAAAACAAACAAATAAATTGATCATTGAAATGTAAATTATTTCTTAAATAAAAAATTAGATAATTGTTAGAGAATTGTGATGACTTAAAAAACTAGATTGATTTAGGTTCAAAATGAGTTATATCTTTCTTAATTTGATTGACAGTTCAAATTATTTATTCTATTGAAATATTTGTTGGCCGCAACACGAAATTTGAAAAATAACATTTTAAATATCCTTGAATATCTCCAAAACCATGCATTGTTTTGAAGAAATTTCCTACTGGCAACTAAATTGGCTCATTTTGCACAAAACCCATGTTTTAGTTTTTCAAGATCTATCTTATTTTGGCCAGAAAATATGTCAGAAGTTGGCTGCTTGAAAATTGTTGTTAATCTAAATCACCATCTTTGATCAAGTGTTGAAATCTCATAATTGCAACATTAAACAAAGTGCTACTGCTGATTTGCAAAAGAAACTAAATTAAAACATAAGAAAATTAATATAAAAAACATATATTATGAAACTACATGAATTATAAAACTATATCTTACAACAAAATAAGAATATAAAACTCTAAAATAAATAACACAAGAACTTATCAAATGTATTTTACTCCATCATAGTTTGGAATTATGCTCCAAGGGTTCCTGCTTTTGAATGGAGAAGGCACTCCTATTTATACAAAAAATAAGATAATTAATAATAAATATAGATCCACAAGTCTCTCCTAGATCCACAAATATCTCATGTGGTCACAACCATGTGCTAACATCTAGCAAGTAACATCTCTACATCTCTTCTCACAAATCTCTAATTATTTGCTAAGAAATATTATCAAAACTTTCATGATTTTTCTCCATGAAATGTGCTTGAATGATTATCTCAAATATTCCTCAAATATTCAAGATTTTGAAGAGGAAATTCGAATTTGGCACTTAGACTCCAAATATGAATTTATTGGAATTTCCAAATATGCATACACACATCACAAAACTCATACAACTTTTATATATAACTGAATACATGTTATTTTTCTAATATTTAACCATAAATTCACTCAAAATACTAAAATAATGCTTTCGAAAATAATAATGATAAACACATATATGATCATGAAAATGGTCTTAGTGTAAGGTTATAATATAGCGGAATATGGTTAAAAGTGAATGAAGAGATAACGAAAAAGATGAATTTTTGTGACCCAACACGAACCTCTACTTTAAAGTGATCCAAGGTATGCATGTTATTTTGGTTTTACATGTTGATGATTTATTCTTGAGAAGTTGTGAGCCTTTGATGCTCGAGGGAAAGAAGGAGTTTGCCTCTAAATTTGAAATGAAAGACCTTGGATTGATGCATTACTTCCTTAGTTTAGAGGTGTGGAAAATTCCTAGTGAGATTTTCCTTTCTCAACGAAAATATGTTGTGAAATTGTTGGAAATATTTGGAATGGTAGAATGGAAGTCTATGGCCACACTGATGGAGATGAATTCCAAGAAGTTGCATGGAGATGTTGGAGGAACTGACTTGGAAAATCCCTTTGAGTATCGACATTTGATTGGGGTATTGATGTTACTTGTGAAGACATGTCCAAACATATGTTTTGCAATTAACACTTTGAGTCAATTTATGACTGAGCCCCTTCATGCACATTGGGTTGCTGCCAAACATGTGCTGAGATATTTGCAAGCGACGATTAATCTTGATCTGATATATGCTTCTGAAGATGTGAGGTTGCATGGATATACTGATGTTGACTAGGCCAAAAATGTTATTGATTGGAAGAGCACATTAGGTTATTGCTTTAGTTTTGGTTCTACCATTATATCATCGATGAGTAAGCAAGAGAAGTTTGTTGCAATTAGCACAACTGAAGTAGATTATATTTTTGCCAGCATGGTGAGTTCTGAGCCTATTTGGTTGAGGAAACTCTTTGGATAGTTATTTGAGCAAGTATTGGATACGGCAGTGATATATTGCAACAACAAGAGTGGGATATGATTGGCAGAGAATTGTGTGTTTCATGACAAGTCTGAGCATATTGATATCAAATATCAATACATTTGAGATATGGTGTAGAGAGGAGCAAAGAGACTCCATCACATTTTGACATATTAGCAGATAACGAACATTCTTACCAAGGCTTTGCTAAAATGGAAGTTATTGATATTTAGAGAGAAACTTGGATTGATGGACGTGACCCTCCAAGGTAAGGGTCCTACCTGATTGAGGACACTAAGTTATGTCTCCCCCCCTATTTGAGCTCCCAAGAAGAGGAATTTATCTAGAGAGATCTTGGGGTTGAGGGATATTTGGACAACAGGATGGTTATGATACTTACACCTTGTGGGAAGTAGTATCTCACTTATTGTCACCATAGGGTGTGTGTGATCTTTGTCATTTATGGAAAGTTGGGTATCTCCCCCTATCCTTTTTGGACTAGATAGAGTATACCCCAGTTTTCATCATACCCACAAGATGGGCTTGTGGGGATTGCCACCCTCCTGGCCAATGGATGAGGATACTTGAGTTGGTTGTGATCCTTGCCTCTCATGGCAAGTGGTATCTCGCTCCAATTGTGGGATGCAAGTGTTCTACCACTTGACTCTTAAGGTACAAAGTGGGAATATAGAAAAACATTGAGATGTATGTAATCCTCACCTCTCATGGTAAGTTGTATATTTCCCATTCTCACTAGATGATAGGATGGATGTGATCATTATCTCTCAAGGCAGGTAGTATCTCGCATGTTGTCATTATACAACAGGATGGTTGTGATCCTTGCCCGGTGAGTTGTATCTTGCCTATTTTCATTGGATATAGGGTGGTAGCTTGAGCTCCCCTATAATGATTTTTCTTCTTTAGATTTGAGAGTGTTTAGAAGATGAGTAAAGATTAGCAGAGATGATATATGACTTGATGAAGAAGATGAGATTTTTTAGATAAGATTCATAATGCAGATACAAATTTCTCCCTAGTTGAGAGGGAGTGTTAATTTGGAATCTCAAGGAAAAATTCCCTCCTTTGGAAAACCTTCCTCTTGAAGAAAGACCCCTCCTATCCCTTGGAAGAATTTAATTTGGTGAAGGAAAAATATAATTTATAATGATGGAACTACATGTGAAAAAAGGTACAGGTTGGCCTAAAGGTCAAATTGGGTCTCCTCCAATGCATATAAATACACATCACTTTGGATCATCATCATCAACACACAACAAATATTCTCTCTCCTCTCTTGTTTGGTTCATACAGTTCTGCAATTGGAGTTCAAAGCTCACACGTGCATAGGGAAGAAGGCATATCTAATTTCTACATTGACTTTTTTGTTTGGAAAATTTTGACTAGATTTGACTTCATGTTTTGACTTGGTTTGATTTTGAAAATTTCAATTTTTAGAGCCTTAATTGATAGGTGAAGGAACAAAATTTGTCTGGGTCATTTGACTTGGGTTGACTGCAGACCTATGACTGAATTTTGACCGTAGGTGTTCTCATGCCTTTGACTCGCCTTTTGAGGATTTTTTTTTATTGAGGTTTTACCAGCAAATAAGGCCGAGTTGTTAGACTCTTTAGCAGGATCATTTGGAGAATTGTTGATTGTTGACTTTTGGATTGGTTAGGGCATCATTTGTTGTCGTTGACTTTGACAGAATTTGCAGATTTGACTTGTTGACCAAATTTGATTTTTGGGCTCATCTCTTGGATATTGGTTAGTGGATTGTTGGATGATTCAAATATTTTACTTTAACTCTTTAATGATGAAATGGAACATTGTATCTCTCTATTGAACATTTGATAACAATCTAATATAAGAAGAATTTCAAAGGGTTTTCCCCCTCGTGGGGTTTTCACCTGGTCTTTGACCAAATATTGTGTTTTTTGTTATTTCTTTTGGTTTTCTTATATTGTGCACTAGATTAATTTTTCTATCTATAATTACTTATTGTTACTAGAATATTGAATTTATTTGAAAATTGATTGCTAATTGAAGAAGAATTGGAAAAGTAATTATGCTAAACATAAAACTCTAGAAAATTAATAATGCTAATATATCCTTGAGTAATCCAAATCAAATGAATTCTTCCTCTCAAATTAAAATACTTTTAGTATGAAGTACCTATGTTGTCCTTTGAAGGTTAATGATTACAAAGAAAAGGACTATGTGTATTATTGATAAGTTTGATATAACAATTATCACAAGGTATAATAGATGGATATTTACTCAAGGTGTATTAATATTGATAGAAAGTATATTAGAAGAAATTCATATATATTAGATGATCTTACTCACTGTTGGGTTCTATATCTATATATATATAATCATCACCCCAAGGCTCCTAAGCTTATAAGGAACATGCATAATATGTGTAGGATTAAGGTTGAGCTAACTGAAAGCAAATTAAATCACACATTCATAAATAGTATTAAAGAAACAATCACTCCCTCTCCAACTCTAAACAAGATATGGGGCTTGGTTTGAACTCAAGTAATGGAAATGTAATGCAACCCTTAAGATCATTTACCATACATTTACTACATTTCCAAAAACTTATAGAAGTTGAGTTGAAGTGTACAATTGAATAAACAAGAAAGAAATGTTGGAAGTGAATTGCTTAACCATGAAACATGACAGAAATGAAAGATAATAAATATACTATTCACAAGTGTAGTCTTACTGCCTAAGAAAGGGGCCATGCCTTCCTTGGAAGCAGGCCACCTGAAGATGATCAACAATACATTAACACCATCACCAGAGAGTAATAATAAATACTTAGTGTTATTATATTCAAGAAAAATACTATGCATATCCCTCCATATCCCCCCCAGACATCTTAGTTATTCATATACACATATATATTTATTTGAAAACATGTATAGATCAATGGATAAAACCATTTCCAAGATAAACGATCTATCTTTGTCTCTTTGGACAAATTTACAAAAAAATAACAGAAGTGTTGATTTAATACAATTACAATAAGATTATGTATTGAACAATAACAAAACCATTAACAATTTCTGAATGATTTCATTTTCATTCCTATGGCACAGAAGGCATGAGCATGAGATCTATAATCTTGATCTGTAGATATGATGTTCAATTTCCTACGCACAAGGAACAATTTGACCAAATTGTTCACCAAGGAATCACGCTTCCTCATAACAACCTTGGCATGACTGAAGAAACATAAAACAATCTCATGCCTTTGATCTTCAAAACCCATGTTCCCAATCTTAGCCAAAATACTTGCAAATATGACAACCTTTAAACATATGATCTAGAATGGAACTCAGGTGGTAGGAATTGAACTATTTGAGCAAGAACCTTTCAGTTGGCACAGGAACTGCTTCTCAACAACCACCATCATTGGAAAAATATATTCTAAACCTTATTAAATCATTGAAAACAGAGTAAATACATGAATTAGTTAAAATTTTACCTTAGCATGCTTATGGTTGTTGATTCAATATATTAGTCCAAAAAAATGCATATAAATGGTGATAATGGCAGGAACTGGATATAGATATGGGAAATCGTAGAGAAAATATGTGGGTGAAATCCTGTCAAAATAAAGGTCCAACACTTACTATACCCAAATTCATGCTCAACAAGACCACGAAGATGAGATTCAAGTACTTGTAGGCCAAAAAGGGCACAAATGTCATTTCTCTAGTAAAATGGTAAAGAATATCAAAGGAAAAAACACTAAAGGATGGGAGCTCAAACACCTTAACCACTTCACAAAATATTTGATTTCTAAATCTATACAGATAACATTATCAACTGAGTGACTATGGCAGTAAGTAATGATAAGAAATATATTGATCCATTTACTATTGAAGGGTGAATCATATATTCAATCAAAAGAGAAACATGGACATTCATATGTTGTAAGTGTTAGGTGGAATATTTTCTATTTATAGGAGACCAATTGACTTATCTTACATGAAATCATTTGTAGGTGAGGAGAATGGGTATAAATACTATTGCAAGGCCTAATCAACCTTCTTCATTTATAAATAATTCATGCCATTGTAAATTTATATGATGGGAATTCCATTGTATATATAATTGGAAACCAAGTTAATACTGAGAGGGGGGTGAATCAACATTAAGGCCAATTTAACATTTTTTTCTAGATTTAATAATTTAACCATACAACAGCATATCATGTAAGCATCAACATAACTCATTACATGAACTACTTAGCAAAACCATAAACAACATTGAAATTTGAACATAGAGTTTAACATTGAAATCCTTTCAAGAGAAAAAACCACAAATATTTGTTTGTATTGTGATGTAAATATAAAGCCACCACTCATATTACAAAAAACATTTCATAAGAACCCACTCCCTATTTGTTTCACTGGAACCAACCATCTAGAAGCACCAACTCCATCTTCATTTCAATAGCACCAACCAACAAGAAGCACCAACTCCATCTTCGTTTCAATGGCACCAACCAACAAGAAGCACCAACTCCCTCTTTGTAGTCATTTGATCAACTTACAAGAAGCATCAACTCCTTGATTCTATAAGGACCCACTTGCAAGAGGCACCAACCCCCAAACTATTCTTCAAACACCGACTTAAATGGAAGAACTAACTTTCAGAGGTGTAGGCACCAACTTTTTGAACATGTAGACAACTATTTCATGGGATTTGAAAACTATATCCATAGGTACTCTATTCACAAAACTTGTTGTAATATGTTTTGGCTCTTACTCAACCTGATATGTCGCATCATCTCAACTCAACATCCCTACTTTTTCTCAGCTCAATAGATCTCTGCCTTCAATGGTATGGAATCTCATGCCCACTCAACACAATTTCTCCAATAGAACTTAGCCTCCTTCAGCTCGCAACCCATACACTAACTCTTATAATATAAGCCTTCTCTATTCTTAAGGAACTCACATCCACTTACACTCTTGGCCCCTCTCTAGCCTTCTTTAGCCACTCCCTCACATTGTAGAGGCCCTCATCTCTTTGGCACATTCTATCACTGTACAGTAGCTTACGCTCGTTCTTGGTTTGAACACTCCTTTGGAATAGAAACGCTCTCTCTTAGCTAAACACTTGTGTCACTCTAGGCCTCTCTCATTCATCTTCAATATGTAGGCCAAACTACTATTTACAATTTATAAACCCTTTATAGTTACTCTTCTTAAATGAGTTCACTCAAACTTTAATGTTTTATCTTTGTCTACAATGCATGGCTCGATGAGACTCTTTATTAGAATGCATAGGGATCATAGGTGGCCTTCATTAATTTATTACATGGCTTGAGAATAGGAAACATTGAATGACTTACAGCTCTAGAAGATACTTCAGTACACTTATGGGGATCAAGAAATACTTTAGTGAGGCTCATCCTGCTTAGGGTTAGAATTTCTATTGAATTCACTACCTTTGTCTCAGTAGTAGATCATGCTTTAGTATAGTCACCTGTTGCTTGAGGAGAATATCCATTTAATACCAGTACTACTAGAGGAAAAATGCATTCAATCTTACAAGGCTTGAGAAGGTACTTTTCAACCACCACCATGAGCTATAGAGTTTCCATGATTTATTAGGGCTAATTTTGGTGCGTTATCTTGTCTTTCAATTATCAATAGAACAAACCATATTTCCATTAATCATGTTTTCCTTTCGTAGACTCCTGCATATCAATGTCATGGTCTTCGAACTGTGGTTTTGATTCAGCTAGTCATGGTCCTTTGTAAGCACACTTCACTGAATTTCTCAATTATCACTTTAACTAAAATTTGAGGTCATAATGCTAAATTTCAAATGGTGAAGCACCTTAGCCTTTTAGATATTATTACCATAAGATTGTGACCTCAAAACTATGTGCTATCCTACCAGTGGGTAGCAGTTTTGATCTACTGCTAGCACCATTTCCATATAATCTTGTTCTGGGACCACCAGTTAACAGTGGGAGACACTTAACTCCACAAAATTTATACAACTTCACAATCTCATGTCTTATCATTATACAAATGAGGGTTGTGACTTTTGTCTTATTACTCCCTATGCCATCATGCAAATCATTGTTCCTTTATAATCCCAAAACAGTCTGGTGCACAAGTTTTCATCAAGTGATGGTGATGGGAAATTATTTTGTCTCCTGGTTTTCGTTAAGCACGGGCCCATCCCATCGTGCCATCGTATGGATTAATTCCTTTGAATTTTATGTCCTAGGGAACGATAAATGTCCCTGTGAATTATTGTTTTCATGCTCCCATTATGTGGTGCCATCCCTTCTGAGCTTTATGCCACAACCCCCTAATTTTGGCACTTGGGATATTTTTCGGCCAAACTTCAGAATTTATCTAGCATTAGAAATTACCACCAAACTCATCTTGGCCAAGGATCATGATTCGAATTGGATCCATAGAAAGACTGTCAAGAACCATGACTGAATCAGGTCGAACAAATCTCTAAAGAAATCCAAAAAAGTATCAAAAACACCCTGAACCAGTGGCCATGGCAACCAACGTGGAACGACGAGGACCTCAGTCAAAGTGTGTTGACCGAGGCCCATGGAGACCGCAGAGGAGGCCAAAGTAGCCCCTGGGAGCCCCGGAATGGGAAAAGGATGAGGCTTTTGATGCACGATTAGCGATTAGCGCTTAGCGCTAATCACACATCGCTAGGTGAATAGGGCCCTGAAGGGGAAGCCCGAGCACTCGATCACATCGGGAGCCAGGAAACCACAGGCAGAAAAAGCGAAAAATGCTAACATACGAAGGCAGGACCCGCGCACTAGAAAATCGGTGGTATTGATCAGGGCACCCATGAATGGTAAGAGGTTTTGGACAGGAGCGGAGCGATTCATACACCGATCAACGCGTGGCAGGAGGAGGTGAGAGAAAAATGTCGTTAATCACGTACTATCGGTCAAGCAAGTCAACCGCGCAAAACGTGGGTATGATGTCGGATCTGGAGGGCTCAAATCAGACGTCTGAGATTGCACCCGATGGAAAGAAGCAGAATCGACAGGGAATTAAGCCGTGTTTGAATAGATTTGGAATCCATTTGACCGCCACGATGGAGGAAGAACGCATCCACAGTGTAACTGAAGAAACGAACCAACGAAGAATGCTAGTGCCATTTAGAGGAGGACAAGTGGCCACTCCCTGAGCGTTCATGATGACGCTGAACACAAGGAACTCCAAGTGCAACCGCAGAAGGTGAATTTTCACAGGTGGAAGAGGAACTAAATAGGCATAGGGATCAAATGGCTAAAGCCATGAACAGAGACAGTTGAATAAGTTAGAATTGGAGTCAGAATTGAGAAGAGTCTACATGACCAAGAGAGACAGTGAACAGTGAATCCTGAGATGAGGACTGAACACAGAGAACAGTAAAGCTAAGCAGAAGAGACAGAGGGCCGAGCTGACCAGAGGCAGCATCGAGCACCAGAGAGCTTGAAGATTCAAGCCTTCCCATAGAGGAATCTGTCTAGACTGAGCATCACATTTGGCTCTTTCCACTATAGACCAAGAGGTCACAGAGCTGGTAGGAAGAAGAAGAGTCTATGTACTCCAAGTGGCTTGGGGAATCCAAGAACCACCCTGCCAAGCAAAATCTGCTTCAGGAGAACTCACATTGAGTCCCTGTATTGTAATTTCTCTGCTTAAAGACACAATAAAACAAGGCCACCACTGAAGTTGGACTGGAGACGTAGCCCTCGAGAATAGGGTGAACTCCTTATTAAAATTGTTTGTGTCTTTATGATTGCTTACTATATTTCTCTGTTGTCTTTCCATTTTATTTGTCTGTGTATTGGCAATCTGATCGATCCATTGTTTCAATAACACAGAACACACACCAGCACATGAGTCTGTAATACCTTAGTTTAATAAATCTTCAACTAATGTCACTCATAGGGTGAATATCAGATCAAGTGGTATCAGAGCTGCAGGCTGTAAGGTTAGACAAGCTTGTGTTGGTATAGCTGTGAATGCTCACAAGATCAAAGCGCAAATTAGGACAAGGAGAGTTGGTGGAAACTAATCCTGAAATTGGGAGAGTCTATCCTCAAAAGACTATGTCAAAAGAAGTTTCTATGGGGCCAGACCCTCAATTCATAGAGAGTTTCCTAGCTATAAAGTCTATGGTTGAAGAAATGTACAGAGACTTTAGAAAGCAAAAGGTGGAAGATGCATTAGGCTCTAAGCAAGAGAAAGAAGAAGATCAGTCTCACTTCCATGACAACTCCAAAGGAAAGGGAAAAGAGGAAAACTTTCTCACACCTCCTAATAGCCCTATATATAATAAGAAAGCATCTTTGATTAAGTTAGATGTTAAATTTGATTTTCCTATATATGATGGAGAGCTAAATACTGAAAAATTGGACAATTGGATTAGACAAATTGATGTGTATTACAGGGTACAGAACATAAACTCAGACAAGAGTAAGATTCAGTTGACAAGCCTACGCCTAGGAGGCACTGCCTTGGTTTGGTGGGAAGGTAGAATCCAAGCTGACATGAAAAGACATGGCAAGACCATCTCTGTCTAGAGTGACTTTGTTTCTGCAATCAAAAAGCAGTTCTATCCATTGGCCTACATGCAACAAGCCATGATGAGTTGGAAAACGCCTCAGCAGTTGAAGGGGCAAAGTGTACAAGGGTATACTCAAGAGTTTAGAAAGAGAGCATTGACGTTGGGTATCTCACTAGACTCACCAGAGACTCTTTGAAGTACATTGGTGGTCTACACAGCTACATGAAGCATACCATCCTCATGTTTAATCCCACTAGTATAGATGAGGTATATGTACAAGCTACTCATCTAGAGGCTAGAGGAAAGAATGGCAATCCAGAAGTTGGGGGACCATCCCAACCCACTGTAAGCAAGAGCAAGGAGAAAAGAAAACAGAAGTGGAAAGCAAGGAAGGCTAACACTGCACAGAAAACCAAAGCTTCATGAACTCACTATAAAAAGGAGGGGCATGATGATGAGCATTGTTGGATTCTGCATCCAAAGATGAGACCTAAGAAGCCCGAGGGAAAGAAGAAGAAGACAACTGCAGCTATTCAGAGAGATTTGGGGTCAAACTCGGGAGATGAAACAACTATAGCAGCCACAGGTATAAGAGGTTGTCTGCTTTAGAGAATGTTGAAATCAAGAAGTAGGTGTAGGAGTTGCTCGAGAAGGGCTTCTTCAGGCCTAGCACATCACCATGTGGATCACCAATCGTTTTGGTGAGAAAGAAAGATGGCTCGTGGATAATGTGCATAGATTACCGAGCACTGAATAAGATAACAATTAAAAATCGTTATCCCCTTCCTCGCATAGATGATCTCCTAGATCAATTAAAGGAAGTTGTTTACTTCACCAAGCTAGATTTGCACAGTGGATACCATCAAGTTAGAGTTGCAGAGCAAGATGCATGGAAGACTACTTTCAAGACAAAGTAGGGATTGTATGAATGGCTAGTTATGCCTTTTGGCTTAACTAATGCTCCTGCTACTTTCATGAGATTAATGAATGATGTCCTCAGAACTTTTCTTGATGATTTTGTTATTTTGTATTAGGATGACATTCTGATTTTTAGTAAAACGTGGGAAGAACATTTAAAGCATATTAAGCATACATTAGATGTTTTGAAAAGAGAAAAACTTTATGTTAAACTCTCAAAATGTGAATTTGGAAAAACATCTCTAAACTACTTGGGTCATATAGTAGGGGGAGGTGAATTGAAAATAGATCCCTCTAAAGTGGTAGTCATTGTGAACTGGCCTAAACCCAGGTCTGCTACAGAAGTGAGAAGCTTCTTAGGAGCAAGACAATATTGGAGGAAGTTCATTTCTAACTTCTCCTTGATTGTCGCTCCCTTACATGCTTTAACAGGATTGAATAAGGTGTTTCAGTGGGGAGGCAAACATCAGAAAGCCTTCGACACCTTGAAAGAGAAAATTAGTACAGCACCTATACTAGCACTGCCAGATTTACAAAGACCATTTGAGATCCAAACTGATGCCAGTGACTATGCCATGGGAGCAGTGTTGACACAGCATGGCAAACCCATATGTTATCATTCTGAGACTTTTAATCCTGCAATAGTTAACTATCCTACATATGATAAAGAATTGTATGCATTATTTCAAAATGTGAAAAAGTGGAAACATTACTTAATGGGCAAAGAGACAATAATACATACTGATCATCAGCCACTTCAATATCTACACTCCCAAACTAAGTTGCAACAATCAAGACATTATAGATGGATGGGTTTTCTACAACAGTTTCACTTAGTCATCAGATATAAAAAGGGCATACATAACAAGGTTGCAGACATGTTATCTAGACCCATTATAAATGCATCTACCATACTTAAGCATAATTTTGTGCTACATGAAAGCTACATAGAACAATATGCTCAGGATATGGATTTTAAAGATGTATATGCAACTTTGAGTCAAGGCAAAAGAGTAGAAGAATTGGACTATCATATAAAGGACCGACTCTTATACCATTGTGGGAAACTCTGCATTCCAAAAATTGAGAGGATAAAGATAATTATGGAAGCACATACTTCTCTAATATCAGGTCACTTTGGGGTAAGCAAAAAAGTTGCACAGCTGTAAAGATTATGATATTGGCCGAAAATGAATGAGACAGTTTCTAGATATGTAAGAGGGTGTGCCATGTGTGCTAAAATAAAGCCCAACAACAGAAAACTAGGCTTGTACACTCCATTGCCAGTTCCTTTTCACCCTTGGGAAAGTGTTTCCATGTATTTTGTTGGAGGACTGCCTAAATCTAGGAAAGGTCATGATTATCTATATGTTGTTGTGCATAGGTTCAGCAAAATGTGTATTTTGATACCTTGTAGTAAATAGATCACAGCTGAACAGACTGCAAAATTGTTCTTTGAACATGTATGGGTTCATTTTGGATTACCCACTTCCATTGTATCTAATTGAGACACCTGATTTTTGGGGAAGTTTTGGTCTAGTCTATGGGAACTAATGGACACCAAGTTAAAGAAAATCACAGCTTTTCATCCACAAACAGATGGCCAGATAGAAGTAGTAAACAGGACTGTGATCTAGTTACTAAGAGGTTATTGCAGTAAACATCCTAAGCTTTGGGATGAACACTTGTGTTATGTGCAACATGCTTACAACAAAGCCAAACACTCTTCTACACAGAGAACTCCTTTTGAGACCTACTTTGGTTTCACACCAAGGTCTCCTTTGGATTTTGTCTTTGGTAAATATACCATGGTTTATGGACACAATGATGTGGACAAGGCAACTAGGTTCATTAAACAAATCCAAGAGATCCATCAGGCAGTACAAGAATAGCTGGAAAAGAGCCATGCCAAGTACAAGGCTAGGCATGATAAGCATCGGATGGAGCATAGTTTTCAAGTTGGAGACCAAGTCTGGCTGTATATCAGCAAAGACAGGATGCAAGGTGAAGGTAAAAAGCTAAAGCCTATCAGGTATGGACCTTTTAGAGTACTTGAGAAGATTGGTGAAAATGCTTTTCGCCTTGATCTACCAGCTTACATGCACATCTACTCAGTCGTAAATGCAGAATGTTTGAGATTGTTTGAACCTTCAATGATTGAGGACCTTGAAGAGCAAAGTCAATTTCCTTCTATTGATGACCTACTACCTGAATACCTCAATGAGTTGTAGGAAGACATAGTGCTGGACAGGAAGGTGAGGACAACGCACAGGGGAGAAGTTGAGTACCTCAGGATTGGGCTCAAAGGTTCAAAGCCGAGCAGCGCAAAGTGGATTGAGATTGGACAAGTGAAGAAATAGTATCCTCACTTAGTCGATGCTTGAAAACCAACTTTTGGTGGTCCAAAAGCTTTTTAGTAGGGAGGCCGTGATCTGAATTGGATCCATAGAAAGACTGTCGAGAACCATGACTGAATCAGGTCAAAAAAATCTCTAAAGAAATCCAAAACAGTATCAAAAACACCCTGAACCAGTGGCCATGGCAGCCGACGTGGAACGACGAGGACCTCGGTCAAAGCACGCTGACCGAGGCCCATGGAGATCGTGCAAGAGGCCAAAGTAGCCCCTAGGAGCCCCAGAATGGGAAAAGGATGAGGTTTTTGATGCGCGATTAGCACTTAGTGCTAATCATGAATCGCTAGTCAAACAGGGCCCTGAAGGGGAAGCCCGAGCACTCGGTCACATCGGGAGCCAAGAAACTACGAGCGGAAAAAGCGAAAAATGCTAACATACAAAGGCAGGACCCGTGCACTGGAAAACCGGCAGTATTGATCGGTGCACCCGTGAACAGTAAGAGGTTTTGGACAAGAGTGGAGCGATTCCATACACCGATCGACGCGTGGCAGGCAGAGGTGAGAGAAAACTACCATTGATCCCGCACTATCGGTCGAGCAAGTCAACCACGCGAAACGTGTGTATGATGTCGGATCAGGAGGGTTTATATCGGATGGCTGAGATTGCACCCGATGGAAAGAAGCGGAATCGACAGGGAATTAAGCCACATTTGAAGAGATTTGGAATCTGTTTGACCACCACGGTGAAGGAAGAACACATCCACAGCGTAACTGAAGAAACGAACCGACAAAGCATGCTGGTGCCATTTAGAGGAGGGCAAGTGGCCACTCCCTAAGCATTCATGATGACGCCGAACACAAGGAAATCCAAGCGCAGTCGCAGAAGGTGAATCGGCACAGGTGGAAGAGGAACTGAACAGGCATAGGGATCGAATGGCTAAAGCCATGAACAGAGACAGTCGAATCAGTTAGAGTTGGAGTCAGAATTGAGAAGAGTCCAAGCGACCAAGAGAGATAGTGAACGATTAACCATGAGAGGAGGACTGAACATAGAGAACAATAAAGCTAAGCAGAAGAGACAGAGGGCCGAGCTGACCAGAGGCAGCATCGAGCACTAGAGAGCTTGAAGATTCAAGCCTTCCCATAGAGGAATCTGTCCAGACTAAGCATCACATTTGGCTCTTTCCACTGTAGACCAAGAGGTCACAGAGCTGGTAGGAAGAAGAAGAGTCTGTGTACTCCAAGTGGCTTGGGGAATCCAAGAACCACCCTGCCAAGCAAAATCTACTTCAAGAGAACTCACATTGAGTCCCTGTATTGTAATTTCTTTGCTTAAAGACACAATAAAACAAGGCCACCACTAAAGCTGGACTGGAGACGTAGCCCTGGAGAATAGGGTGAACTCCTTATTAAAATTGCTTGTGTCTTTATGATTGCTTACTGTATTTCTCTGTTGTCTTTCCATTTTATTTGTTTGTGTATTGGCAATCTGATCGATCCGTTGTTTCAATAACACAGAACACACACCAGCACATGAGTCTGTAACACATTAGTTTAATAAATCTTCAACTGATGTCACTCATAGGGTGAATATTAGATCAGATCATGGCATGAATCCCAAGAAGATGCCACATCACCTTCCACCTATCCCTGTTATGTCATGCCACATGTCACCCCTTCATTGGACCATACTATTAACTTGTTGTCACATCATCATCCAGCTCATCACCTATACCCAATAGGAGAATTTCATGTGTCTTTGTACCAATTCATCTCGTATAGAGGTAATTCTTTGTCTACGAGGGTCCATCACTTGCCATTTTGTCTCGCACACTCCTTCTACCACCATGCCCTTCACACTTCCACTATGTTGTAACACACAACATCAACCTCCGTGGTGTGAAACATGAAACTTCATGTTTTCCGATAGATAAATTGTTGTCCCCCAACTTCTTCAACCATGCCACTTACCGTTAAACACTTCGATGGAACAATCCTGCAGCGTGAATGACAATTTATCCATTTTTTTTATGAGAATAAAACATGTCTCGCACCTTTTTCCTGCTGGAGGAACCATGAAGCCTTGGAACCTTGTGATAACTTCAAATTGCCATAAATTCTAATTCCCTTGGAGTTTTTCTATTTTCCTTATACAAGGTATTTTTGAGGACTATTCAACTATGCAGTTTGCATCTTCTTTTGAACACTTCAGCAATAAGAAAATTTCCTAAAAAGCTAGACCAAGCAACCATCAAAGATTCATCACTCACTTATATTGCTACTATGATGGTTCTCAACTAATGACCTCACAAACTAGCGCATTTCCTCAGATCTTGACACTGCTTGACATCAATTTTCTTGCCAAGGTTTCATTCTCATCATGCTCCAGAACCAAGCTCCAACTCCTTATGGTCTAGGTAAGGCAATACATTGAACTACAACTCCATCTTTTCTCACTCTCTTTGAAATTTTTCTCATCAATGCCAAGTGCCATCATAAAAATGCCAACAATGTCACATTCACTAAGGTTGACATCAATGCACTTAACATCAATGAAAATAAAAAAATAACAACAATATAATAACCTACTAGATAGAGAAATCAAAATGTGTTGGGATTTGAAAATGAGTGGGAAGAGGAAAAAATGCAATATATACTTTTTGGCCCCGCTGCCATAATTTGTTTTTGAATTTTTTTCCATTGGCTTGAATTCTATAACTTCCTCCAAACTTTATCATGGGCCCCTATTTTCTTTGGTGGCATTGATAACTTATAAGCTTGGGAAACATATAAGTACACATAGCCATATTCCATCCAATGAAGAATGTCTAAATCATCTTTAAAAGGAATATGTTTTCCTAGAGTTCAATCCATATAACCTAGGAAAGATGATTGAGAAACATCTCTTACCAATGGATTATATCCTCCTATTCCTTGAAGTTTAGATTAACTTCCACATGTATAAAATTGGAGTAATCTTAGTCCAAATTTTGTTCATTGTAATCCCAACAAAGAGGTCACCCAGGAAATATATGATCATAAGAGGCTATGTAATATTTAAATAAAAGAAATAGGTCCAAGGGGTTATCTTGAAACAAATCTGGTTTACCCAACCTTTGATAAGTTGTTCTTTGAAATCAAGATCATATGCCCTTTAGTATTATTCCTTATGTGTGATCCATTAGGGAAGATTAAAACTTTGTGACTATTCTCACAATCTTACCTTTCCAGATTTGGTTCCACAAAGATGATTTTTCATGGAACAATATCCAAACCAATTTGTTGGAAATACTTTGTTAAAATTATTAAGCCATTATAGATCAAAATGACCTAGATATTTAGGTAAATATCACTTTCTTCTAAGATATTTATAATCATTTTAGCCTCTAATTATAGTGCTCTCCTTAATAATTCCTTTTGGAATTTTTCCATTTATTTAATAATTCACTGAGGAGCGACTAAAACTGAGAGAAAAAACACCAATTGTATTTGTAACATTTCTTTAAGAAGAGTAACCTAAGAGATAGTGATAAACTTTGCAATGTCCATAATTGTTATTTTATTATGGTTGGTGAATTTAATTTAGCAACTTAATTTTATTTATTTTTAATATTTATATAGATTAAATGTGACTTCCAAATACTTTATAAGAAATGAGTCTCTGTGAAAATGCAATAATGTATTGATATCCATTTATATAATGAGTGAAGTGTCAATAAAGAGAATCTTCCATTTGGTTTCATTAATTTTAGACCTATATGGTTAGAGGAAGATATTAAGTTCTTGCTTGATAGGTGAAGCTTTGAAAATAATAGCCCCCTAAACACATAGTATAATTTACATACTACTAGCCTATATCCATATTAACTCTGGATCTATCAAGCGTCGTGACGGATCAAATCTCTCAAGGTGAAAACCTATTTTTTGAGTGAAAAACTTGAGGAAAGGTTTGCAACTTGAGAGATTTCATCCCTCTCGATGCTTGATAGATTATGAGTTAATATGGAACCAAAATTAATTAATTATTAATAATATATATATATATATATATATATATATATATATATATAGAATGTAATTTGACCGAGCTAAAATGTTTTAATTAATAATTTTATTATTTTATTTTTAATTTATTTTTATTTTTATTTTTATGTAACTTGAGCGAATCAAATCGTTTACATAATATAACATAACATAACTTCAAAGCATCTCTTTCATACTAGGTTGGAGAGTTCCTATCGGCATAATACATGTGTGTAAATATGATAAGAAACTCAAATTCATAAATAATGTAACACTAATATTTTACGTACCAGCCTAGATCCATCTTAAATTCAGATCTACCAAGCATTGAGAGGGATCAAATCTCTTTTCACTCTAAAAGGGGTTTTGTACCTCAAGAGATTTAATCCCTCTCGATGCTTTGCAGATCCATATTTAAGATGGATATATGTTGGTTTTATTTAAAAAAAATTAAAGAAACGAGTAAAGAGGATTATATTAATAAAGATGGGATTTGGCCCAAAACTGTTACAATTCTTCTGAGAACAAGAAATACCAAAATTCCTTGTATATTTGAATTAGAGCATGCAATATTAACCCAAATCCTTACAAGTTAAATCCTAGAAACAAGAAAATAGTTCTCATTCTGATACAAGTACATAGTGTTAGGATCCTATAAATATAGTTATCAAGGTATGATTATATAGCCATTTATCCCAGTGGGATGTTGTAAATTATTTTTCATTTTAAGTTGTTTAGTTGTTAAAAAGAAAAATGAACAAAATAAAAAAGAAGAAAATAAAAGAAAAATAAATTATGAAAATGAAAAGAGAAAGAAAAATAGAGAAATAATGAAAAGAGGAATAAAAGAAAAGTATTTAAAGAAAAATAAATGAAACAAATCCTCAAAAGAGAACGCCAGCCAAAATGTTGCCTAAGTTCTTTTGTTTATTATCCTTAAACTTCATTAAATTAGCAAAATTATGATTTACAAGATGAATAAAAGTCGACAAGATATTTTGTTATTTTTTAATAATGAATTGGTGCTTTTGGATGAATGAGATCATCCCCGCCAAACAAGGAAAACTTTAGGGGCTAATATTCTTGGATGGGCTAATTTTCTATGCTTTTTCCAAAAAAAATACCAATTCCCATATTTTCCTAAAAATGATTCACCCAAATTTTATAAGAAAAAATTATTTTACCCTAAAAATCACTAAAATTTTATAAAGACTACATAAAATCATTAGAAGTTTGAATTATTTTACTAAAATATCACCAAACATTTTATACATTATTTTTCATTTTGAAGTTGATGGTATTGGATTTCTATGGTTTTGGCTCTTGGTATTGAACAAGGCCTAAGGCTATATAAGGAGAAGGAAATCATTAGGCAAGTGTATCTGAAATGTCTTGAATATCTGAAGAAGCATGAGATCCAGTATGCAGGTTATGGGTTGATGATGCATTGCTTGATTTGAGCTAAGGAGGGATCTCACCGGCTGATTGAGAACAAGATCTAAGGAGAGATTGGGATCAAATGGTTTGAAATGAACTATCTTTATGATGCTTATTCTAGATCTACATACTAACGCATGTATTGTTCTATAAGTGTTATGAGTATGACTGATGTCTGGTACAGCTGCAAGTTATGAGAAATTATTTTTAGATCTGTACGCGGGTTGTCTTTGGCAAAAGCGCGTATACACGTGGGTTTGATTCATCGAAGTAGCGTATACATTGTAAAGCTTGATATTTGAAGTTGCAGATGGGTCTGATGGTTATTACAGAGTTCTGTGTCTGCTCTGTTTTCTGGTGACGGTGTTGTTAACAGGGTTTCAGTGATTCAGAGTTTGATGATTGTTTTGAGCTTCAATGATAGTTATGGGTCCAGTATGAAAATTGGATGAAAAGTGGCCTTTCAGATTATGTGTTGTGCTTCAGTGTATCCAGTCTGAAAATTGATGAAACGTGGTACCTGGAGGAGAGAATATTGTAGGCAAGCACCTACGTACTAGTATCTAAGCTAGTACAAAAGCTAAGGGAGATCCTTGGAGCATTGTAGCAGGTAGCAGCCTGTGTACTAGTAAATGGATCGGCTAGTACAAGAGCAAAGGGGGTTGTAGCTCCCGTACTGGTATAAGACTGCACCAGTACAAATATTGTAAAAGGATTTTCTTATTAAGAAGAAGATTGAGATGACTTGCAGCAGGTGGTTTTCACCCACATTGGGTTTCCACCTTATATCTTTGTGTTCATGTGTGTGGCTTTTGTGTGATGATCTGTTCTGGTATACTGCACCTGTTTACTGTTAATATGGTTAATAATGTTCTGATGCATTTACTGAAGATAAGCTAACTGAATCATAAGATTTCTGGATATACGCTAGTTGCTTTAGACACAGCAGCGTGTACACGCGGGTTCACTTAACTGAAGTAGCGTATATGTTTCTGAGCATTGAAAAAGTTTTAATGATCTGATAATACTGATTCACCCCCCCCCCCCTCTCAGTATTATTTCCAACAGATAAATTTCCATCCTTAAAATTTTCCCTACCGCCAAAATCAACGGCAGGGAATGATGATCGACCTGCCCCCCCGACCTCCCAAAGGTTAATATGGAGGGGGGTCCGAAAAGTGGTTTGCTTGAAACCAACTTTGACCACATGGTGGCCCCACATATATTTTGGGTACCTCTCCTCCCTTATCACTTACCATCCAAGTCCACCTCCTCTTGTCCCTGCTCCAGCTGGCTCCCACTCCACTCATACCATGCCACCACATCACACAATGCCATCACACCCATCCATGTCACCTCACCCCCTTACGTCACATTAATGTTGGCCACTTTCCCGCCAACAGTCATGTAAATGTTGGTCATTAACTCTTGCCAATGTTTAAAACCATTAATTGTGACACTCCAAAAATGATAATTTTGTTGTTGATTTATTTCCCCTTTCACTTTAAAAATTTTGCATTACCCATCTTTCCTCCCTTTTCCATTTCATTGTATCATTGCAATTTCATGCTCAGATATTATTTAGTGCATCAGTGCCCTCTACAACTGCCATCCTCTTCCAGTATCAATCAAGTATAAATCGGGTAATTTCCCTTCAGGCTCTTTACAATCTGAAATGTCGTCACATAAGGGAAAAACGAAAATGGTGGTCGAGAGTCCTGTCTTACCCTCTGTTCCCAATTTAAATGAGTTTCCTTTGGTTGACACATAATATAAGATAGCAGAAACTCAATGTGAATTTGATTTATATGAGTTGTATAATTGGGCGAATCAAAAGTTTTTAGATAATAGTGATGATCTAAGAATATGGGAATCATTTCTACCTCAATTTACCTTTCCCCGGACTCATATTTTCCCATAGTTCATTACATGGTGTCATCTTAGGTACCTCCCCAGCTAAAAAGTGGTAATTTCTCAAAACAATGAAATCCTATTCTCAATTACCCCATAAGCTATCTGTCAAGCCCTTCAGATTAATTCTCAAACTTATTTACACCCATTTTCCACTAATGCACTCATGTAAATATACAAAAATCTTACCCTCCCCTAGCAAGCCCATATTTTTGAATTTTTCTGCTTGAGAATTATGAATTACCTAGGAATAGTCCCCCATACTCAGCTTCTATTTTCCCTAAAATGTCAAGGCAAATTATTTCCACGGTTACTTTCCTATTATGTTATCCCACAGACCAATGGGTGGATGAAGCAGTGTTAGGGATTTCTTTAGCATTTTCAGTTGATCATAAGCCATCAGTAATTTTCAATTACAGTCAATACCTAGCAGATGTTATTCATGAGTAATTTCTGAAATTTAAGGCTGAAGGTGCATTCAAACACCAACCAGTCCTAGTATATTTGATGTTATTCTATCAAGAAAACGGGTTCAAGTTCCATTTACAAAAAGCGGATGAACAAGGAAGTCCACTATCAGTCATTCACTGGACTTCTTTAGTCAGAAAGAATTTAGAGAATCATTCATTTAGTAATTTTGTGGATCTATTTTTACATACATCCTTGTGTCTTCTTAGTAGCGATACTATGCCAAGAATTTCACCAGAGATTAAGAAGGTTTTGCATCCTACAAAACAAGCTAAAGTTGGATACTGGTATCTTTACTAGAATTGAGATTTGAATCTATGGGTGTGAGCTTCCTCCCTATAGATTGCCAGTATTTGTATCAGTGAGGATTTTTGCCTTGGAATACATTAGACAAACGCTAAACATGGATGACCTACATTTTGTATCAAGTAAAAAGAAGGCAAATGTTGGGACTTATATTGTAAATACCGGAGCAGCAGCAACAAAGGAAGTGGATGAAATACTAAAGCAAATGAATTTTAAGCTAAGCTTCACATGGTCTTATGATCCATTAGGGATAATGTCAAGACTGAGATTCGAGTAGAAAACCACACCATATGCACATACACCTAGACCAGAGATAAAGCAGTATGCCAATCAAGTGGAGTTGACAGAGAACATACTACGGGAGGCTAAAAATAAAATTATCAGTCAACCATCTCTACAAACTCCTATTCTAAAGGACAAATAAATCAAGAGACCAGGGGAAAGTATGTCCCCTATAGATTCACGATCTCAAAATTCATAATTTGGTGTTTTCAAGAGGAGAAAGAAAGATCCAAACTAATACTATAAGTGATGCTTAGAGAATAAATATTCGTGAGGAATCCTTAGAATAGAAGGGATCACAAGAGCAAGCCACGATCATTTTGGTAGGTATTCCAGCTACTTCATTCCCATATGTTGAGGAGACAACTAAGTCACCTATGTCTTATACATCTTAGATTGCAACGCATCATAACATTTTTTCGATATACAAGGAGATCAAGGAGAAGAATGAAGCATTGCATGCTACAACATATTCAGAGTTTTGGAAGAAAAATGCTACTACTCAACATAGGTTGTTGTCTGCACTTGACACAAAGAAGGGACAATTCCAGTTGGCCTTCTTGGAACCTACAGTTCTAGTCCCCAAAAGTGCAAAAGACTAGAAAGCCTCAGTGTTTTCTTTTGACACCAAAAATTTCCATGCAATTAATAAAATATATTTCATAAACAGCAAGTGAAATAATCTATTCAACACTGACAAGTTCAGTCATGGCTACCTCAAAACTGCAGTCCTCTTTGAATAATATGCATTCACAGCTAAAGATAGAGTGAATTGTCATCTTTGGCCAAAGATGCTAGAACCAAAGCATTGGAATAATTACTGATTAAACTAGGATATCATCCTAGTAACATCAAAGTAGCTGAGGAGATTATTAAAATAAAGATGCAGATATTCAAGATCTGAGGAAACAACTCAAGCTTCCAACCACAGAGAACCCTCTGGCCAAAGAAATAACTAATCTGGAGATAGAAAAGGAAAATTTGTTCAAATTAATAGTTGAACAGAACATTCAAATTCAGAAAATGGAGACAAACATGGAGGCATTGTTAAAAGAGAAGGAACAATTAGCAACTATAGGTACATCAGCACAGTAGGAAGTACAAAAAACAGCAAAAACATCCACTGTAGATTCTTCTGAAAAGTTAGTTAAAGCTTTGGGAGAACTATCATTAACAAACAAGGAGAATGAGAAGTTACTCGAAACATTGGCGAAGATGGAGGGAAAAAAATCAAAGCTGATAATGCATATCTAGCCAAGGTGCATAGAAAATTCAAACTAGCTCGACAAATTGAAAAATATGAGAATCAATCTTTAACAGCTCAAATGTTGGTAGAGGCCAAGTGGAGCATATGGCATAATATAAATGCAAATATTACAAAGTTATGGTCATCAATTCAGATCATATTTGAGCGGGAGGAACTAGTGCAGAATGTCAAGGGAGCAGTTGAGCAGACAAAGATTGAGATTCAACAGAGGCCAGCAGGAGCACACAAAGTTATTAAAATGTTGAATTCCAAAACTACGGAGGAGATTGAAGAACTCCACATTCAAGATAGAATGGGCACAATCATGGAAGTAAAGAGATTCCTAACAAAGAATAACCTAATGATACAAATGGAGAACAAATGAAAAGAATTTGAAATTCAAGTGAAAAGGTTTAACAGAAATTTTGGTTTATTACAAGATAAAGGACTCCCAACCCTAAGAGCTTCTAATGGAAAATTGATTCCACTAGAAAATTATCAATTTTAGTTGTGTAATATAGCTGCAGACACATCCAAGTTTACTAAAGTAAGAGGAAAAATAAGTGGAGAATCTTTCATGGAAATAATGTAATATGATCTTTTTATTTAGTATGAAATTCATCATCTATTTCTAAACAAACCAACTTTTCAGACATATACAGAAGTAGATGAGAGATTTTAGAGCATGGTAAATTTCTCCATTCCTAGTGAAGAGCAGTGGGATAAATTGTTGGAGCTCATCGAATAAGGTTGAACAGGAATTATATAGATTAGGGAGTAGGAAAATAGAAGAAGTACAAATGTAGCTACAATCAGCAACAATTCTCCTCAAAGTGTGAACAGAACATCTAAAATAGTCCATATTTCCTATTACTTAGTTCTATTTTTGAAATATCTACATCTTCTTGTAGATATTATTTTGTAATTAATTTGTTTTGAGGTCTGAATTAGTTCGAGAGAAACTCTATAAGTATTTTGTAAAAATATTTAGAAAGGGTTGGATTATGCAAAAGAGAATATCTCTTCTTTGATTGTAAGCAGTGAACTATATTTTGAAGTAATCAATTTTAGAAATATAGAGGCAATATTGTTTCAGGATTCTTGTGGAAAATAAATGGTGATGTTTTCCTCTTTGTTAATGTGTTTTTCCTTCTAATTTTTCACATGGATGTTTTCTCATGGTTGTTACAAGAATATTAAGAGCTGAATTTACTTATAGTACTTTTCTCTGGCTTGTTAAACAATCTCAATGTTTTCCTTCTGAGATTAAATATAAAATTCCTTTAAGTATACATTATATTTAATTGAATCTTACTTCTTATTCATATTATTCATACCACACATAGTTCATGAGATCCAAGAGTTTGCTTCCATCGTCCTGTTTCATCTACTCTTTTCATTTGTGATTGATTACTGAATATTTTTATGACTCCATGCCCAATGGACTTTTATTTCATTCTACAGCCAAAAATTAAAAAAAATTAAAAAAAACCTACCTTTACCTTTCATACCTAGCCTAAGATCTAAAAAGTAAAATTAAAATCATACAAAGAGAGCCCTCTCTTAAGTTGGAAGGGCTAGATCCCAACTTTAAAAGTGGTGTGTGGTTTTCTTCAGCCTAGGAAAACTATGGAGTACTAACATTCTGGCGACCATACTAGGGAATATCTCCCTAGTAACTTTGATTTCAAAAATCTTAAACCTATTTCCTATGGGTGACAATGAGTTAGGAAATCTTTAGATTGAATTCTTCACCCAGAAGTTGTGTTTTTACCCAGTTGTGACAAGTTCCCTTGGAAATCTGGCTCCTAGAAAGATTTATACTAGATCACATCCAGATCCTGATCCTCCTAAAGTTGTGAATGATCCTGAGAGGTTGATTAAGAAAAATAACCTTCGAGAAAGTCAAGCAAGCAATAACCCTCTGCTCAGGTCTCACTCACTCCCTGAAATCTTTCCAACACTTGAGGATATTGATTCTGATCTATCCTTTGAATTTAGTCTTTTTAGAACCAAATCAGAAAGTTTTGTCCCAGAAATAGTCTTTGATGAATCCATTTTGAAACCATATATCTCAGCACAAAAGCCTGTTATTTTAGATTCTGATAAAGATGTTGTATAGTGGTTTTAAAATATTGAAGACCTAGTAACTCAATTGAATCAAGTTTCTCAAAAACCATTCATGGTTTAGAAAAATTCCATTTCTTCTTCTACTTCTTCATCGACCTCCCCTTTGATTTTCCCTTTTCTACTATCCCCATTTCATCTCTCATTCATAATCCTTTTATAGCAACTTAGCATGTTACAGTTCCACCTCCTTTACCACCCCTAACATCAAACACAACTACAGTTTCATATTCCAATCATGGTAGCTCATTATGCCCCTTTGGTCTTGTTATCACTCAGAATTTTCTCTAGAAGTTTTTAGAAGAAAGAAAATGATCGAGGTAACCACAAACCAACTTTTAAGCATAGGCTCTAGCCAACCTATGGCTCAGAGAGGGCTCTCTCTATATGATTTAGCTTTGTTTGCTAGGATTTTAGGCTAGTTCTGAATGTTCAGGGGGGTTTTTATTTGTATTGAATATTGGATGGTGGAATCCTTTAAATAGATGGATAGAATGATGTCTTTAGACCATTGGGATATGGAGTCAATAGAAGGGCAGCAGAACTGGAATTAACTCACTAAAGGGAGTGTTCAAAGGGCAAGCTAGCAGAGTACAGTGCAGGTCTTTAGGCCAGAGGGGTGAAATGGTCTTAACCAGGGTGAGAGAGCAATTAAGAATTCTCAGACCAGGATTAAAACAAAGAACAAAGGATAATTAGAAACAAAGGGCAGTTAAGAATCCTTTGCTATAGATTACAAAGAGACAACCTAAACTGAGCAACTAAGAATTCCTTAACTTAGATCATCAGTAGAAAACATTTATATGCTTAATAGTTAAAATAGAGTGCAATTAAGCAAATTCTGAGATATCATTCCATGTTATAGCATTCAGATTTAAATATACATTGCAGAAAAACTTTTAAGAAATAAAACAACAACGTGAGAGAATACTTGTATGCACTTCGCTCTACACATGAATCCTATGAAATATGTTGTCTTTATCCATCAATCGAGCTTGCTAGTCCAGTTAGTGATACAATAGCTTTACAATCTTTGATCAAGAAGTCTATAGAAATGTTCAAGAACCCACTCTACATACTTTGAATTATGAAGTATTTATACATAAATTATTACAAAATATCTCAAAACCAACTTGAGATTTAAACTAGGAAATAAAAATATCTTCTTGCAAGAAGATAGAGACAGCTATTGAATTGTTTCTTGTTGTCCCTTTTATTGTGGTACTGCAGGCTTTTATGGTTGGATTTAAGCCCTTTATGCTGGTTTTTTTTTGTGGTCTTTTATGTTGGAATCTTCTTTAACTTTTAACTTTCATCTGATACTCTTTGACACTGATACACTTTGGCAAGTTGACCTGTTTTCATCTATTTACCTGGTTGTTCCACTTTTACTATACAGTAAAATTTTCACTACAAATTTCTTACAGTAAATCAGTCATCTTTTCCGACCATTAAGCATTAGGTAACTTGACATTCATCATTCGCCTATATATCTCATCAACCTCAGTATACTTGGCAAAATTGGGCTTGGTGATGAACAAGTGCTTTGTCTCATGCTAGAGGAAAAATAAGTTCTCAAATGTATTATACAAAACTTTGTTTGTTGCCAGTGCTTTTATTGTTGAAATGCTAGCTTGTTCTTTAGCCAACTGCCTGAGTCTCTTATCATAGTCCTGTTGTGTAATAAGTTTTTTATTAATGACCAATGGACTGGGCAATCCTTTCTCCCTCAAAATTTGGAATTTAGCCATGAATCTATCAATGGCTACTTGCATGTTCTAACACTTATCCTCCAAGTTTAGCATTAGGTTTATCTTGGAAAGGACCTTCCTTATTTCCAAAATGGTTTCAGTTCTGTCTTTGCTCAAACAATGAATTTTGAGTAGGAGCTCTGATGCACTTGTATCTTTAATTTGGAAATCCCTGTCAACCAGGGGAAGGTGGTCCAAGTCCAAATGTGGAGTTGTAACAGGTCTGACGTTCATGGCAATAGGGGCAGCCATTATTCAGTTCTTGTGGATTTGAATTAGGCTCTGGGGGTTTATTCAAAGGTTTTGAATGGAAATTGGAAACTATTAGAGGGTTTGGCCGCAGGTTTTCAAATTTAAGGTATTTTTCAATTAATTTTACTTAATGAAAATACTTGACAGGTTGAACGTTTCCAAATTTGAACAGGGAGTAGTATTCTATGGTGAAATACTTAGAATTGGGTGAATTGGCTTTAAGTTGATGGTTCACGATAGCTGCAGAGGTTTGTACGGTTCTAGTACAGACTGAGAGGTCAGTTGGGTTGTCTGCAGCGTCTTCTGGAGCGAATTTGGAGGTCTGTTGGCAGGTTCAGCATTTACAGGAGTCACAAATGTTTTACAGAGAAAATAAGTGAAAAAGGGCAAAAATAGGGCTTCGCGGCCTTTTATAGGAAAACGATTACTTTTGGCAGGTTTATTTATGAATGAATAGTGGGCAATTTTTTTTGGTTAAGTGGGGAGGTGGTTTTGCTTGGCCATTGCAACGCCTTTGTGGTGAGGGCGTTTTTAGGAGGGGTCACCCGATCTACCTTAGAGCATGACACGTAGCATTTACGGAGACGGGGAAAACCGCCTTGCCGAGCGGGTAAAGGTCAGCGATCGGATTTGGTCGATATGGATGTATTTCATCAGATGAGGGGGGGGGGATGATCAAACGGGAGTCGGGTCAGGAAATTGCACGGGGGATAAAGAAAAGGCTTTCGATGGGGGCCATAGCTTTAATCTTCGGCGGTATGGGATAAGTTTAGGATTTAATCATTGGATTAGCAGATCAACCACTGCTTAATGACAAGATTAGGCGATCGGGTGGGGTTAAATACCGATATTAATAAATTTTATTGGCATATGGGTAAAGTGCATAGTTTATAACTAAACTAGGGGTTGGGTTATTTATATAAAGGAATTAATTAATACGGGATAATGGAATTTTGGGAATTATATAATAAAATTAAGATTAAAAATCAATATGGAGTGAATGAGCGGAGTTGGTAATATCCTTTAAGCATAATGTAACATGTAATATTTGCACACTTTGCATACATTTAATACTTAGGATAGAATTCCTTTGTGGGTTTGTGAATGAAATATGTTTTAACGTGGCTAGAGTTTACTTTTCCTAGGTAAATGAAGTTTAGCCTTAGGAAAAGGGGTTTTATGAAGGGGAATGTATTGTTTGTAGGGGGGTTTAACACTTGGTGTTCTTAAGTCATTAAGCCGAGGGTTCGGTCCCACCAAAAGTTAGAGAAATGCTCTGAGCCTCTTTGACTTGAAGGATTTTAGGTATTTAGAACTTATCTATGGGCAATTAGTAAGTAGAGGGGAAAAATGAATGAGGGGGATTTAATCACCAAGTTGTAAACCATTGTTCTTGCTTTGTATACTGCTTATGCTCTTTTGAAAGATGTATTTAAACATGACATAAGGGCTTTTGTGTAATCACTTGATATTTCTGCAACCTTTCTTCTACTTACCCTATCATTTTTTCTTCATTTTATTTGGGTGCATTTAGGCTAGCAAACCCTTATCAATCCAATTCTTTTACAAAGTAGACTATCTAATTCTAATCTTATATCATCCATGGGCTCAGATTAAACTGATGAGCTCCTTTTATTTTCTCTACCTATCTAATGATCTGCTAAGATTAAATTGTTTGGCCAGATTTTATTCTCTAACTATAAACACAAAATTCAAAGCATGAAATAGCCAAGTTTAAACAATTTTACTATCATGGATTGTGGCATGAGTAACACTCTGCACACATTCATTATTATGCATAAAAGTAAATAGTAGTGGCATTTTGACTTGCACACTTTCATGGTCTCTTTTGTTTTTGGGGGTTCATATATTTTTATTTTATTTTTACCTTTTCTTATTCTTTTTTGTCCTTTGATGTTTCTTTTAGGACATACCCTCTTTACATTTTTTTTATTTTTTAATATGGAAAACATTTGCAGAAAGCAAAGTTATGTACAATATTACAAGGCTTAACCTTAGTCATTCAAAATTATGACTCCTATTGGTATAGGAACCTAACAGTGGCTCCACTTGAGGATGTCATTTTCTAGTGAAATGTCAAGAACTTTAGAGATCAGTAGCCTTTGAATTGTTGTTGATGTTGCCTTGCCAGGTGTCCTTCTGCAAATCTACATTATTGATACTTATGATAGTAAATATTTTAAAGCTTAGGGCCTTCTCTTCAGGCTTCAACTTCAAAGATCACCACCCAATCCAAACTAGACTTTTGAAAATAGAATATGTACAAAATGGGAAATGAACAATTAGTAACTTGGTTCAAAGTAATGTTTTAGCATTCAACCATTCACTGGCCCACCTTCTGCATCTGTACCATCAATTTCTCTCAAAAAGAAAGCATTATTTCCTCTGTAAGCATAAATGACATAGGGACCTTTCCATAGGAAATCAAATTTCCCATGTTTGCCTTTGTCTTCCCTCCTTGAATCCCACTTGAGCACTTTGTCACCAAGGTAGAAATCTTCAGCCTTGGTTCTCTTATCAAAAATCTTTTTAATCCTTTCCTGCACAACTTGAGACTTAATATAGACCTCTTCTCTGGTTTGTTGTAGATGAATAGTTTGGTTGATTCTTCTCTGGATACTATTTGGTTCAACCTGCAACTCTTGAAGTATCTTCATTACTAGTATTCCCAAGGACGATGGAAAAATAGCTTCCATCCCATAGACTAGTTGATAGGGAGAAGTACCAACTGATTTCTTAGTAGTCAATCTATTTGCCCATAAGGCATTGACTAGCTTTTTATTCCAGGTTTTCTTATTGTCCTCTAGTAACTTCTTGATGTTGTTTACCAGGCTTTTATTTAAGGATTCTGCCAACCCATTACCTTGAGGGTAATAGGTTGTAGAATGGCCCAGGGTGATATGATACTTGTTGTAGAAATCTATCATTCTTTTGAATTTAAAGGCTACTGCATTATCAGTAATGAGCTTAGTTGGACACCCAAATCTTGATAGAATATTTTTTTCAAGGAAGGTTATTATAGCAGTGTATGTAGCTTGCCTTGAAGGTATGGCCTCTATCCATTTTGTGAAGTAGTCTGTGGCTATGATGATCCATTTGTGTTGGGCAAAGGAGGTTGGGTGAATTTCACCAATGAAGTCTAAACCCCATTGTTGAAAAGGTATTTCAGTAGAGATTGGCTTGAGGGGTAAAGGTAAGAGCTTTTTCTTCCCCTCAAAAATTTGACATTTGTGACAGGAGGTCACATATTTTTTGACATCAGTAAACAAGGTAGGCCATTAGAAACCAGCTCTAAGGATTTTATCTGTAGTGGTCGTCTAGTAAAGGTTTCCTCGACAGTCACCTACATGAAACTCTTGCAAAAATTTGTCAGATTCTTACTTTAATAAGCAATTAAGAAGAATGCCTTCATGATCTCTCCAAAACAGAGTATTGTCAAATATAAAATTTCAAGGATTTCATCTTCAAAAAACTACTTTTAGTCCTAGATAATTCAGGAGGAGCTTGTAAGTTTAGTAAAACATAAATAATATCAGCATACCAAGGTGATTCAATAAAGGTCTGGCTGATTAGTGGAGTCGCCATCTCCTCTCCATCATCTATTGTTGCAATAAAGTTTATATCCAAGGCCTGACAGTTCGATTCAGCCATGATCTTGGCTAAACCTTGGCCCTTGATTAACTTAGTAAGTTTGATTTCTATATCATATTCTAGAATAGTAGCAATCCACTTTCCCCTCTTTCCATCAGGACCCTCCTGAGTTAGGATGTCTTTGACTACTGAATTTGGAACGTAGGCTACGATATGAGAATATAAGATCTACACCCTAAAGTCCTTAATGGCTTTGACTAAAACCAATGCTTGTTTTTCCATTATATTATATTTCAAGGGGGCATCTCAAAGGGCTTTGCTAAAGAAAGCAATGGGTTGTTCATAGCCCTGGTCATTTTTCTGCAACAGAACTGTAGCAATTATGTGCTCAGAAGCAAAGGAAAACAAGATGAAACCTCTGTCAAATTTAGGACTGATTAACACAGGTGTTTTGGTCAAGGCTAGTTTAATGTCTTCAAAGGACTTTTTAGCCTCAACAATCCATTTTATGGTGGAATCTCTTTTCAACATGTTGTTTAGCGATCGAATTAATTCTGCTAGATTAGATATAAATCTTCTAAGAAAGTTCATTTTTCCTAAGAAAGCTTGTAACTCTTTTATGTTCCTAGGGTGTTGTATTTGCAAGATGGCTTATATTCTCACAGGGTCTATTCTTATGCCATATTTTGAAATTATATGACCTAACAACTTTCCTTCTTCTAACCTAAACAAAGACTTCTTGGGGTTCAAGGAGATTCCAAATTTCCTGCATTTAATAAAAACTTGTCTTAGATGATCCAAATGTTGATTGTCAGATTTTGAAAATATAGTAATATCATCTAGATATATCACAAGGAAAAAATGAATTTCTTTTGCAAAGGCTATATCCATAGCCCTATGGAAAGTGGCTCTTGCATTCATTAGCCCGAAAGGAATTTTAACATACATAAATGTGCCCCAAGGAGTAGTAAAGGCAGTTTTGGGTTGGTCATCAAGATGAACCAAGATTTGATTGTAACCAGAAAACCCATCCAACAATGAGATTCTGGTTGATCCAACTACTCTCTGTAAAATGTGGTCCATTTTGGGGAGAGGGTAATTGTCTTTCAGTGACACTTTGTTGAGGTTTCTGAGATCCACACAAAGTCCGATCTCACTAGTTTTCTTTCTAGTTGGCACCAAGTTTGAGACCCAATTAGAAAATATGATTGGTGTAATTATTTTGGCATCATATATCCTCTGAATTTCTTTTTCGATTGCAGGCGACAAGACAGGATTAATCCTTCTAAGTTTTTGTTTGAAAGGTTTTTGGTTTTCTTTAATAGGAATTGTGTGTTGGCTGATGTTGGTATTATAGGATTTGAGGTCCTCATAACTCCAAGCAAAGACATCTTGAAACTCTTTCAACAACTCAATGTATTTCACTTTTTCAGTTGGGGGTAATGATTTTGAAAGTTTGACCAGTTTAGGATTTTCATTGGTGCCTATATTACATTCCTCTATATCATACTTCAAAGGTTCCATCTTAGGGTTCCTAGGAACATCATTTGAATCAAATAAATCTTCCAGAGGGGTAATCCCTTTGGTAAAAAAATTTCATTGAGATTAATTACTTCGGTTTCTTCACTAATTATTTCATCAATCTCAACTTGCTCTAGATTATCTATATCACATTTAGTAAATTTAGTTGGGTTGAATCTATTCAATTCCTCACCTTCTATCTCATTTATTTCTATTTCATCCTTAGTGTCAGGATCTATTGATGTATCAGTATCTATATTGTTATTTACAAACTCTTCTTCTAAAATTAAAAAGTTATTTTATCATCACAAAATATTTGCCAGTTCTTCAAATTAACTAGAATTGTAGGTGTATGCCTAACTTCAGCAGTGTACTAATGGTTAGGTTGGAAGGGTAATTTTCAAGTGTTGGCAAACATTACTAAACCATGGGCTTCAATATTATGTTTTCTAGGGATTACTGCAAGCTTTGTTTCTAGGAAAGTGTTAAGCATTTCTACGATGGATCCTCTGTAACAACTTAATCTAGGGTCCTTTGTCATATATACGGCATCAATCTATTTTATAATTAGTTCAGAGTCTCCCATGACAAAAAATATTTTAGCTCCTAGATTCCTAACTAACTGAAGACCTAAAATTAATGCTTCATACTCAGCCATAATATTAGTACATTTAAAATTCAATCCATATGCATGGCCTTCTAAGTGATTATTTTACAAATTATATATCCACACTCCTGCTCCTGCTCCTAACTTATTAACTGACCCATCAAATTCGATGCCATAATATCTCATGCTCATAATTTTCACTATCTAGTGCAACAAAATTTTCATCATTTATAGCAGTTTGGAAATCTTGTTTACTAAAAAGTTTTGTAGTTTGGTTAGTTTCATTTTTTGTAGAAACTGCAATTTCTTTTGGTTCTGTATTAATATTGCCTGAAATTTCTTCCTGTGTTTGATTAGCATTATACAGGATAAAAGAATTGATATCTGAGTTATCAAGTAGATGGTAAAGTTTTGAGGCTGATCTTGGCTACTAACCATATATTTAATTAAGGTTTCTCGGGATAGTTTCTTCAGTTGTCCAAAAACAGAGATTGTTGCATATGACATATCTAGTTGTAAGGATCCTTGAAGTTTGACTCCCCATGATCTGGATAACAGCATGCCATACTTTGGTGGGATGTCAGCAACTACAAATCCATGAGGATGCTTTTGGCAGTATATTGAACTAAATTAGCACACAGGTCTTTAATCAATGCTAGACATTTTACTTGACTGGAGTCAAATGAGAATACGTCTTTATAAGGTCTTGTAATGTCTAGGTTTAATTTCTCCATCACTGATTTGGGCATCAAGTTGTGGGAGGCCCCAGAATCCAACATTGCATTGTGTGGAATTTTATCATGGATACTAAGGCTAATGTAAAAAGGTGGAAATCCTCCTTCTAATGGTTTTCCATTAACATCTCGACTGAATATGAGTTTAGTTTGGTCATCAAACAGGTTGACTGAATCCTCATTTTCAACAATGTTTAAGGTCTGGTTTATATGAGATTTGGAAGTTTCATTCTTGATTAGTTCTGTTAAAGGAACTGAAATCTTTAGCTTTGATATCTCTGCTCCCAGATTGAATGCAAAGGAAACTTTTTTCTGTTTGAAGATTTTGAATTTTTGTAGTAGGGACTTGAGAGGGCTTGTCTTCTTTTCCTTTATTGGGAATCTCCTTAGATGGATTTTCAAATCTGATGTTTTGAGCTATGTCCACTGGTTCCTTATGTGGAATTGAAGTGGATGGTTGATCAGCAGAAGGTTGATCAGCAGTTGTATCTACAATGGTGGGGGCAGAATGATTTGGGTTATGCCTAGGGAGAATTTGGAGGATTTTTGAAATAGCGGCTTCTTTTGTTTTCTTGGGTTGACTTTTTACTGTTTTCTTGGTTTGGTCAGGGACATCAGCATTTTTTTTCTTCTTAGATTATACTGTTTATGTAATTCAAATATGGCAGAATCATATCCTTGTTTGTAATCAAATGATTCTATAGATTGTATCTGTAATTGTTGCAACATATGCAGTTCCTGCTATTCTTGGGTTAGAAAAATAATGTCCTCATCATTTATTCCCATTAGGTTAATTTGTGTATCTTGTTCTAGATTTTCAGGATGGGATGTCTCTGCATAATTTTCTTGAAACGGAGGCCTAATGTTCTGATCCAATCCATTTTTCCCAATGTTTTGGTTTTTGCTTTTTCTAAAATTTGGGTTTCTAACTGGAGGTACTTTTTGGTTATCCCATTGAGGTTTCCTCTCCATTTTATCTGTTCTACCCATTAGTTTTTCCATCCTTTTGGCTAAACTATCTATTTTAATGTCAGAGGGTGAAGCTTGATCCTTTGCAGTTCCTCTTCTTTCATTTCTTACTCTAGCCCTCTTAGCTAACAAATTAGCTTCAACACTAATAGCTACACTTTCTATTTCTTCTAATGTTGGGGGGTTTCTTTCCCTAAGTTGGTATGCCATATCTGTGTCAAAACCATCAGGGAACTTTATTAATGCTAAGTCAAGTGGGGGTCTAAGATTAACTGGGATGGCATTGTATATATTATTGAATCTGGTGCAGTAATCTTGAACAGTTTCATTAGGTCACCTTCTAATATTCTCATATTCTGAAAGGACTTGTAGGGGATTCTTTTTCTTTTCCCATCTGTTCAAAAATTTCTGGTGAAATGCATCTAAACTATCAATACTATTAATAGACAATGCTCTAAACCATTTCCTAACATCACCAGCTAAAGTATGGGAAAAGAGTCTCATTTGAACATTATCTGTATCAATTTCATGCAACACAAAGTAATATGTTATCTTGTTGACATGTTGTTGTGTAGTGTAATTTCATGTGCCATCAAATTGAACAATTTTACTTTGGTAGTCTGCTGGCATAGCACCAAGTTGGGCAGGTAAAATAAGAGGAGCATATTTTTTTGCCATGGTTGTAAGCTGGGAGAGGCTAAGATGTGGGGTTGAGGTACTCGAAGATGATGCAATCGTGGATGAAGAACCAGGACTGGTAGGTGACACATGGGTGATAATAGGTTGGTGGGGGAGTGTAGGTATAAATGGTGGTGAAGAATGGACTTCAGAAAGTATTATTGATGAAGTTGAAGGGAAGAATGGTGAACTCAAAGTAATGGACAATTGTTCAGAAAGCTCAAGGGTTGTGGCAGTATTAATGGATGATTGTGGAGATTTCAGAATGTATTCATCAGTTGATTTGTTGGCTTGTTGGACTTCAAGGTCTGTAATGAAATTAGGATCTAGAATAGTTTCACTGAGTGCACTTTCATATTTTGTTCTAAATAGTGAAAGATCAAATGGCACATCAAAGGGAAGTTCTTCTAAAAATAACCACTCATCAAGACATGAATTAGCTTTAACTAATGGTATTTGGCTAACTGAACTTTCTTCTTTTTTGGGTTTTATTGAAATCAAGTTGGGATTATCAACTACTGGGGCAGGGTTTGGGTCTGGATTAGCCCTAGTAAAATGATTCTTCGTGGAAGCCAGAATTTCAAATTTTTTAAATTTTTTTTGTACAATTTTTAAGATAAATTCTAACAAATGACTTCAAGAGGCTCATAATGTAGATTTAGAATTTTCTTAAAGCTTTATTAGGACTAAGGATTCAAGGTCCCCAGTACGGTCTCCACTATGTTATCACTCAAAATTTTCTCTAGAAGTTTTCAAAAGAAATAAAATGACCAAGGTAACCACAAACCACCTTTTCAGCATAGGCTCTAGCCAACCTATGGCTCAAAGATGGCTCTCTCTATATGATTTAGCTTTATTTATTGGGATTTTAGGCTAGTTCTGAATGTTCAGGGGGGTTTTGATTTGTATTGAAGATTGGATGGTGGAATCCTTTAAACATATGGATAGAATGATGTCTTTCGACCATTGGGCTATGGAGTCAACAGAATGGCAGTAAAACTGGAATTAACTCACTAAAGGGAGTGTTCAAAGGGCAAGCTAGCAGAGTACAGTGTAGGTCTTTGGGCCAGAGGGGTGAAATGGTCTTAACCAGGGTGAGAGAGAAATTAAGAATTCTTAGACCGGGATTAAAACGAAGAACAGAGGATAATCGGAAACAAAGGGCAATTAAGAATCCTTTGCTATAGATTACAGAGAGACAACCTAAACTAAGGAGAAATTAAGAATTCCTTAACTTAGATAATCAAGTTTTTCCACAAATTCTTTAAAACTCTACCAACCTATATGGACTCTCTCTTTAACAACATTTATATGCTTAACAATTAAAACAGAGTGCAATTAAGCAAATTTTGAGATATCATTCCATGTTATAGCATTCAGATTTAGATATACATTGTGGAAAAAAATTTAAGAAAGAAAACAACAACATGAGAGAATACTTGTCTGCACTTCACTCTACACATGAATCCTGTGAAATATCTTGTCTTTATTCATCAATCCAGCTTGCTAGTTCAGTTAGTGATACAATAGCTTTACAGTATTTGATCAAGAAATATATATAAATGTCTAAGAATCCACTCTACATACTTTGAATTATGAAGTATTTTTACATAAATTATTACAAAATATCTCAAAACCAACTTGAGATTTAAACTAGGAAATAAAAATATCTTCTTGCAAGAAGATAGAGACAGTTATTGAACTATTTCTTGTTGTCCCTTTTATTGTGGTACTATTGGCTTTTATGGTTGGATTTAAGCCCTTTATGTTGGTTTGTTTTTGTGGTATTTTACGTTGGAATCTTCTTTAACTTTTAACTTTCATTTGATACTCTTTGACACTAATACACTTTGGCATGCTGACCTGTTTTCATCTATTTACCTGGTTGTTCTACTTTTACTGTAGAGTAACCTTTTTACTACAAATTTCTTACAGTAAATCAGTCATATTTTCCCACCATTCAACATCAGGTAACTTGACATTCATCGTTCACCTATATATCTCATCAGCCTCAGTATACTTGGCAAAATTGGGCTTGGTGATGAACAAGTGTTTCATCTCGTGCTGGAGGAAAAATGAGTTCTCAAATGTATTATACAAAACTTTCCCTGTTGGTAGTGATGTTATTGCTGAAGTGCTATCTTGTTCTTTAGCCAAGTACCTGAGTCTCTTATCATAGTCCTGCTGTGTCATAAGTTTGTCATTAATGACCAATGGACTAGGCAATCCTTTCTCCCTCAAAATTTGGAATTTAGCCATGAATTTGTCAATGGCTACCTGCATGTTCTGGCACTTTTCCTCCAAGTTTAGCATTAGGTTCCTCTTGGAGAGGACCTTCCTTATTTCCAAAATGGTTTCAGTTCTGTCTTTGCTTAAACAATGAATTTTGAGCAGGAGCTCTGATGCACTTGTATCTTTAATTTTGAAATCCCTGTCAGCCAGGGGAAGGTGGTCCAAGTCCAAATGTGAAGTTGTAATAGGTCTAACATTCATGGCGACAAGGGCAGCCATTATTCAGTTCTTGGGGATTTCAATTAGGCTCTAGGGGTTTATTCAAAGGCTTTGAACGGAAATTGAAAACTATCAGATGGTTTGGCCATAGGTTTTCAAATTTAAGGTATTTTTCAATTAATTTTACTTAATGAAAATACTTGACAAGCTGAACGTTTCCAAATTTAAACAAGGAGTGGTATTCTATGGTGAAATACTTGGAATTGGGAAAATTGGCTTCAAGTTGATGGTTCACAGCAGCTGTAGAGGTTTGTATGGTTTTGGTATGGACTGAGAGGTTAGTTGGGTTTTCTGCAGCATCTTCTAGAGAAACTTTGGAGGTCTGTTGGCAAGGTCGGCGTTTGCAGGAGTCACAAATGTTTTACAGGGAAAATGAGTGAAAAAGGGCGAAAAGAGGGCTTTGCAGCCTTTTATAGAAAAATGATTACTTTTGGTGGGTTTATTTATGAATGAATAGTTGGCGGTTTTTTTCAGTTAAGTGGGGAAGCGGTTTTGCTTGGCCATCGCACCGCTTTTGTGATGACGGTGGTTTTTAGGAGGGGTCACACGATCTACCTTAGAGTGCGACACGTAGCATTCGGGGATTCAGGGAAAACTGCCTTATCGGGAAGGTAAAGGTCGGTGATCGGGTTCAGCCGATATGGATGTAGGCCGTCGGATGAGGGGGGTGATGATCAAACGGGAGTTGGGTGAGAAAATTGCACGGGGGATAGGCAAAGGCTTTCGGGGGGGGCATAGCTTTAATCTTTGGTGGTATGGTATTAGTTTATGATTTAATCACTGGATTAGCAAATCGGGTGCTACTTAATGACAGGATTAGGCGATCGAGCGGGGTTAAATGCCGGGATTAATAAATTTTATTGGGATATGGGGTAAAGTGTATAGTTTATAACTAAACTAGGGGCTAGGTTATTTATATAAAGGAATTAATTAATACCGGATAATGGAATTTTTGGGATTATATAATAAAATTAAAATTAAAAATCAATATGAAGTGAATAAGCGGAGTGGGTAATATCCTTTAAGCATAATGTAACATGTAATATTTGCGTGCTTTGCATACATTTAATACTTATGATAGAATTCCTTTGTAGGCTTTTGAATGAAATATGTTTTAACGTGGGAAGGGTTTACTTTTCCTAGGTAAATGAAGTTTAACCTTAGGAAAAGGGGTTTTATAAAGGGGAATGAATTGTTTGTAGGGGGTTTTAACACTTGGTGTCCTTAAGTCATTAAGCCGAGGGTCCGGTCCCACCAAAAGTCAGATAAATGCTCTGAGCCTCTTTGACTTGAAGGATTTTAGGTATTTAGAACTTATCTATGGGCAATTGGTAAGTAGGGGGGGGAAATGAATGAGTGGGAGTTAATCACCAAGTTGTAAACCATTTTCCTTGCTTTGTTTACTTCTTATGCTCATTTGAAAGATGTATTTAAACATGACATAAGGGCTTTTATGTAATCACTTGATATTTCTGCAACCTTTCTTCTACTTACCCATTTACTTACCCTATCATTTTTTCTTCAGTTTATTTGGGTGCATTTAGGCTAGCAAGCCCTTATCAATCCTTTTCTTTTACAAAGTATACCATCTAGTTCTAACCTTATATCATCCAAGGGCTCAAATTAAACTGATGAGCTCCTTTTATTTTCTCTACTTATCTAATGATCTGCCAAGATTAAATTGTTTGGTCGGATTTTATTCTCTAACTATAAACACAAAATTCAAAGCATGAAATAACCAAGTTTAAACAATTTGACTATCATGGATTGTGGCATGAGTAACAAGTTTCACACAATCACTATTATGCATAAAAGTAAACAGTAGTGGCATTTTGACTTGCACACTTTGATGGTCTCTTTTGTTTTTTGGGGTTTATATATTTTCATTTTTTTTAACCTTTTCTTATTCTTTTTTGTCCTTTGATGTTTCTTTTAGGACATACCCTCTTTACATTTTTTAATTTTTTAATATGGAAAACATTTGCAGGAAGCAAAGGTATGTACAATATTACAAGGCTTAACCTTAGTCATTCAAAATTATGACTCCTATTGGTATAGGAACCTAACAGGTCTTGCAACAACCACTAAATGCTATGCCACTGAATTATTCACAACATATACCACAATTTGATGCTACTATACCCACTATAGCTCAACAACACATTGATAAGATGAATGATTTTGCAGCCCTAGAAGAGGTTGATGATGATGATGTTTGAGTAAGATTGTTTTCTCAAATTTTGACTGGTGAAGCAAGAAAATGGTATAGGGGATTAGCAGTAGCCAATATTGCAACTTTCAGCAATTTCATCAAGTTTTTCTTTCTCATTGGGAGGTTAAAAAGAACCCACTTCAGATTCTTGCAAAATATGAAAGTTTAAGAAGAGATCTAGGAGAGAGAGTTCAAGATTTTTCATATATATTCAACATCCTTTATAATTATATTCCAATAAAAATAAATCCCCCTCCAGTATTGGATTTACTTTGATATCCATATGGTTTGATGCTGACATGGCCTATCAGTTGAGAGAAATAAATCCAGCCACTTTAGAAGAGATGCAAAAGAATGATGTTAGTGTAGAGGCCAATCTGTTGGCCAAGAAATCTAAATTGAGGGCTGAAAAGAGAGTGACTATTAAAAAGAACCTTCTTCATCATTAGATGTGAAACTAGACACTTTGGTTAAAACTATGGAGAGAATGATGGAAAGAATGACTTTGACAAATAGAGCTGCACCAAAAGAACCACAAGGGGGTCCTCAGATCAGGAATCCAAATTTTAGAAGGCAACAACCCCAAATTAAACAAAGAGAGCCAAGAAACCCAACAAATCAACAACAAATTAGACCTCCTTTTCAAGAAAATTATGTTGAGGAAGAAAATGAGACAGTATATGATCCAGAAGAGAATCAGATCAATCTCTTTGGTGAAGGAGAAATAGATAATGTTTTCTTGACCAAAGAGGAACAAGATTTGTTCTTATTAGCACAACAAGATGTGATGCCTATAGAATCAGAGGATTACAAAAAGGGCTATCAAAATGCCATTATGGAAGTGCATAAACAATATAATCTGAGAAGTAAGAAAGCTACAACAAATCCTCCTAAAAAGATCCAAATTGATACACCTTCTACAAGTCAAACAAAGGTTGATCCTCCAAAGGAAGCCCCTCAAAAACAAGATACAACTGTGAAAGAGGTAGAAAATCCTCAACCTTATTTTAACATTGAAAATGAGTTGTCAAAGGTTAAATTTTATGTTCCTCTAATTGAATTAATGAAAAAGGATGTATATAGAAGTCAATTTATAAAATCAGTAAAGATAGAGGAGGGAACAAATATTGTAAACATAAGTTATGATCAGCCTAAATTTCTATTTGTACCAGAAGTTGAGGGAAAATCACAAGATTGTAATGTGCCACCATTTCATGTTAGCCTTAACATTCATGATTTCATTTTGAACAATGTTATGCTAGATTCAAGTGCTTCACATAATCTCATACCCATAGTGATTATGGAGAAACTTTGATTAGATATAACCAACCCATATAAAGACATTTTCTCTTTTGATTCAAGTAGAGTAAGATGAGTAGGTTTGATCAAGGATTTATGTGTAACCGTTGCCCAAATCCCAGCAAGAAGTGTAGTCATATATATTGTTGTGGTTGATATCCCTCCAAAATATGGAATTCTCTTATCCAAGTCTTGGGGAGCAAAGTTATAGGGAACCTTGCATATGGATATGACATATGCAACTATTCCTATTTTCGGGAAACAAAGGAGGTTATACTGGGAGACGCTTATGAAATATATGGCAAGCAACCAGGAAAAACCCAATAATTACCCACTTTATTTTGTACATTCAGACATGGATTCTTTCATTTTATATAATCATCTATGTTTAGAAGAGGAAATGTCAAACATGGAAAGTCCATCAAAGAAAACAAAGGATGTGAAATTAATGACTGAAATAGATGATGATAATGATGGAGTCCTTTGGCATATGGATTTTTATGGGGAAGTTAGCAAGGAAGGAGCAGGATTTGGTGTATGGATCTTAGACACAAAATCAGGCAGATCAAAAACATATTACTACAATCTTGCTTTCCAATGCACCAACAATTTGGTTGAATATGAGGCACGTGTTTTGGAGTTGCAGTTATTGAAGAGATCAGGAGCCAAAATAATTTCAATCCATGGATATTCAAAACTCATCATAAATCAAATCAAAGGTGAGTATTCAACTAAGAATCCTAGATTGAGGGCATGCAGAAATGATGTCTTAGATTTTTTGCATTTGTTTCCATAGTATCATTTGTCTTTGATTCCTAGAAATCAAAATGTGTTTGCTAATACATTGGCTACCTCAACAAGTACATGTAAAACTCCTTTCCACACAAATAAGAAATATGATATTGAGGTAAAACATAGACTTGTTGTCCTAGATAACATAAGGTACTAGAAAGTGTTCGACAATGACAAACAGTTAGATAGTTTTTGCAATTAAAGGGGGAGTTTGAAAATTTGCATATTGATATAGAAAACAATGTTGAAGATGATAGAAAATAAACTATTTTGAATCAAATCAGTGAGAATTTTGATGAACATGAAGAAGAGCTTGAAGTTCTACAGTTAAAAGACAATTTAATACCAAGAGGTTTGGTACCACTTGAAGAATTATTTGATTAAATCAATGGTGTGGCTCAAAATCTCAAAATTCAACCTATGGGAGCCAAAGTGGAGGATTGTAACATAGGGGCTAAAAACAATCCAAATATTGTGAAGTTTTTTAAGTCTTTACCTCTAGAAGAGAAACAAAAATACATCGATTTATTGAGAGAATACTCAAATGTTTTTGCATGGGGATATGAAGACTTGAAGGCCTATGATACCAATATTATTCAGCATATTATTCCTATCAAAGACGACCATAAACCTTTCAAACATAAGCTAGAGTGAACCTTGTTTTGATACCTTTAATTGAAAAAGAGGTAAGGAACCTTTTTTATTCCAAGATTATTTTACCTTTGAGATTTTCTAAATGGTTGTCAAATCTAGTACCAGTGATGAAAAGGATTGGAGAAATAAGATTATGTGTCGACTTCCAAAATCTTAATAAAGTTTGTCTCAAATATAATTAGCACTTACCAAAGATGGATCGTATTTTGAAGAGGGTAGTTGGTTCTAGAATAATTTCATTTCTTGATGGTTTTTCAGATTACAACTAGATTTTAGTGCATCTAGACGATCAAGACAAAATAGCCTTCACGACACCATGGAGAACTTTCATGTATGTCAAGATGTCTTTTGGGCTTATGAATGCAGGGGCACATTTTCAGAGAGTAATGGACATTGCTTTTGCAGATGAAAAGGACATATTTATTGTGATATATCTGGATGACATCACTGTGGTTTCTAAAACTATAAAAGATCATTTGTTTCATTTGAAAATTATCTTTGAGGAATGTAGAAAATTTGGTATTTCCTTAAATCCTAAAAAGTATATTTTTGGTCTGGAAGAAGGTAAACTACTAGGTCATATAATTTCCAAATATGGTATTAGAATTGACCCAAGTAGAATTGAGGCTATCATGAAAATTGATCCCCCAAGAAACAAAAAGGAAGTACAATCTTTCATTGGTAGAATTAATTTTCTGAGGAGGTTTATCCCAAATTTAGCTGAAATTTTAAGAGCTATCACCAACATGTTGAGAAAGGATAGTGAAATAAAATGGAATGTAGAAGAAAAAAGGTCATTCAATGAGGTAAATTCAATCTTGACTCATGCTCCTATTTTAGCCAGTCCTAATTTCACTAAGGATTTCATTATATTTTCTTTTGCTTCAAAACATACTATTCCAATCGTACTAATGTAGAAAAACAAGAAGGGATATGAGTAGCCCATAGCCTTTTTTAGTAGGGGGTTAATAGATGCTTCTTTGAAATACAATATTATGGAAAATAAATCTTTTTCCTTGGTAAAATATTTGAAAGATTTCAGAGTATATATTTTGCATTCTCATATAATTGTGTTTGTTCCCAATGCAGTAGTAAAAGACATCCTTACTCAGAATGATCCAGAAGGAAGGAGAGGTAAGTGGATATTTGTTATTTTAGAATATGATATTGAGATTAAGCCCACAAAACTTATTAAGGGTCAAGGATTGGCCAAATTAATGGCTCAATCAAATTTGCATGCATTGGACATCAATTTTATTGCTTCTCTAGATGGTGAAGAAGAGTCTATCCAACAGGTATCAAAGAGTTTTGTTACTTCCCCTTGGTACATAAACATTGTTTATGTTTTACATCATTTACAAGCTCCACCAGGTTTGACAAAGACTAAAGCAAGATTCCTAAAATTAAAAGTTATTAAATTCTTTATTTTAGATCAAGATTTATATTGGAAGGATGTTGGAGGGATTTTATTGAACTGTTTGTTAGAGGACGAAGCAGATAAGATGATGGAAGAGTTTCATAAAGGTGACTGTGGAGGGCATATTTTCTGGAAGACTACATCAAATAAAATCTTGAGAGTTGGTTTTTACTAGCCTACTTTATTTGTTGATGTGCACAAAAGGGTTTCTACTTGTCATTAGTGTTAGATTTTTGAAGGAAAAAGGAAAATTTTACCTTTGCCTTTGAAGCCTATTTCAGTAGAAGTACCTTTTCAGTAGTGGGGTTTTGATTTTATTGGGGAGATTCATCCTAGTTCTTCAGCCCAACACAAGTGGATTCTAACAACCATATATTACTTTACCAAATGGATAGAAGAAGTTCCAACTAGGCAGGCCACAGACTTAGTAATTATTCAATTCATGGAAGGTAATATTCTTTCTAGGTTTGGATGTCCTCACAAAATCATCACTGATAATGTTGCTTCTTTTAAATCTAAAAATATGGTATATTTTTGCAATAAATATCATATAGTTCTAGGACATTCTACTGCCTATTATCCTCAAGGAAATGGATTAGCAAAATATTTTAACAAGATCTTGATCAATATAATAAACAAGTTGTTACAGGAGAATAAGAAGTCTTGGCACAAAAAGTTGATAAATTCTTTATCGGCTCATAGGGTAAGCCATAAGAAATCAATTGGAATGTCACCTTTCCAGCTGGTTTATGGAGTTGATGCAGTTTTCCTTCCCTCCCTAGGGATTCTAGTGTTGAAATTATTGTAGGAAATAGAGGTTGAAACAAATGATGTGCAGAGAAGAATAAATCAAATAGTACAATTGCAGCAGACTAAAGAATAAGTCTACAACAACACACAAATAATTCAGGATAAGATCAAAAGAATTCATGATAAGAGAGTGAAAGCTGATGATTTTCAGCTTAATGACCTTGTTTTAAGATGGGATGCCATAAATGAGGAGAAGCGAAAGCATGGAAAATTTGACAATTTGTGGAAGGGGCCTTATAAAATTGAAGCTTTTTGTGGGATCAATTTATTTCTATTAAAATATCTAATAGGAGAATCACTTGTTGGAGGGTTTGTCAATGGAAAGTTACTCAAACATTACTTTACCTAAATTAATCTGATTTAAAACAACATCATTGTATATACCATTTTATTGTTCCAATTACTGCAAGTGTGGGTGGCTATCATTAGAAACTAAACCCTGGAGTGAAGGCCCTAAGTTTCAAATTGAAATTCTACCATATGTAATGAATTTCTAGTTAATCAGGTCAGTTTCAGTTGTTTGAAGGTTAAATAAATGCCCAATGGAGAAGGCTACTAGTCTACGGTGTTCTTGGCACCTCACAGGGAGGATGTCATCCCCATTGGAGCCACTGTTAGGGTCCTATAAATATAGTGATCAAGGTATGATTATATAGCCATTTATCCTAGTGGGATGTTGTAAATTATTTTTCATTTTAAGTTGTTTAGTTGTTAAAAAGAAAAATAAAAAAAAAAAAAAATATATATATATATATTATGAAAATGAATAAAGAAGGAAAAATAGATAAAAAAAGAAGAGAATAATAAAAGAAAAGTATTTAAATAAACATAAATGAAACTAAATCCTCAAAAGGATGTGCCAGCCAAAATGTTGCCTAAGTTGTTTTTTTAATTATCCTTAAACTTGATTAAATTATCAAAAGTATGATTTAAAAGGTGAATAAAATCCAACAAGTTATTTTGTCATTCCGTAATAACAAATTAGAACTTTTGGACAAATGAGATCTTCCCCGCCAAAAACAATGGCAGGGAATGATGCCCCCCCCCCAACCTCACGAAGGTTAATGTGGAGGGAGGGTCCAAAAATTGGTTTGTTTGAAACCAACTTTGACCATGTGGCAGCCCCACAGACATTTCGGGGGCCTCTCCTCCCTTATCACTTACCATCCAACCCCCCACCCCCCCCGAAAACCATCCCCACCTCCACTTGCCCCCGCTCTCAATGGCTCCTGCTCCACTCATACAATGCCACCTCATCACGACATGCCATCACACATGTCCACATCACCTCACCCCCTTACATCACATCATCGTTGGCCAATTTCCGACCAACAGCCATGTAGACGTTGGTCATTAAATCTCACCAATGTTTCAAACAATTAATTCCGACACTCCAAGAAAGGTAATTTTGTCATTGATTTCTTTCCCTTTTCACTTTAAAAATCATACATTACCCATATTTCATGCCTTTGTCATTTCATTTTATTAGTGCAGGTTCATGCTCAGAGATTGTTCAGTGCACTAGTGCCCTCTTCAGTCAACATCCTCTTCTAGTATCAATCAAGTATAAATAAGGTATTTTCCCTTGAGGCTCTTTACAATCTAAAATGTCGTCACATAAGGGAAAAGAAAAAATGGTGGTCGAGAGTTCTGTCTTACCCTGTGTTCCTAATTTAAATGAGTTTCCTTTAGTTGACACACAGTATAAGATAGCAGAAACTTAGTGTGAATTTGATTTATATGAGCTGCATAATTGGGTGAATCATGATTTTTTAGATAATAGTGATGATCTAAGCATTTGGAAAATGTTTCTACCTCAATTTACCTTTCCCCGGATGCATATTTTACCAAATTTACTTAGATGGTATCATCTTAGTTACCTCCCCAGCCAGAAAGAGGTAATTTCTCAAAACAATGAAATCCTATTGTCAATTACCCCAGAAGCTATCTGTCAAGCCCTTCATATTAATTCTCAAATTTCTTTACACCCATTTTCCACTGACGCACTCATGGAAATATACAAAAAGCTTACCTTCCCCCATCGAGCCCATATTTTTGAATGTTTTATGCATGAAAATTATAAATTTCCTAGGAATAGTCCCCCATACTCTGCTTCTATTTTCCCTAAAATGTCATGGCAAGTTATTACCATGGTTACTTGCCGATTAGGTTATCTCACAAACCAATGGGTGGATGAAGTAGTGTTAGGGTTTTTTTTCAGTATTTTCATTTGGTCATAAGTCATCAGTCATTTTCCATTACAGTCAATACCTAGCATATGTTATTCATGAGAAATTTCTCAAATTTAAGGTTGAAGGTGAATTGAAACACCAATTAGTCCTAGCATGTTTGATGTTATTCTATCAAGCAAACAGGTTCAATTTCCATTTACAGAAGGTGGATGAACAGGGAAGTCCACTATCACTCGTTCACTAGACTTCTTTAGTTAGAAAGAATTCAGAAGATTATTCATTCAACAATTATGTGGATCGGTTTTTACATACATCCTTGTGTCTTTTTAGCAGTGATATTATACCAAGAATTTCACCAGAGATCAAGAAGGTTTTGCATCTTACAGAAAAAGCTAAATTTGGAGACTGGTAGCTTTACCAGAATTATACATAGATTTGAATCTATGGGTGTGATCTTCCTCCTTAAATATTGCCAATATTTGGACCAGTGAGTATTTTTTCCTTGGAATACATTAGACATATGTTAAACATGGATGACTTGCGTTTTGTATCAAGTAAAAAGAAGGCACAATTTTAATTGAAGGCACATGTTGGGCCTTATATTGTGATTACTAGAACTATAGAAAAGGAAGTGGATGAAATACTAAAGCAAATGAAATTTAAGCTAAGCTTCACATGGTCTTATGATCCGTTAGGGATAATTTCAAGGCTGAGAGTCGAGAAAAAAACCACACCATATGCACATACACCTAGACCATAGATAGAGAAATATGTCAATCAGAAGCAATGGAAAGAGACACACTACATGAGGCTGAAGAGAAAATTGCCAGTCAATCATCTCTACAAACTCCTATTCCAAAGGATAAAGAAATAAAGATACCAAGGGAAATTATGTCCCCTACAGATTCAGGATCTCAAGCTGTAAACTTTCGTGTTTCAAGAGGAGAAAGAAATATCCAAAGACCAATACTAAGACTAATACTAAAAGTGATGCTCAGATAATAAATATTCAAGAGGAATCCTCAAAAGAAAAGGGCTCACAGGAGCAAGCCACAGTGGTTTTGACAGGTATTCCCACTACTTCATTCCCATATGTTGAGGAGACAACTAAGTCACCTATGTCTTCTACATCTCAAATTGCAACACAACAAAACATTTTTGCCAGATACAGGGAGATCAAGAAGAAGAATGAAGCATTGAAGGCTACAACATATTCAGAGTTTTGGAAGAAAAATGCTACTACTCAACACAGGTTGTTGTTTGCACTTGACATAGAGAAGGGATAGTTCCAATTAACCTTCTTGGAACCTACAGTTCCAGTCCCCAAAAGTGCAAAAGACTACAAAGCCTCAGTATTTTCTTTTGATACCAAAAAGGTCCATGCAATTGATCAAATTGATTTTCATAAACAGGCAGGTGAAATGATCTATTCAACACTGACAAGTTCAACCATGGTTTCCTCAAAACTGTAGGCCTCTTTGAATAATATGCATTTGCAGCTAAAGATAGAGTGAATGTCATCTTTGGCCAAAGACACTAGAACCAAAGCTTTGGAATATTTAGTGATTAAACTAGGATATGATCCTAGTAACATCAAAGAAGCTGAGGAGATGATTAAAAATAAAGATGCAGATATTCAAGCTCTAAGGAAACAACTCAAGCTTCCAACCACAGAGCACCCTCAAGCCAAAGAAATAACTAATCTGGAGATAGAAAAGGAAAAGTTGTTCAAATTAATAGTTGAATAGAACATTCAAATTTAGAAAATGGGGACAGACATGGAGGCATTGTTAAAAGAAAAGGAACAATTAGAAACTACAGGTACATCAGCATAGCAAGAAGTACAACAAACAACAAAAACATCCACTACAGATTCTTCTGAAAAGCTAGTCAAAGCTTTGGGAGAACTATCATTAAAAAATAGGGAGAATGAGAAGTTACTAGCGGCACTGACAAATATGGAGGAAAACAAAATCAAAGTTGATAATCCATATCTAGAAGAGGTGTAGAGAAACTTCAAACGGACTCAGCAAAATGAAAAATATGAGAATCGATCCCTAACAGCTCAAATGTTGGCAGAGGCTAAGTGGAGCATATGGCATAATATAAATACAAATATTACAGAGTTATGGTGATCAATTCATATCATATTTGAGCAAGAGGAACTAGTGCAGAATGAAAAGGCAACAGTTGAGCAGACAAATATTAAGATTGAACACAGGCAAGTAGAAGCACACAAAATTATTAAAATGTTGAACTCCAAAGCTAAAGACAATCTTGAAGAACTCCACATTCAAGACAAAACAAGCACAGTCATGGAAGTAAAGAGAGTCCTAACAAACAAGAACCTCATGATACATATGGCGAATAGATGCAAAGAATTATAACTTCAAGTGAAAAGGTTTAACAGAAAATTTGGTTTATTACAGGATAAAGGAATCCCAACCCTGAGAGTTTCTAATGGGAAATTGATTCCATTAGAAAATTATCATGATTAGTTGTGTAATATAGTTGCAGACACATCCAAGTTCATTAAAATAAGAGGAACAATAAGTGGAGAAGCTTTCATGGAAGTAATGCAATATGATATTTTTATTCAGTATGAAATTCATCATCTATTTCTAAACAAACCAACTTTTCAGACATATACAGAAGTAGATGAGAGATTTCAGAGCATGGTAAATTTCTCCATTCCTAGTGAAGATTAGGGGGATAAATTGTTGGAGCTCATCGAATAAGGTTAAATAGGAATCCTACAAATTGGGGAGCAGGCAAACAGAAGAAGCACAAATGTAGCTACAGTCAACAACAATTATCCTCAAAGTGTGAACAGAACATCAGAAATAGTCCAGATTTCCTATTACTTAGTTCTATTTTTGAAATATCTACATCTTCTTGTAGATATTATTTTGTAATTAATTTGTTTTGAGGTCCAAATTAGTTCAAGAGAAACTCTATAAGTATTTTGTAAAAATATTTAGAAAGGGTTGGATTATGCAAAAGAGAATATCTCTTCTTTGATTGTAAGCATTGAACTATGAAGTAGTCAATTTCATAAATATGGAGGTAGTATTGTTTCAGGATTCTTGTGGCAAATAAATGGTGATTTTTTCCCCTTTGTTAATGTGTTTTTCCTTCTAAGTATTCACATGGATGCTTTTTCTTGGTTAGAAGAAGATTAAGAGCTGAATTTACCTACAGTACTTTTCCCTAGCTTGTTAAACAATCTCAATGTTTTCCTTCTAAGATTAAATATAAAATTCATTTAAGTATGCTTTATATTTAATTGAATCTTACTTCCTATTCATCTTATTCATACCACACATAATTCATGAGATCCAAGAGTTTTCCTACCTCACCCTGTTTCAGCTACTCTGTTTATTTGTGATTGATTACTGAAGATTTTTATGACTCCATGCCCAATGGACTTTTCTTTCATTCTACAACCAAAATTTAAAAAAAAACTACCTTGACCTTTCATACCTAGCCTAAGATCTAAAAAGTAAAATTAAAATCATACAAAGAGAGCCCTCTCTAAAGCTGGAAGGGCTAGATCCCAACTTTAAAAGTGGTTTGTAGTTACCTTTGCAATTACCTCTTCAGACTAGGAAAACTACGAAGTGCTAATACATACGTCAGACACAAAATTTGTTGAATCTGGACAGGAATTTACCAATGTGATGGGATGGCCACATGGTAATGTTGTGAATAGAATTTTTAAGAAATTTTAAATATTTAATTTAGGAGTAAGCTTTGAGTTTTTTTAGAAATTAGTTGGATAAGTTACTCATCTTGAAAGTTATTTTCTATTGTAAATGTAATTCTTAGTTTCCCTTATTTTGTGGAGAAGTGGAAACGATTCACATTTTCGTGAATCCTTGTTATCATAGTCACTTTTTTATTTTCGGGAATAAATAGAGGAAGGAGGAACTCGTTGTTTCCTCTATGTAACTACATCTTTGAAGTTTCCAAACATGCTTGTACCTTCAAGTTTGTGTGAACCGGTAGGTATTTATGTGTGAATGGCGTAAATGAACAGTGAAATAGACTGTAATTTTGTGTGTTGATTAAATGGTTTGAGATTAAATAATAACTTTGCATATTCCTACTTGATTTCTTCTTGTTAACCCTTAATTTCATTACTACACACTTGATAATTTAATATTGGTCATTTAATGAAAACATGTAGCTTGTTGAACCAATTTATATAAAAATAAAAATAAATAAATAAATAAATAAATAAAATAAAAATAAAAATTACACCGGTGGCTTCAGTCATTATGATAATCCATTTTCCTTTTGATTCTTGTTATGTCAACTTCAAATCCCATTAAGGAATGTGTAAACTATGTTTTGGAATAGTGGTTACGTGGTATTTCCAGTGGTTTGAGTGTTGCTACAGCGAGGTAGAGTACTCTATTTAAAATCCTACTAAAGAAAAAAAACTAAAAACGAGTCATACAGTTGCACTGAGTTAAATTGTTCATAGTGTCAAGGAGCAAGTTAGGGATGTGAAAGTCGATTTTGGAAATGATGTTGCCAAATTATTTGATAGGACAGTGCATTGAGGTTTTGGAAACGTCGTTTTCAAATTATTTGAGAGCACAGGGCATTGAGGTTTTGGAAAGGACATTTCCAAATTATTTGACAGTGCGGGTTCTTCATTTTCCTAGAAATCGTTTTATGAAGGTTTGACACAAGATTACCAAATCATTTCATAGAGACTTTACAATGAAAAATTGGAGGATTGTATATTGATTTAAATTCTTCTTTTAGTCTTCCCTTTGCACTAATTTGTTGTATAAAATCAAACTTTTGTGTAGTTGTTACTGTCTACAGTGTAAGAGGGGTTGGCTATGCAAGCAAGAAGAGCACGAGTTTAAGGAGGAAAACCTGTGGGTAATGTAGAGCTCAGAGAATATATAAGGAGACCACAAGCTCATTTATAGACCATGGAGGTAGGGAGACAATGAGATCCTGAGGCTTGAGATATTAGTGAACCTGGAGAAGAAGCTAAAAAAGAAGGAGAAACACCTGTTGAGGAAACTATAGAATTCAAATGATTAAGATCATTGTTAGTCTCTAGTTCAAGACCAAAGATTCAGTTATCTACATATGATGGTAGCCTTGCAGCTGAAATTTTGTTTGATTGGATCAGTGGGTTCAACATGTATTTTGAATATGAAGAGATGGATGATGACAAATGGGTGAAGTTTGCATTAACATGGTTGAAAGGTCATGTTGCACTATGGTGGGACAATGTGCAGGCTGAAAGGATAAAGAAAAATAAGCCATTGATCAAAAGCTAGAATAGGATGGTGGAAAAGTTGAAGAGTAAATTCTTACCAAAATATTACCAGTTAACTCTCTATAGGAATATGGAAAACCTCAAGCAAAGGTCACACAGAGTAAAATAATATACCAAATAGTTTTAAAATGTTAACTTGAGAGCAAGTTATGTGGTAGATACCCTATAAAATACAAAAAGGTATATTAATGGCTTAAGAATTAATATTCAAGATGAAATCAACATGCCTTCTCCAAGGACCATGGAAGAAGCATACCAATATGCCTTAAAGGTAGAAGAAAAGATAGAAAGAAAGAAAAACTCAGGTAGAGGGTGTGGATTTGCCAAAGGAAAAGGACAATCAACTAGAAAAGGAGAGCTTCCAACTCAAAAGAATGATGCAGGTAGCTCAAAACAACAAGGGCAGCCAGAGAAAGAAGGTAGCACCAGGGGACGAAGACCTTACCAGAGAGGTAAAGGAAGGAGTAGAGAGACTGTTTACTCATGTGAAAAATGTAAAAAAATGGGTCACAAATATTTTGAGTGTCCAGAGAATGAGAATATGGGACGATGTGGTACACACATAATTTAGCCAGAAGAAGCAGAAGTGCAAGAACTTGAGGCAGAAAATATGTTGGAAACCAGAGAGGCGTTGATTATGAATAAAGACTTGTTGAAGTCAGCTAAATAAATTGATGAACCATCCCAAAGAAGATCATTTTTTAAGACTATGTGAAAAGAAAAATGGAAGTGCTACAAGGTAGTGATTAACACACTTGGAAGCATTGATAACCTTGTTTCCTTAGAAATGGTGGAAAAACTAGGATTGAAGAGGATTAAACATCCAACATTGTACAAAGTATCATGGCTGAAAAACAGACACCAATTGTTAGTGAATGAGAAAAGTTAAGTTGAGTTAAATATAAGTAGATATAAGGACAATGTAATTTTTTATATAATGTCAATGGATTTCTGCCACATCCTTTTGGGTCAACCATGGAAGTTCGACAGGAAATTGATACATGATGGAGAGAGAAATTGCTACAAGTTTGAAAAGGATGGCATCAAACATACTCTTGTATCATTGAAGGAAGAGAGTGTAGCTTAAACAAGCAGCTTAAAATCACTATTGTTAAGTGGTAAAAAAATTTTGCAACAAATGGAGAAAGAGGAGGTCAGTTATGCAGTAATCTGCAAACCAAAGGTAATACTTCTACACACTGAAATTGTAGATTTACCTATTGAAATTCAGGAAATGTTGCATGAATTTAATGATATTGTAGTATATGATTTTCCAAGCAAGTTTCCACCCAAAAGAAGCATCAACCATCACATAGATTTGATATCGGGAGTAAGCCTTCTAAATAAGGCTTCATATTGAATGACACCCAAGGAAAATGAAGAAATAAGGAAACAGGTTTAAGAGTTGTTGGACAAAGGGTTGATAAGAGAGAGCTTGAGTCCATGTGTTGTGCCTACAATACTAAGTCCAAAGAAGGGTGGAGAGTGGAGGATGTGTACATATCCTTGATGTTAGGTTCCTATACCAATAGGTGTCATAATTTTGAATTGACTTTTCCTCAAGCTTGTAATATGTACATACTTTGCTTTCTGAAAATAGTTTTCCATATTTAAAAAATAAAAAGAGGGTATGTCCTAAAAGAATAATCAAAGGACAAAAAAGAAACAAAAGGTCAAAAAATAAAGAAAAATTGAAAAATATATATATGAACCCCAAAATAAAACAGACCATGAAAGTGTGCAAGTCCAAATGCCACTACTATTTACTTTTTCATGCAAAATAATGATTGTGTGCAGCTTGTTAAAATGCCATAATCCATGATAGTCAAATAGTGTAATCTTGACTATTTCATGTTTTAAATTTCATGTTATAGATAGAGAATAAAGTCTGGCCAAACTGTTTAATCTTGGCAGATTAGTAGATAGGTAGAGAAATAAAAATGAGCTCAACAGTTTAATCTGAGCCATTGGAAGAAATAAGGTTAGATTTAGATAGTTTTATTCAAATAAAAAATAAGGTAATAAAGGGTTTGCTAGCTCAAGTGCACCCATGCAAAAGAAGAAAAAATGTTAGGGTAAGAAAGGGTAAGTAGAAGAAACTTGCAGAATGGACTATGTGGTCAAAATATTAAGCACATTTTACATGCTCAAATCATAATGTGCAGGTACATTCATCAAAGTAAAAAGCTAAGCAAAGGTGATCTTAACTAACTCCCCCTCCTTCCACAAGTTTTCCCCTTTCATGTTTATTAATTTCCCATCATCCCTGAAAATACCCCCTTTCCCCTCCATTTTTACCCTTACTTCATTATTTCATATTTTCCCCTAGAAATTCCCTTTAAGATCCCTTCCCCCTTGTTAAAATCATCATCATGGGCCATAAATCCCTTTTCCTAGGGTAAAAACCTTTCCCCACCCCCTTGTTGTCAAAAGTCAATTTTCCCTTTTTCCTAATAAAAAAACCCATAAATAAACTTATCCTAAGTTGAAAAACCCTTTTTCTTTGCAAAAACCCGCCCAATGAAACATCTAAACTAATCCCCAATTAGTTTAATTAAACAGGCTTAAAGTGTGTGGACCCCGCCTTGACCATTCCCCCAATCCCCCCCGCACATCTTTCCATCACGACCACCGTCCGATTAACTACCATCGCATCCAAAGGATGTCGCTCCATTTCACGCGCTTTCTATAACCGAGCTTTAATGGATCGATAGCACGTGAAATGGGCGGTTTGACTCGGGCCCGATTTCACAACGTGGAGCAATCGCGTCCCCAGATTTTACCACCATGCCCCCAAAAGCGGTGCGAAAAGGGGAAAAACCACCCTCTCAAAACCAATCATTATTCCTGACAAATTTCGCGCTTTTTCTAATTTTTCACCCAATAAAGCCCTGTAAACACCGTTTTCATGTTTTTTTCGATCATCTGCACATTCAATCCTAAGCTTTCTTGCGCACCTAAAGTCTACAAACTGCCAAATAACTACCAGATGTCATCTTGCCTCCAGCACTCATTGAAAGCCACCACCTGTCACCTACAAACTAAGACCCTCAACTAAATTCACAACACCAACCTCCGGTTCCAAGTATTCTGCAAAAATACACCACATTTACCCCTTTTAATATAAAAAATTCAATTAATTTAAGATTTAATTAACTTAATTTAGCTTTCCTACCCAGACAGTATCCACAATTGTCAGATCTGCTACATCCCCATTCAGAGAGTTGTAGTAGCCCCCAATGAACATCTGCTCTTCACTATCACTCTAGAATCCATCAATCAAATGTTACAGGTCCAACGCAGCCCAAATTTAGCTCCTTTGTCCATTGGAGGACTTCTAGAAATGTACAATTCTATTGATGAGGACAAAGCTAAGCAAGTGTTCAAGAATTTCATAGTTGCAGAGAAACATACACCAAATTTTACTCCTCCATACATGGCCCCCATATTTTCACAAACTGCCAGGCATATTATCACCATGGTATCTTCCATCCTTGGATACAGGACAGATGAACATGTAGATGAAGTTACTTTTGCATTCCTGTCCCTTTTTACCCCTGGTAAACCTCCTGCCATCAAGTTTGATTATGCTCAGTTCATTGTAGATAAAATGCATGAACAACTCATTAGGTTGCCCACTGAAAGAGTGTTTAAATTCTCTGCAGTATTGTATTATTTGTTTCTGTACTATCAAACTGATAAATTCCCAATGAAGATCATAAAATGTGATAGCAGAGGAAAAGAGAGGTATGTGTTCTATTAGACACCTATTGTCTAGAGATATTCCATTGTCACTAATTATAATGACTTCATAGATTCCTTTGCCCAACCAGTGATGAATATGTTGACAGGGACTGTGCAACCTAGGATTAGTCCTCAGAACAAAAAGGCACTTCATCTAGCTAAAAACAGTAAAGTAGGAGACTGGTACTTATAGCATAATCACAAAGATATCAGAATCTATGGCTGTCATCTGGCTCCATATAAATTACCAAGGTATCTTCCCTTGAGAATTTTTTCCTTGGAATATTTCAGGCAAATCATCAACTCCGATGACATCCACTTCATGGTTGCAAGGAAGAAGACCCAACTCAGAGTCAAAAGTGAACTGGGCCCCTTTATTTGCAATAATAAACAAGCTGGGCCACAGGAAAAAAGTGTGCTAGAAGATTTAAAAGTTACCAAAATCTTTGTGTGGCAGTATGACCCCCATGGAGCAATAAACAAAATGAGAACCAGGGTCAAACTAGCTCCTTATGCACACTATTCAGTGCCTGAAATTGAAAGATATGCCAACCAAACTGAATGGTTGGAAAACACTTTATTGGATAGAGATAGCACAATTGTTGATATTGAAAATGCTCTGTATGATATTGAGCAACAGATTGACCTGAGTGAGTTCCTGCAGGTCCCAGATCTAGGGCAAAGGATGGATGCTCCCTCTACATTGAAAACACCTTTGAATCAAGAAAATAACCCCCAAAACAGAGAAGAGACTTCTAGTTCCCAAATGGAAACAGTGGATGAGCAAGCAGACTGAAGGAAAAGGAGAAAACTAAATCCTGTATCTGAATAGGAAGAACAGAGTGAGGCAGAAGGAATAGAGTCAGAACCACAGTCAGAACCACGGCCAGACACAGCAGGTCAGAAAGGGAAAGAGGCAGAGGAAACAAATGAACCCACCACCTCTAACACATAGTTGATAGAAAGACAGAAGTTAGCAGAGGTTTCTTCCTATGTCAGACCAGCTGTCAAAGAAAAACCATTAAGGATAGATATAAGGAGATTAAAATGAAAAATGAAAAATTGAAAGTTGAGGCATATGCTCAGTATATCAAGCATTCAGCTCCTAACCAGAGCAAACTAATGTCTGCATTTGATATTGAGGAGGGAAAGATGCAAATGTCATATATGCATCGAACAGTGCCACAACCCAAATCTGTAGCAGATTATAAGGCCACATTTGAAGTATTAGCAAAGGACATCCATCCCATGGACCAAATAGAATTTCATAAACAAGATGGAGAAATGATATACTCCACCTTGAATGGTAAGGCCATGGATGTGTACAGATTACAGGACTCCTTAAATTATACTATTGCACAGTTTAAACTCGAAAAGGCCTCCTCTAGTGCTAAAGACAAGGACCAAATCCTTAGAAGACCTGATCATTGAGCTAGGCCATGACGCAAATGACATAAAGGCTACTGAGGAGTTGATAAAAAAGAATAATGAAGACATTGCAACCCTGAAAAAACATCTCAAATTGCCTCAGACGCAGCACCCTAAAAAAAAACAAGTACTAGTGAGCCAAACTGCCCAGGAGGAAATGCTTGACTTAGTGTTGCAATTTAGCACCTAGTTGAAAGAAATGGACAAGTTGACCAAGCAGGCAAGCCTCCAGGAAGATTCAGCCACTGTTATCCCAACAGTCACCACAGCAGTACCATCTACATTGGCTGAAACATTATCTCCTACAGCTCCATTGGCCACTGCATTGCCTGCAACAGCATCGTCTACTTCAGAAACAGGGTCGACCGCAACGGATTCTATAGGTGAAGAAGCCAATAAGTTGGCTAAAGCAATGGAAGAGATGTCCCTCAAAGCTATTGAAATCAGGAAGCTATAAGAGAAAGTAAACAGTCTAAAGACAAACTGTAAACTTGCTCAAATTATGAATAAAGAGGAATGACACAAGGTAGCAAGATTAACTAAGAGGATAAAGAATCTAGAGAAAGAAATGACTCTAGGTGAGCCATTGGGACAGGCAAAAGAAAGACCGTGGGCCAATATCATTGACTCTATTAATGATATTTGACCATCCATTCAGGTAATTTTTTAGCAGATTGATCTGGTTAAAGTGGCCATTGAGGCAATTCAAAAGGTTAAAATAGAGCTGGAAGGGATTCCAGAAGAGGCAACTAGGATCATCGACTTTTTGAATTCCAAAAAAAAAATATGAACTAGAAAAATTGGATATTAGTGACAGGACAGGGACAATCCTAGAAGTAAGAAGAGTCCTTACTAAAAGGAATTTGATCCGCAACTTGGAAGACAAGTGTCAAACTATGCAGTTTTCTATTGATAGATTTAAATTCAAATTTAAAACTTTGATGCGGAACGGTTTACCAAATCCTTTGGTAATTAATGACAAATTGATGACACAAGAGGACTACAAAAAGAAGCTCAGGGAAGTGTCCAAAAATCAAGTCAACAATGCAGCCATTCACAACACATCAAAACAAGGGATGCCCTCTGGTAAAGTCCTTTACCAAGCTCTGGAAAACTTGTTTTACCTCCAGCATGAGGTAAAACACCTGTTTGTAAATAATCCCACATTTTCTAAGTACACAGAGGCTGATGAGGTCTTCAGAAAGTTGAAAAACATTCAGTTACCAACTGAGGACAGATGGGAGTAGCTAACTGACTTACTTTAATTCAAAGTAAGTCCAACAATTAACACAGTTTGGTAAAAAACAGAAGGGTGAAAGTAAATGGTCAGTTGTCCTAGTCAAAGAGTATTAGATTCAAAGAGTATCAGTGACAGAAGATAAGTCGAAGAGCATCAGATGACAATTAAAAGATCAACCAGCTAATATCAAAAGAAATTAGATATAATAGTGCCAGAAAAGCAATCAGTTAGAAAGGTGGCATTACCTTTTTAGAATTAGATATTTTTTCCCTAAAATAAACCCCAAGTTAGTTTGGGATATTTTGTAAATAATTATGTATAAGTATTTCATAATTCGAAGTATGTAGTGTTGATTTTACTAGAAATTTTTATAGACTTTTTTATCAGAAGACCCAAAGGGTTATTGTATCATTTGCTGAGCCAGCAAGCTAGATTGATAAATAAAGATCAGATATTTCAAAGGATTCATGTGTTGAACGAAACTTTAGAGAAGTATTCTCATGTGTTATTGTTATTTTTCTCAAGTTATTCATAATCTTTAATGTGTTTCTGAATCTAAATGTTATTACTGGAATAATACTTTAGAATTTGTTTAAGTACACTCTGTCTTAACAGTTATACATTTAAATGTTTTCTACTCATATCTAAGTTAAGGAATTCTTAATTTCTCCTTGGTTTAGATTGATTTCTCGAATATCCAGGTTGGAGGATCCTTAATTTCCCTTTGATGCAAATTACCCCTTCATTCCTCATTCATTGTTCGGTCTAAGAACCCTTAAGTTCTCTCTCACCCCTATTGAAACCCTTTCACCCCTCTGTCACAAAAATCTGGAAAACGCTCTGATATCTTTCCCTTTGAACATTCCCTTTAGTGAGTTAATCCAGTTTTGCTTCCTTATTGTTTGACTCCATAGCCCAATGGTCCAAAGGACATCATTTTATCCATCTGTCTAAGTAATCCCACCACCCAATCTCAAATACAAATCAAAATCCCAAGAATAATCATAACTAGCCTAAAATCAAAACAAACAAAGTTAAATCATACAGAGAGAACCCTCTTTGAGTCTAGGTTGGCTATAACCTATGCTCCAAAGTTGGTTAGTGGTTACCTCATAAATTTCTTTCTTCTAAACAACTTCTAAAGAAAATGACTGAGTGATAACATAGTGGCGACCATACTGGGGAACAGATCCTCAGTCTAAATAAAACTTTAAGAAAAATTCTAATTTACATTTTAAGCCTCTTAAAGTAATTTCTTAGAAGTTGTTCTTAAAAAAATTCCACAAAAAAAAATTAAAAAAATTGAAATTCTGGCTGCTAGGAAGACTCATTATACTAGGGCTAATCCAGATCCAAACCCTGCCCCAGTAGTTGATAATCCAAACCTAATTTCAAGAAAATCTAAAAAGGAAGAAGGTCAGGTCAGCAATATACCATTAGTTAAAGCTAATTCGTGCCCTGATGATTGGTTAGTTTTAGAAGAACTTCCATTTGATTTATCATTATTTAGAACAAAATCTGAAAGTGCAATTTATGAAACTATTTTAGATCCTGAGTTTATTGCATATATTGAAGTTCAACAAGCTAATAAATCAATTGATGAATACATTCTAAGATCTCCTCAATCATCTATCATTACCACTGCTATCCCTAAGCTTTCTGAACAATCTTCCATTACTTTAGATTTGCCATTATTCACTTCAACTTCATCCATAATATCCTCTGAAATTCATTCTTCACACCCATTTATACCTACACTCCCTCACCATCCTATCATTACTCATTCATCATCTACTAGCCCCAGTACCTATTCCATCATAATTGGTACATCTGCCAGTATTCCCATTCCATCCACAAACACACCTATTGTATCATCTAGCATCCCTATTATATCTGCAAGTTCCTCATCCACTGTTGCATCATCTACAAGTACTGCAACCCCACATCTCAGTCAATCCCAGCATACAACTATCGTAGCTAGATATGCTCCCTTGAACTTTAATGTAGCCCTGTCCCCTATGCTAGCAGATTACCAAAATAAAATTGTTCAATTTGATGGCATAGGACATTACACTGCACAACAGCATGTCAATAAGATGACAAATTACTTTGAGTTGCACGAAATTGACATAGATGATGTTCAAATGAGGTTGTTTGCCTAGAATTTAGCTAGTGATGTTAGGAAATGGTTTAGAGCATTTCCTACTGGTATTATTGATAGTTTAGATATGTTTTACCAACAATTTTTTAACAGATGGGAGAAGAAAAAGAATCCCCTAGAAATACTTTAAGAATGTGATAGTATTAAAAGGGGACCTAATGAAAATGTTCAAGATTACTACACTAGATTTAATAACATATATAATGTTATTCCAGTTAATCTTAGACCCCCACTAGATTTAGTGTTAATAAAATTCCTTGATGGTTTTGACACTGACATGGCATTCCAACTTAGGGAAAGAAACCCCCCAACATTAGAAGAAATGCAAAGTGTAGCAGTTAGTGTTGGGCGTAATAAACAACCTAACATTTAATTGTCAATCCAGGAGTTCGTAAAATTAGAGGCGCAACACTGAAAATGCTAGAGAAAGACTTTAGCAACCTGCACTAGTTAATAAAATGACATCACACTGTTCTCGAAATTGGATTCACTCAAGAAAAATACTTGTCACAAACTTGAGGAAAGGAACTTCAAATCAATACCGATCAATGAAAGATAAATATCTAAGATTGAGTTTAATGTAGTTGTAGGACAAATAAATAATTAAACTATTAAGAACATTTGTCCTTGTTAAATATTTTCCTTCTTGAAATGAACCATCGTTCATGCAGTGCAACAATGTTCATGCACTGGAACGATGTTCCTGCACTGAAGCGATGTTCCTGCACTTGAAGTATGTAATGTTCCTGTACTAGGTTTCCAAACCACTTGTAGAAAATGAAAAGGGTGTTAACTAAGAATAAATTTCAAGGTGAAACAGAGCTAAGAAAATAAACACTCATAAGAAAAAGGCTCTTTAACTAATAATGCATTTGAAAATGAAAGGCGCTTTGAAAGTCAAAGAAAATCCTTGCTAAAATAGGAAAACTTCTTGCATGTGACAAATAAATATTTGATCCAAATATGAATAGTCTTCTTCCTAATATGATTGTTTAAAATATGAATTAGATATGCACTTTATTATGAATAATGTTTTATCTCAAAAGTCCCTTTGATACTTTCAGTGTTAAATCGAGTTTATTCCATAAGGCAATAGTGCATGCACAGATCTGTATAATGTAACAGTGTTTCGTTAAAAACTCTTAGAGATAATATCAACTCTAAATTGAACCTTCATATTAAGGATGCTTAAAACCTCACTCATAAATAAAACACCATTTGCAAGAAGGAAATAAATGAACTCGTAGGAAAAAGACTTGCAGAAATAAAATAAGGAACTTTAACTTGCAAAAATGGAAACGCACCGGTGCAAGAAACTAATTACACTCTTCTTGCAAAAAGGAAATAAAATATGCATCACAAGAAAGCATGAAAGGTAAATAAACACGACTTAACCTAAATGCTTCAGATCCGAATCACATGATTAGCAAAGAAGAACCTGTAACTTATGAAAAGAAACCAAACGTAACTTGCTTCAAAACCTTGCATAAAAAATGTAAGTTAAACACACCTCACAATAAAGGGAGAACGAGTTGGGTTGGTTGGACCCTATCCAAACAGTTTGTTTCCCTGCTACAATATCTGGAACTTTAGTAGCTCAAATAATGCATCACAAATATTTCAAGACAAGAAAATGAATGACTAGCATAGCTCCTTGGATTAACTCAACTATTTGTTGCAAGTATACATTGAAGCTTTGAATCCAGCCTCAAACTAATCATAGGGAAGGGGGAAGAGCCCCCTAATCTTGATCCAACAGCATAGATGGAAAATGATTGATTTTCTCCTCCACTACTACCCAACTAGGCTTGAAGCCATAACTCTTCTTTCATAACCTTTTACATTACCAGTTTGGCATTAAACAAGCCAATCGTTTGCAACAACATGGAGATTAAATCCCAACTAATTATCATCAATAGAATATCAATACAACCATTTCCCTATTGACATAATGGAGATTTACCACAAATTTTACAAAACTGGGCATTTTCTAGAATTCTGGAAAAAATGGTATTTTTAACAAACTTCCTCTAAAGAAGACTTTGTATCTTCTTAATTATGAATCTGGGAAAGTTGTTTGGAGGAAATCTAGTTTGTTATGTTTAAAACAATAACCTTTCTCAGAATTGTCTGGTTCAGCTCCATTGCCTCGTAAATTGTGCCTGAAGGTGACTGTTTGGGTACTTGTGAAATCTGAGACCTTGAAATTCTGGAAAAATAATGTAATTTTAGAAAAGATCCTCAAAGACCCTCATGTAACTTTTCAACCATTACGGATTTTAGAAATCTATTTGAGTCTTATTCAATTTGATATATTGGGACCAAAACCCATGTGCCATAATTTCTCCATTCGCCTTCATTTGCACGGAAAACGAGACAGAAGTTGGCCGTTTGGAAACTGCTGCGAATTCGCGGCTAAAGCATTAATGATTCTCTAAATATAAATCCATACGACCTGGGTGTATCTTAGCTTATGTGGAAGTGTATTTTGAACAAAAAAATCTTTCATATTTGCCTAGAAATATATCAATGTATGAAAGCCCCAAATTGGTGCAGGCATGTTGGTGCAAGCACAACTGGTGCAGGAATGTTGGTGTAGGAGTGTTGTAAAAACTGAATTGGTGCAGGAATTTGATGTGTGGTGTAGGAACCATTGTCACATAGGTAAGAAGGTAATTGACCATGTTTAAACCTGCAAACACAAAAACCATCATTAATAATGGCTTAAATGTCAAATCTTGTTAAAACAAGGGAGATGTGTTACACAATAAATATTACTTTATCGCTTCTAAGAATACACAAAATGTTGACAATAACAATACAATATAAGCAAAAGAACGAGGGATTTCCAAATAAAAATGGATATAAAACAAGACAAAATAGAGGCCTAACATCCCCCCATGTTGATCATCTTGCATGTCCCCATGCAAGCAAACCAATTGTTATATTGTCGCTCCCTTGCAAACAAAAATAATTCAATATCCATGCAAAATTTACTGCTATATGTGATTGTCCTGACAATGGAGATATATGTTGGTTTATTGTTGGATTACTCACTCATTAATATTTATTCCAACAAAATATGATACCAAGGAAAAAGATGCTAAACTACAAGGATAGTGTCATAATGAAATAGACAACCATCAAAATTTCAATAAAGCTTCATAAGAGTAGCCTTAGATAGAAGTTTTTCACCTCAATAGCCTCATTACAAATATAAGTGACATGATTTGAAAGTAACAACCTTAAATATGGATGGAAATAGGGAAAAATAAACATAACAAAACAATACATTTCCATGATGACCATCTTACCATTACCCAAGCATATAATTGATGCTCCTCTTGTTCAAGCAAAGTGAATCACGTGCACTAAGGGTCCCACATCCATAAAAACCAAATTATTTCTGAAATATAGAACTCAAAAGAACATTACTAAAAGGATCTTAAAGCCATTCTCAGAGAGATATGATAATGAGTTCAGGGGAAGACGAAAACAACCAGGTAAATCATAGTGTAAAATTAACTTTAATACCACAAGCATGGCCCTGCTGCCAGCAGGCATCTATAGCCTTGGCAGGGATGCTTTTTAACCCAATGAAATGCTTGTATCCCACCTGTTAGATATAGATTCAGAGTCATTTAAAAGAATTTAATTTGATTTGGGAATTAACTGAAGGCCATTGTCCTAGCTTGGTAACCAGCGAATGACAGTGCCATTCACAAGAGATAACAAGAATGAACAAGCCAACTTGTGATGAGACCTCTTGTCTTCCAGCTTTTCAACTGAAATCCATTACCCTGGCTTGGTGACCAATGGTGGTAATGTCATTCTCGTTAAGACCCATGATCATAGTAGGTCGGCTCGTAATGAGACCTCCTATCCCTCAATTAATCTGTTTATGTTAAAAAAAAATATGATTATGATCAACCTTAAATAGGTTACTTAATAGGTGGGGAGGAAAATCAGCTCCTTAAGAGCACAGGATGGCATGAAAAGTTTTTAATTACTAATATTTACTGGTTGGTCCTTCTACCCTAAAGACTAATTTTAAAGAAGACATCTCAGATAATGACTAAAAGATTCCTCAAGTTGATCATGCTAGGGTTCTTATGAGTGCTCATTATGGTTTTATAGGAGTGGTCCACCATAGGAGGCTTTTCATCCATACCTTCGAAGAGAAACTTGAAAATATTTCTTGGATGGAAGTATGTTAAGCTTATGAATGGAAAGTATGACAATAACAATCCCCCTAACTGACCCAATGAATAATATCAACCAATAATCAAAGTCACTTTATAAAATATGAGGCATTAAGAGTGAATTGCTTCTGACAAGTCTTACCACAAGAGTGCATTATGACAAAAATTTCAATAGTTGTTCCTTACGAATTGAAGTTTCAAGAGTGCTGCTATAACGATTTTATTCCAAATGACATTTTTATTTATTGTTTCTATATTACCCTACCCTAATTTAAAGCGAGGAAGATTTCCTTCAAGTGTAGGAATACTTCAAATGTAGCCATGTGCATAACAAAATACTAAATACACTCACATTCGGGTTTAAAATGCAAAATTTAACACATATCGGAGTATGAGAAACCAACTTACTTACTCGATATGGTACCAAGAGTTTTTGAATGATGAGGGAATGGGGTGTACTAACAATTGTTTGGAACCAGGATTCAATAGGACACACATATTCATGTTTCTCCAACTTGTATACGTCTTCCACAGCTTGAAGTTTTCTCTCTTCGGGATTGACAAGGATGGTTAAGGGAAACTCTAGGCTTTTCTTCTTTGTGAGCTTCAACAACAGTTTTTGAACAAGTTCCAATCATAGATTTCTGCTCTAATGGTTTATGGATTAAAGTTCCTTCCCAAGGTAAATGTTGTGTGGTAATAGGGGAAGTTTCTGGATTCACTCCTCTCGCCTCTCTAAAAGATATTAAATTACATTTGATAGGGGAGTGAATAGGGAAAATAGGTGTTTTAAATTGATGTGCAACTTGATTGTTGAAATTATGGTTTGTTTGCACAAATGGTTGGGACCATAGAGAGGGATAACATGGTGGTACATTGGACAGGAATTGCAACTATTGTGGCTTAGGTAATGTAATTTGCATGGGGAATTTCCCTAGAGAGGAGGCTGCAAACCATGCTTGAGGCTGTGGGAATATCTGGCTTGAGCGAGGGGGCCATTGCGGGAATATGGTGGGGAATCAAAGGAGGATTATAAGTCTGTGATGGAACTGTGGGGTTGTAGATGTTTTGAGGAACCTGCTGGGGACAATAAATATTACTCCAAGTATTAAATGATGATGAGTTCTGAGTTATACCTGGTGGTCGATTTATTTCCTTACTTGATTCTTTAAATACCTGTTGAACCCCCGACAATGATGGGAAATAATTTGTTGAATGGTCCTCCTTACACTACTTCCATTCTTCCTGCAAATCATCCAATTGTAAATTTAGAAAAGATTTTGTAGCTCCTATTTTTGTAGTAGATTCCAAAAATTCAGAAGAAAGTTCTCGAGAATTCTTACTGACCTTGGAGATTCCTCTTGAATAACTAATGCATAATTTACAAACATCATCATATGGTAAGTGAGAAACATCACCTGCTCCTATCACATTTAAAGGTTCTAAAAATTCATCTTTGATTCCTTTGAGTAGGAGTGTTTTCAAGGTCTCTTTTACCAAATTCTTATGTTTTGATTTTTGGATGTTGTATCTAAATCATTCCACATAATCCTCCAATCTTTCATTTTCCCTTTGTTTTATTCCAAAAATATCTTCACCAGCCTGGCAATAGTCTTGATATTTCTCCAAGAATACATTCTTTGAATGTCTTCCCATTTTTGAATGCAGTTCCCACCAAGGCTCATGAACCATCGGAGAGCTGCTCCTTGAAGAGTAAGAGGAAACACTTGCAACCTTTGAGAATTAGTACAATAACCATATCCCCTATAGAGTATTTCAAACTCAAATAAGAATGTATCTGGGTCTTCATTTTCCAAACCATGAAATTTTGGTAGTGCAGATGGGGGAATATTATGCATTTAAGCCACTTCAAGATCTTTGGTAGGAAATTCAAAAGTAACAATGTTTTCTATTTCTTGCCAAAATAAAAGAGGTTCTCCATGTACTACTTCGAGACTCCTTTTTTGAATGTTCCTGGAAACTAATCAGTGAAATAGGTGCATTGAATGATTGATATTAGCCTCAAAACTCTTCATTGAAAAATGCCTTGAAATACCATTTCTCTATCTTTACAAGATAGTTGGTATATATTATTAGCACGTGGTTGAATAGATAAAGGGGGGGTTCTTACAGAACCCAAGAAATGAAAAAAAAAACTTAAAACAATGCAGGAAAGAAACAAATTCAAAGTAAATAAAATTCGCAAAAAAACTAGGTAAAGATAAAACCAAACTACAACAATTTACCAAGGTCAATCCCCTAAGCACCTCCCCGGCAAAGGCACCAAAATGTTGGGCGTAATAAACAACCTAACGTTTAATTGTCAATCCGGGAGTTCATAAACTTAAAATCGCAACACAAGAAATGCCAGAGAAAGACTTTAGCAACCTGCACTAGTTAATAAAATGACATCACAATGTTCTCGAAATTGGATTCACTCAAGAAAAATAATTGTCACAAACTTGAGGAAAGGAACTTCAAATCAATCTCGATCAATGAAAGATAAATATCTAAGACTGAGTTTAATGTAGTTGTAGGACAAATAAATAATTAAACTATTAAGAACATTTGTCCTTGTTAAAGATTTTCCTTCCTACACTGAACCATCGTTCCTGCACTGCAACAACGTTCCTGCATTGGAACAATGTTCCTGTACTGAAGCAATGTTCCTGCACTGGAAGTATGTAATGTTCCTGTACTGGGTTTCCAAACCACTTGTAGAAAATGAAAAGGGTGTTAACTAAGAATAAATTGCAAGGTGAAACAAAGCTAAGAAAATAAACACTCATAAGCAAAAGGCTCTTTAACTAATAATGCATTTGAAAATGAAAGACGCTTTGAAAGTCAAAGAAAATCCTTGCTAAAATAAGAAAACTTCTTGCATGTGACAAATAAATATTTGATCCAAATAAAAATAGGCTTCTTCGTGAGATGATTATTTAAAATTTGAATTAGATCTACACTTTATTATGAATAATGTTTTAGCTCAAAAGTCCCTTTAATAATTTCAGTGTTAAATCGAGTTTATTCCACAAGGCAATAGTGCAAGCACAGATCTGTATAATGTAACAGTGTTTCGTTAAAAGCTCTTAGAGATAATATTAACTCTAAATTGAACCTTCATACTAAGGATGCTTAAAACCTCACTCATAAACAAAACACCATTTGCAGAAGGAAATAAATGAACTTGTAGGAAAAAGACTTGCAGAAATAAAATAAGGAACTTTAACTTGCATAAATGGAAATGCACTGGTGCAAGCAACTAATTACACTCTTCTTACAGAAAGGAAATAAAATATGCATCACAGAAAAGCATGAAAGGTAAATAAACACAACTAAACTTGAATGCTTCATATCTGAATCATGCGATTAGCAAAGAAGAACTTGTAACTTATGAAAGAAACCAAACGTAACTTGCTTCAAAACCTTGCATAAAAAATATAAGTTAAACACACCTCACGATAAAGGGAGAACGAGCTGGGTTGGTTGGGCCCTAGCCAACCAACTTGCTTCCCTACTACAATATCTGGAACATCAGTAGCTCAAATAATGCATCACAAATATTTTGAGACAAGAACATGCATGACTAGCGTAGCTCCTTCGATTAACTCAAATATTTGTTGCAAGTATACATTGAAGTTTTGAATCCAGCCTCCAACTGATCATAGGGAAGGGGGAAGATCCCCCTAATCTTGATCCAACAACATAGATGGAAAGTGACTGATTTTCTCCTCCACTACTACCCAACTAGGCTTGAAGACATAGCTCTTCTTTCATAACCTTTTACATTACCAGTTTGGCATTAAACAAGCCAATTGTTTGCAACAACATGGAGATTGAATCCCAACTAATTATCATCAATATAATATCAGTACAACCGTTTCCCTATTGAAATAATGGATATTTACCACAACTTTTACAAATCTGGGAATTTTCTAGAATTTTGGAAAAAATGGTATCTTTAACAAACTGCCTCTAAAGAACACTTTGTATATTCTTAACCATTACAAATCTGGGAAAGTTGTTTGGAGGAAATATAGTTTGTTATGTTTAAAACAATAACCTTTCTCAGAATTGTCTGGTTCAGCTCCATTGCCTCGGAAATTGTGCCTGAAGATGACTGTTTGGATACTTGTGAAATCTGAGATCCTGAAATTCTGGAAAAACAGTCTAATTTTATAAAATTGCCTCAAAGACCCTTATGTAATTTTTCGAGAATTATGAATTTTAGAAATATGTTTGAAGCTTATTCAATTTGCTATACTGGGACCAAAACCCATGTCCCATAATTTCTCCATTCACCTTCATCTGCATGGAAAACGAGGCAGAAGTTGGCCATTTGGAAACTGTTGAAAATACGGGGCTGAAGCATTAATGATTCCCCAAATATAAATCCATCCAACCAAGGTGTATCTTAGCTTATGTGGAAGTGTTCAAAAACCATTTTGAACAAAAACCTCTTTCATATTTGCCTAGAAATGTATCAATGTATGAAAACCCCAAATTGGTGTAGGCACAACTGGTGCAGGAATGTTGGTGTAGGAGTGTTGTAAAAACTAAACTGGTGCAGGAATTTGATGCGTGTTGCACGAACCATTGTCACATAGTTAAGAAGGTAATTGACCATGTTTAAACCTGCAGACACAAAAACCATCATTAATAATGGCTTAAATGTCAAATCTTGTTAAAACAAGGGAGTTGTGTTACACAATAAATATTACTTTATCGCTTCTAAAAATACACAAAATGTCGACAATAACAATACAATATAAGCAAAAGAACGAGGGATTTCCAAATGAAAATGGATATAAAACAAGACAAAATAGAGGCCTAATAGTTAGTGCAGAGGCTAATCTATTAGCCAAAAGGGCTAGAGTTAGAAATGAAAGAAGAGTAACTATAAAAGAGGAAACTTCATCCTCAAACATTAAAATAGATAGTTTAGCCAAAAGTATGGAGAGATTAATGGATAGGTTAGATAACATAGAAAGGAAACCCCAATGGGATAACAAGCAAGGTCCACAAGTTAGAAACCCAAATTTTAGGAAAAAACAAAACACTGGAAAACCTAGGGAAACTGGGCTGGATCAAAACATCAGGCCACCTTTTCAAGAAAACTATGCTAAGAGTTCACATCAATAGGATCTAGACCAAGACACGCAAATAAACTTAATGGGAATAAACGATGAAGACCCTGTTTTTCTGACCCAAGATGAATAGGAACTGTATATGTTGCAGCAATTACAGTTGCAGTCTGGTGAGTCATTTGACTACAAACAGGGATATGACTCTGCCATATTTGAGGTTCATAAACAGTATAATATTAGGAGAAAAAAGAATGTTGATGTCCCTGATAAAACTAAGAAAAAAACGCAAAATCAAACTAAGAAAATAAAAGAAGCCCCTGCTTCAAAAATGCTCCAAATTCTCCCTATGGAAAACCCAAAACCTTCTAGCCCTAAAATTGTAGACATAACCCCTGATCAACCTTCTCCATCCACTTCAAATCAAGTTGTTCCACCTAAGAAACCAATAGACAAATCTCAAAACACTAGAACTGAAGTCTCACAAAAAGAGATACCCATTGAAGAAAAAGAAGACAAATCTACTCAAACCTCTGCCCCAAGAATTCAAAACCTGCAAACCAGGAAAAATATCCTCTACCATCCAGCTTAAGAACAGAGATATCCAAACTAAAAATATCAGTTCCTTTAACAGAACTGATTAAAAATTAAAATTATAAAATCGCAGATAACCCAAACTTTAGACATTGCCGAAAATAAGGATTTTGTCAACGTGTTTGATGACCAACTAGAACTCATATTTGGTCGAGATGTTAATGGAAAACCACATGAAGGAGGAGTTCCACCTTTTTACATTAGCCTTAATATCCATGACAAAATTATGCATAATGCAATGTTAGATTCTGGGGCATCTCACAACTTAATGCCCAAAACAGTGATGGAGAAATTAAACCTAGACATTACAAGACCTTACAAAGATTTATTCTCATTTGACTCCAGTTAGGTAAAATGTCTAGGATTGATTAAAGATCTGTGTGTCAATTTAGTCCAGTATCCTGCCAAAAGCATCCTTATGGACATTGTAGTTGCAGATATCCCACCAAATTATGCCATGTTGTTATCCAAATCATGGGGAGCCAAACTTCAGGGATCTTTAGAACTAGATATGTCATGCAACAATCATTGTTTTTGGTCAACCAAAGAAATTATACAGAGACACCTTAATGAAGTATATGGTAAGTAGCCAGGATTGGCCTCAAAACTTTCCTATCTACCTCGTACACTCTGATATGGATTCTCTTATCCTATATAACACTAATCAAACATAAGAGAAAATTGCAGCCATTGCTACTCAAGAACCAAATGAAATTGCAGTTTCTACAAAAAAACGAAACAGAACAAACTACAAAATTATTAAATAAACAAAAAAATCAGAATGTTGTAGTTGATGAAAAGTTTGTTGTACCAGATAGTGTAAATATAGATCATGAAATGTTGTGGCATTTATATTTTGATGGTTCAATCAATAGATTAGGAGCAAGAGCAAGAGTTTGGATATATAATTTAGAAAATGATTACTCAGAAGGTCATGCATATAGATTGAATTTCAAATGTACTAATAACATAGTTGAGTATGAGGCCTTAATTTTAGGTCTGAGGTTAGTTAAAAATCTAGGAGCTAAAAGACTTTCTGTCATGGGAGACTCTGAACTAATTGTAAACCAGATTAATGGTGTATATATGATGAAAGACCCTAGATTAGGTTGTTATAGAGAAACTATTGTCGAATTAATTAACACTTTCCTTGAAACAAAGCTTGCAGTAATTCCCAGAAAGCATAATATGCAAGCCCATAGTTTAGCTATGTTTGCCAGTACCTGTAAATTACCTTTCCAGCCTAACCATCAGTACACTGCTGAAGTTAGGCATAGACCTGCAATTCCAGATAATTTAAAGAATTGGCAAATATTTTTTGATGATAAACAAATAAATAACTTTTTGACTTTAGAGGAGGAATTTAGCAATAACAATACAGACATTGATACATCAATAGATCTTGACATCAAGAATGAACTAGAAATAAATGAGATAGAAGCTGATGAAATAAATAGGTTTAACCCTACTAAATCCATGAAATCAGATGTAAATAACTTAGAGCAAATTGAGATTGATGAAATAATCAGTGAAGAAACCGAAGTAATTAATCTCAAAGATAATTCCTTACCTAAGGGATTAACCCCTCTGGAAGACTTATTTGATTCAAATGATATTCCTAGGAAGCCTAAGATGGAACCTTTAAGGTCTGATATCAAAGAAAGTAATATAGGCACGAATGAAAGTCCTAAAATCGTTAAACTTTCAAAATCATTACCCCCAACTGAGAAAGTGAAATACCTTGAACTATTGAAGGAGTTTCATGATGTCTTTGCTTGGAGTTATGAGGACCTTAAATCCTATGACACCAACATCATCCAGCACACAATTCCTATTAAGGAAAATCAAAAGCCTTTCAAACAAAAAATTAGGAGGATTAATCCTGTCTTATTACCTGCAATTGAAAAAGAAATACAGAGGATGTATGATGCCAAAATAATAGCACCAATCAGATTTTCTGATTGGGTCTCAAACTTAGTGCCAACTAGGAAGAAAACTGGTGAGATCAAACTTTGTGTTGATCTCAGAAACCTCAACAAAGTGTCACTGAAAGACAACTACCCTCTTCCCAAAATGGACCACATTTTACAAAGAGTAGTTGGAGCAACCAGAATCTCATTGTTGGATGGGTTTTCTGGTTACAATCAAATCTTGGTACATCCTGATGACCAACCCAAAACTGCCTTTACTACTCCTTGGGGCACATTTATGTATGTAAAAATTCCTTTTGGACTAATGGATGCAGGAGCCACTTTCCAGAGGTCTATGGATATAGCTTTCGCAAGAGAAATCCATGACTTCCTTGTAATTTATCTAGATGATATTACTGTATTTTCAAAATCTGACAATGAGCATCTAGATCATTTAAGGAAAGTTTTTATTAAATGCAGGAAATTTGGTATTTCCTTAAACCTCAAAAAATCATTGTTCGGGTTAGAAGAAGGAAAGTTATTATGTCACATAATTTCAAAAGATGGTATAAGAATAGACCCTGCTAGAATAGAAACCATCCTGCAAATAAAGCACCCTAGGAACATTAAAGAGTTACAAGCTTTCTTAGGTAAAATTAATTTCCTTAGAAGATTTATATCTAATTTAACATATTTAATTAGATCATTAAATAACATGCTGAAAAAGGATTCCACTGTAAAATGCACTGTTGAGCCTAAAAATTCTTTTGAAGACATCAAACTAGCCTTGACCAAAAACCCTGTGTTAATTAGTCCTAAATTTGATAGATATTTCATCTTGTTTTCCTTTTCTTCTGAGCATACAATTGTTGCAGTTTTGCTGCAGAAAAATGACCAAGGCTATGAACAATCCATTGCTTTCTTTAGCAAAGAACTAAGAGATGTCGCCCTGAAATATAATATAACGGAAAAACAAGCTTTGGCTTTAGTCAAAGCCATTAAGGACTTTAGGGTATACATATTATATTCTCGTATAGTGGCCTATGTTCCTAATTCAGTTGTTAAGGACACCCTAACTCAGGAGGGTCCTTATAGAAAAAGGGGACAGTGGATTGCCACTATTTTGGAGTATGATATAGAAATCAAAACTTCGAAGTTAATAAAGGGCCAAGGTTTAGCCAAACTCATGGATGAATCGAACTGTCAGGCCTTAGATATAAACTTTATTGTAGCTATAGACAATGAAGAGGAGATGGCAACTCCACTGATCAGCCATGCCTTTCTTGATTCACCTTGGTATGTTGATATTATTTATGTTTTACTAAATTTACAAGCTCCTCTTGAATTATCTAGAACCAAAAGTAGGTTTTTGAAGATGAAATCCTTAAAATTTTACATATTGGATAATTCTCTGTTTTGGAAATATCATGAAGGTATTCTTCTTAATTGTCTATTAAAAGATTAATCTATTAAAGTTATGGAAGAGTTTCATGCGGGTGACTGTGGAGGACACCTTTAGTGGAAGACTATGGCAGATAAAATCCTTAGAGCTGGTTTTTACTGGCCTACCTTGTTTGCTGATGTCAAAAAGTATGTGACCTCCTGTCACAAATGCCAAATCTTTGAGGGAAAGAAAAAGCTCTTACCTTTACCCCTCAAACCTATCTCTGCAGAAATACCTTTTCAACAATGGGGTTTAGACTTCATTGGTGAAATTCACCCACCCTCCTCTACCCAACACAAATGGATCCTCACTGCCACAGACTACTTTACAAAATGGATAGAGGCCATACCTTCAAGGCAAGCCACAGATACTGTAATCATAACCTTCCTTGAAGCCAATATTCTATCAAGATTTGGATGCCCAACTAAGCTCATTACTGATAATGCAGCAGCCTTTAAATCCAAAAAAATGATAGATTTCTGCAATAAATACCATATCACCCTTGGCCATTCCACAGCCTATTACCCTCAAGGTAATGGACTAGCAGAATCCTCGAACAAAATCCTAGTAAACATTATCAAGAAATTACTAGAAGACAACAAGAAAACATGGAATAAAAAGTTAGTCAATGCCTTATGGGCAGACAGATTAACTACAAAGAAATCAATTGGTACTTCTCCCTATCAACTTGTATATGGGATGGAAGTTGTCTTTCCATCTTCCTTGGGAGTACCAATAATGAAAATACTTCAAGAGTTTCAGGTTGAACTGAATATTATTCAAAGAAGAATCAATCAAACTATTCATCTACAAAAAACCTGAGAGGAGGTCTATGTTAGATCTCAAATTATGCAAGAAAAAATTAAAAAGATCTTTGACAAAAGAACCAAGGCTGAAGATTTCTATATTGGTGACAAAGTGCTTAGGTGGGACTCAAGGAGAGAAGATAAAGGTAAACATGGTAAATTTGATTTCCTGTGGAAAGGCCCTTATGTCATGTATGCTAACAGAGGTAATAACGCCTTCTTCCTAAGAGAACTTAATGGTATAGATGCAGAACTAGGGCCATTGAATGGTCGAATGCTAAAACATTATTTTCCACCAAGTTAACCAGCATGTTGCTAATTATCATTTTCCATTGTACATACCTTATTAACCAAGTCTAGTTTGGATTGGATGATTATCTTATAAATTTTAGAGTAAAATCTAAAGTTATTAAGGTATAACATCATAGAGTGAAAAATAAAACCATTTGCAAGCTAAGCCAGAGTCAATCATTTCAAGGCCACTGATCTTCAAAGTTCTTGACATCTTCCAAAATATGTCATCCCCAAGTGGAGCCACTATTAGGTTCCTATACCAATAGGTGTCATAATTTTGAATTGACTTTTCCTCAAGCTTGTAATATGTACATACTTTGCTTTCTGCAAATAGTTTTCCATATTTAAAAAATAAAAAGAGGGTATGTCCTAAAAGAATAATCAAAGGACAAAAAAGAAACAAAAGTTCAAAAAATAAAGAAAAATTGAAAAGAATATATATGAAACCAAAAATAAAACAGACCATGAAAGTGTGCAAATCCAAATGCCACTACTATTTACTTTTTCATGCAAAATAATGATTGTGTGCAACTTGTTAAAATTCCATAATCCATGATAGTCAAATAGTGCAATCTTGACTATTTCATGTTTTAAATTTCGTGTTATAGATAGAGAATAAAGTTTAATCTTGGCAGATTAATAGATAGGTAGAGAAATAAAAATGATCTCAACAGTTTAATCTGATCCATTGGAAGAAAAAAGGTTAGATTTATATAGTTTTATTCAAATAAAAAATAAGGTATTAAAGAGTTTTCTAGCTCAAGTGCACCCATGCAGAAGAAGAAAAAATGTTAGGTATGAAAGGGTAAGTAGAAGAAACTTGCAAAATGGACTATGTGGTCAAAATATTAAGCACGTTTGACATGCTCAAATCATAATGTGCAGGTACATTCATCAAAGTACAAAGCTAAGCAAAAGTGACCTTAACTAACTCCCCCTCCTTCCACAAGTTTTCCCCTTTCATGTTTATTAATTTGACATCATCCCTGAAAATACCCCTTTTCCCATCCATTTTTACCCTTACTTCAATATTTTATATCTTCCCCTAGAAATTCCCTTTAAGATCCCTTCCCCCTTGTTAAAATCATCATCATGGGCCATAAATCCCTTTCCTAGGGTAAAAACCTTACCCCCCCCTGTTGTCAAAAGTCAATTTTCCCTTTTTCCTAATCAAAAAACCCATAAATCAACTTATACTAAGTTGAAAAACGCTTTTGCTTTGCAAAAACCCGCCCAATCAAACATCTAAACTAATCCCCAATTAGTTTAATTAAATAGGTTTAAAGTGTGTGGACCCCGCCTTGACCAGTCCCCCAATCCCCCCGCACATCTTTCCAGTGCGACCACCATCTGATTAACTCCCATCGCATCCAACGGATGTCGCTCCATTTCGTGCGCTTTCTATCCCTGAGCTTTAACGGCCCGATAGCATGCAAAATGGGTGGCTTTGCTTGAGCTCGATTTCGCGACATGGCACCATCGTGTCATTTCGTGCCCCCCCTAGATTTTACCACCATGCCCCCAAAAGTGGTGCGAAAAGGGGCAAAACCACCCTCTCAAAACCAGTCACTATTCCTGACCAATTTCGCGCTTTCTCTAATTTTTCGCCCAATAAAGCCCTGCAAACATCGTTTTCATGTTTTTTTTTATCATCTATACATTCAAAGCCTGAGATTTCTTGTGCACCTGAAGTCTACAAACCACCAAACAACTACCAGACACCATCTTGCCTCCAGCACTCGTCCAGAGCCACCACCTGTCACCTGCAACCTAAGACCCTCAACTAAATTCACAACACCAACCTCTGGTTCTAGGTATTCTGCAAAACTACACCACATTTACCCCTTTAATATAAAAAGTTCAATTATTTAAGATTGAATAAACTTAATTTAGCTTTCCTACACGCGAATTAAGCAATTTTCACCCAGACCCTTAAAAACACTATAAAACCCAGACCACTGGTCGAACCCGGCGAAATCAATTTCCAATTTTTACCTCTGTTTTCCACACAATGTCTACCCCCATTTCCATGAATGTTAATCCTATATCAACCCCAGACCTTGACCAAGATCACCTACCCTTGGTTGATAGGGATTTTTAAATTAAAGATACATCCTCCGCCTCTGAAAGAATGAAGCTCCACTTCTGGAGCAAAGACAGATTTTTAAACCATGTTGGTGATATTCACCTCTAGGAGTCAAATCTCCCCCTCTACTCATTCCCAAAATTCCACAACCTCCCAGAAAATATCCACTATTGTCAGATCTACTACATCCCTAGCTAGATAGTTGTAGTAGCCCCCAATGAACATTTGCTCTTCACTATCACTCTGGAATCGATCAATCAAATGTTACAGGTCCAACCCAGCCCAAATTTAGCTCCTTTGTCCATTGGAGGACTTCTAAAACTGTACAATTCTATTGATGAAAACAAAGCTAAGCAAGTGTTCAAGAATTTTATAGTTGCAGAGAAACATACACCAAATTTTACTCCTCCATACATGGCCCCCATATTTTCACAAACTGCCAAGAATATTATCACCATGGTATCTTCCATCCTTGGATACAGGACAGATGAACATGTAGATGAAGTTACTTTTGCATTCTTGTCCCTTTTTACCCCTGGTAAACCTCCTGCCATCAAGTTTTATTATGCTCAGTTCATTGCAGATAAAATGCATGAACAACTCATCAGGTTGCCCACTGAAAGAGTGTTTAAATTCTCTGCAGTATTGTATTATTTGTTTTTGTACTATCAAACTGATAAATTCCCAATGAAGATCATAAAATGTGATAGTAGAGGAAAAGAGAGGTTTGTGCTCTATTGGACACCTATTGTCCAGAGATATTCCACTGTCACTAATTATAAGGACTTCATAGATTCCTTTGCCCACCCAGTGATGAATATGTTGACAGGGACTGTGCAACCTAGGATTAGTCCTCAGATCAAAAAGGTACTTCAGCTGGCTAAAAACAGTAAAGTAGGAGACTGGTACTTGTACCAGAATCACACAGAGATCAGAATCTATGGCTGCCATCTGGCTCCATATAAATTACCAAAGTATCTTCCCTTGAGAATTTTTGCCTTGGAATATTTCAGGCAAATCATCAACTCCGATGACGTCCACTTCATGGCTGCAAGGAAGAAGACCCAATTCAGAGTCAAAAGTGAACTGGGCCCCTTTATTTGCAATAACAGACAAGCTGGGCTAGAGGTATAAAGTATGCTAGAAGGTTTAAAATTTACCAAAATATTTGTGTGGCAGTATGACCCCCATGGAGCAATAAACAAAATGAGAACTAGGGTCAAACTAGCTCCTTATGCACACTATTCAGTGCCTGAAATTGAAATATATGCCAACCAAACTGAATGGTTGGAAAACACTTTATTGGATAGAGATAGCACAATTTTTCATACTAAAAATGCTCTGTATGATATTGAGCAACAGATTGACTTGAGTGAGTTCCTGCAGGTCCCAGATGTAGGGCAAAGGATGGATGCTCCCTCTGCATTGCAAACACCTTTGAATCAAGAAAAAAACCCCAAAAACAGAGAAGAGACTTCCAATTCCCAAATGGAAACAGTGGATGAGCAAGCAGACCGAAGGAAAAGGAGAAAACTGAATCCTGTATCTAAATAGGAAGAACAGAGTGAGGCAGAAGGAACAAAGTCAGAACCACAGTCAGAACCACGGCCAGACACAGCAAGTCAGAAAGGGAAAGAGGCAGAGGAAACAAATAACCCACCACCTCTAACACGTAGTTGATAGAAAGACATAAATCAGCAGAGGTTTCTTCCTATGTCAGACCAGCTAACAAAGAAAAAACCATTAAGGATAGATATAAGGAGATTAAAATGAGAAATGAAAAATTGAAAGCTAAGACATGTGCTTAGTATTTCAAGCATTCAGCTCCTAACCAGACAAGACTAATGTCTGCATTTGATATTGAGGAGGGAAAGATGCAAATGTCATATATGCATCCAACAATGCCACAACCCAAATCTGCAGCAGATTATAAGAAGGCCACATTTGAAGTATTGGCAAAGGACATCCATCCTGTGGACCAAATAGAATTTCATAAACAAGCTAGAGAAATGATATACTCCACCTTGACTAGTAAGGCCATGGATGCATACAGGAGTCCTTAAATAATACTATTGCACAATTTAAACTCGAAGAGGCCTCCTCCAGTGCTAAAGACACAAGGATCAAATCCTTAGAAGACCTGATCATTGAGCTGGGCCATGACCCAAACGACATAAAGGCTACTGAGTAGTTGATAAGAAAGAAGAATGAAGACATTGCAGCCCTAAAAAAACATCTCAAACTGCCTCATTCACAGCACCCTCAAACAAAAGAAGTCCTAGTGAGCCAAACTACCCAGTAGGAAATGCTTGACTTAGTGTTGCAATTGAACACCCAACTGAAAGAAATGGAAAAATAAATGGACAAGTTGACCACGTAGACCAGCCTCCAGGAAGATGTAGCCACTGTTATCCCAACAGTCACCACAGCAGTACATCTATATTGGTTGAAACATTAGCTCCTACAGCTCCATTGGCCACTGCATTGCTTGCAACAGCACCATCTACTTCAGCAACAGGGTCGACCGCAGTGGATTCTATAGGTGATGAAGCCAACAAGTTGGAGAAAGCAAGGGAAGAGATGTCCCTCAAAGCTATTGAAATTTGGAAATTGGAAGAGAAAGTAAACAGTTTGGAGACAAACTGTAAACTTACTCAAATTATGAATAAAGAGGAACAGTGCAAGGTAGCAAGATTAACTAAGAGGATAAAGAATCTAGAGAAATAAATGACTCTAGGTGAGCCACTGGGACAGGAAAAAGAAAAGCTGTGGGCCAATACCATTGACTTTGTCAATGATATTTTTCCATCCATTCAGGTAATTTTTTAGCAGATTGATCTGGTTAAAGAGGCCATAGAGGCAATTCAAAAGGTCAAAATAGAGTTGGAAGGGATGCCAGAAGAGGCAACCAGGATCATCGACTTTTTGAATTCCAAAAACAAATATGAACTGGAATAATTGGATATTAGTGACAAGATAGGGACAATCCTAGAAGTAATAAGAGTCCTTACTAAAAGGAATTTGATGCACAACTTGGAAGACAAGTGTCAGACTATGCAGCTTTCTATTGATGCATTTAAATTCAAATTTGACACTTTGATGCAGAACGGTTTACCAAATCCTTTGGTAATTAATGACAAATTGATGACACAAGAAGACTGCAACAAGAAGCTCAGGGAAGTGGCCAAAAATCAAGTCAACAATGCAGCCATTCACAACACAGCAAAACAAGGGATGCCCTCTGGTAAAGTCCTTTACCAAGCTTTGGAGAACTTGTTTTACCTCCAGCATGAGGTAAAACACCTATTTGTAAATAAGCCCACATTTTCTAAGTACACAGAGGCTGATGAGGTCTTCAGAAAGTTCAAAAAAATTCAGTTACCAACTGAGGACAGATGGGAGCAACTAATTGACTTACTTTAATTCAAAGTAAGTCCAACAATTAACACAGTTTGGTAAAAACCAGACTGGTTAAAGTAAATGGTCAGATGTACCAATCAAAGAGTGTCAGAGTCAAATAGTATCAGTGAAAGAAGATAAGTCAAAGAGAATAAAATGACAGCTAAAAGATCAACCAGCTAAATATCAAAAGAAATTAGATATAATAGTGCCAGAAAAGAAATCAGTTAGAAAGGTGGCATTACCTTTTTAGAATTAGATATTTTTTACCTAAAATAAATCCCAAGTTAGTTTGGAATATTTTGTAAATAATTTTGTATAAATATTTCATAATTCGAAGTATGTAGTGTGGATTTTACTAGACATTTCTATAGACTTTTTTATCAGAAGACCCGGAGGGTTATTGTATCATTTGCTGAGCCAGCAAGCTGGATTGATAAATAAAGATCAGATATTTCAAAGGATTCATGTGTTGAACGAAACTTCAGAGAAGTATTCTCATGTGTTATTGTTATTTTTCTCAAGTTATTCATAATCTTTAATGTGTTTCTGAATCTAAATGTTATAACTGGAATAATACTTCAGAATTTGTTTAATTACACTATGTCTTAACAGTTATACATTTAAATGTTTTCTGCTGATATCTAAGTTAAGGAATTCTTAATTTCTCCTTGGTTTAGATTGATTTCTCGAATATCCAGGTTAAAGGATCCTTAATTGCCCTTTGATCCCGATTACCCATTCATTCCTCATTCATTATTCAGTCTGAGAAACCTTTAATTTCTCTCTCACCCCTATTGAAACTCTTTCACCCCTCTGTCTCAAAAATATGGAAAATGCTCTTCTATCTTGCCCTTTGAACATTCCCTTTAGTGAGTTAATCCAGTTTTGCTTCCTTATTGTTTGACTCCATAGCCCAATGGTCCAAAAGACATCATTTTATCCATCTGTCTAAGTAATCCCACCACCCAATCTCAAATACAAATCAAAATTCCAAGAACAATAATATCTAGCCTAAAATCAAAACAAACAAAGTTAAATCATATAGAGAGAGCCCTCTCTAAGTCTAGGTTGGCTAGAACCTATGCTCCAAAGTTGGTTAGTGGTTACCTCAGAAATTGCTTTCTTTTGAACAACTTCTAGAGAAAATTACTGAGTAATAACACCTGATAAATCAACAAGATCACAATTATATACAGATTTGCATTGCCATGGATGGATGATATGATGGACTGTTTAAGTGGAGCAACTTACTTTTCAAAGATTGATCTGAAAAGTGGTTACAATCAAACCTGGATCAAAGAAGGGGACAAGTGGAAGACAACTTTCAAGACCAATAGTAGGTTGTGTGAATGGCTAGTCATGCAAATTGGACAGGAAAATGCACCCAGTACATTCATGCGATTGATGAAGGAGGTCTTGAAGGAGTTCATTGATAAGTTTTTTATTGTTTACTTGGATTATATCTTAATTTTCATTCAAACTAAATAAGAGAACCTTAGACATGTGAGATATGTTCTTGAGATATTGCAGTAAGAAAATTTGCTAATTAACCAGAAAAAATGTACTTTTATGAAACCTGATTTAGTATACTTAGGTTTTTTCATTTCAAAAATGGATTGAAAATGGATTTGGAGAAAATAGAGGCAACTGTAAATTGGCCTTCACCCAAGAGAATTTTTGAAGTTAGAATATTTCATGACTTAGCCAGCTTCTATCGAAAGTTTATCAGCAACTCCATTGGTATTTTTTGTTGGACATCAGCAATAGAGAAATTTTTCCAACTATTAAAGAAGAAGATCACTGAGAGACTAGTGTTTAAGTTTCCCGACTTCAATCAACTTTTCCAAGTAAGATGTGATGTCAGTGGAACAACTATTGGAGTTGTATTAAGCCAAGAAAATAAACATATTGCATATTTTAGCGAGAAGTTAAGTGACTCAATACCTATATACTCTTCTTATGATAAAGAGTTATATGTTGTGGTTCAAGATTTGAAGCATTAGAGGCACTATATAATGCCGAAGGAATTTGTTTTATTCTCTATCAATTCTTCATTACAATATATAATGCAATAACACAAGTTGAACCATAAGCATGCCAAGTGGGTTGAATTTTTGCAGAGTTTCACCTTTATTCTAAAGCTTCTGATTGGAAAATAAAACAAGGTAGCCAATGCTTTAAGCAAGACAAGTTTGATCATGCGAGAGATTCAAGTGAAAATTTTAGGCTTTGACTATTTGAAGGATTTGTATGAAGTTGATGTTGGTTTTCAAGAAGCTCATGATGCATGCAAGAATCTTGTAAAAATATATAGCAGGCCATGGAAAGAGTTCATGTTGTAGGATGGTTTGTTATTTAAGAAAAATGGACTATGGATTGCCAACTATTTTATGAAAGAGAACTTGAAATAAGAAAAGCACAATGGAGGGTTGGCAGGGCATTTTGGTGTTGATGAGACACTTGGGCAGCTAAACCATTTTTATTTCTGGCCAAACATGAGAGTGGATGTGCAAAAATATGTGAGTAAGTGCAATGTGTGTCATCATGCGAAAGGGAGGAGTCAAAATGTTGGACTATATACTCCTTTACCCATTCCCAGTAGACCATCGGACTTGGTGAGTATGGACTTTGTCTTAGCTTTACCAAAGACTGAGTGAGGTAATGACTCAATACTAGTAGTTGTGGAGGGATTTACAAGTATGGATCATTTTATCCCATGTTACAAACAAGTGATGCTACACATGTGGCTAAGTTGTTTTTCAATGATATTGTTTGACTACATGGTTCATCGAAGAGTATAATTTCTCATAGGGACAGAAGATTTACAGGGCATTTTTGGAGAAACTTGTGAGAGAAACTTGGAACTAAGTTAAATTTCAGCTTAACCTATCATCCACAGTCTTATGGATAGACTGAAGTGGTGAATATAAGTCTCGGGATTGAGAATCTTTGTGGGTGATCATCCCAAGCAATGGGATCATGTATTAGCTCAAGCGGAGTTCACATATAATGATTCACCAAATAGGAGTACATGGAAAATTCCATTTCAAATTTTGTATGGAATGCATCCTAGGGGAGTTTATGAACTACGAGAATTGCGAAAATTAGAACAAAAAGGTGTTGAAGGAGAAGATTTTGCAGTAGAAATGAGTGAGTTACATGAGCAATTTAAGTAGAGGTTACAAGTCAGCAACTCCAAATACAAGCAGAAAGTAGATTTAAATAGAAGAGAAGTGAACTTTAAGGTGGGGGGCATATTATTAGCTCACCTAAGAAAGAAGAGATTTCCGAGGAAGGAGTATAATAAACTTAAGATGAAGAAAATAGGTCCTTGCAAGATAATTCGTAAGTTTTCTGCAAATTCTTATGAACTGGAGTTACCCACAGGTATAGGTATTTCACCAATTTTCAATGTAACTGATTTGTACCCTTATCGATCTGATGAAAAAAACTCATCTACATCAAATGCAAATAGTGATGAAGTCAATAAGCAACAATGGGTAAAAAAATATCCTATAGCAAAACCTTTGGAGGCTGAAATGATTTTGGACACAAGTTTTGCAAAGAAAACAAGAGGAAAAGAGTATTTGGAGTACTTAGTGAAGTGGAAAGGTCATCTGGTTAAGGAGTTTACTTGGATGAATGTTGCAGCTCTACAGAGAGTAGGTTATTCTGTAAAAAACCTTATGATCAAGATCTCATAAATATTTCTTTCATAGGGATCCTAATGCAGATGCATAGGCCAAACACAATATTTAACGAAGTCTCGACAAAAACTTACTAATGTGATGGGATGGTCACATGGTGATGTTGAGAAAATATTTCATAAGAAATTTTAAATATTTAATTTAGGAGTAAGCTTTGATTTTTTTTAGAAATTAGTTGGAAAAGTTACTCATTTTGAAAGTTATTTTCTGTTATAAATGTGGTTTTCAGTTTCACTTATTTTGTGGAGAAAATTGAAATTATTCACATTTTTGCCACTCTTGGTTGTCATAGTGAGTTTTTCATTTTTGAGAATAAAGAGAGGAACGAGGAACTCACTATTTCCTCTGTGTAACTACATTTTTGAAGTTTGCAAACATACATATACTTTCAAATCTGAAGTTTGCAAACATACATGTACTTTCAAATCTTTGTGAATTGAAAGGTATTTTTGTGTGAATGGCGTAAATGAATAGCTAAATATATTGTAATTTTGTATGGATTAAATGGTTTGAGAATAAATAATAACTTTGCAACTAACCCAACTCGATTTCTTCTTATGAACTTGTAGTTTCATTCATGCACATTTGATCATTTAATACTTGTCATTTCATAAAAACCTAGTTTGTCGAACCGATTTAAAAAAATAAATTAAATAAATAAATAAAATAATCATGGTGCCTTCGGTCATTGTGATAATCTATTTGCCTTTTGATTCTTGCTATATTTTCTTCAAAGCCCACAAAGGAACCTGTCAAACTGTGTTTTAGAATAGTGGTTATGTGGAATTCATTATGATTTGAGTGTTGTTACAGCAAGGTAGAGTGCTCTGTTTAAAATCCATCTAAAGAAAAGAAAAGGAAAACGAGTTATACATTTGCACCAATGAAATCATTCATTGTGAAAGTCGATTTTGGAAGGGACCCTGCCATTATCTGACCGCACGTCATTGAGGTTTTGTAAAGGATGCTGCCAAATTATTTGATAGCATAATGCATTGAGATTTTGAAAAGGACATTGCTAAATTATTTGACAGTGCAGGTTGTTCATTTTTCCAGAAATTGTTGTGCAAAGATTTGACACAACGTTATCAGATCATTTCTTAGCGACTTGCTAACGAAAATTGGAGGGGGGTTTATCGATTTGAATTTTTGTTTTATCCTGCCAGTTGCACAGCATTCCAACTAAAAACTTTCCAAATAACCCAAATATCCAAATATATGTGCAACCCATTCCCACTCAGTATCATTTTAACTTTGAATGACTTCTCATTATCTTGTAGAATTGCTTTTCATATTTTTCTGCTGAGTCTAACATACCACCATTCTTTGATTGACCTCTACAGTAATTTAATTCTTTTGACTTAAAGAATGATCTTCCACTTCAACCCAAACCGCACAAGAGAGAGCCTTCTCGATTTTTATTTATGGAGAAACACACCTGGAGGATTTAAAATTTGAAGCATAGTTCTTTCCCTGGTTCAAAATTGGATGATCAACCCCAAAAGTCTTTTCTTCACTAGAATTATACATAGAAGCATTTAATTTACTAACTTTTACTATGGTGTCGGAAACCTCCACACTATTACTTATCATGACCTGTTTTATTTTTGAAACTCCTTGATCTTTCGAAGGATCAATCTTGGGCTCTGAACATTCTATGGCAATTTTCAAATTGACTTGGTTGCAAATAATTGGAGGAGGTTTCTCTTTAGAGAGTGTATAATGATCATAATTGGCGCCTCCCATCATTTTGGTTTTCTACTTATTTTCTTTGCTTTAATATTCTTAGCTTTGGGATAGTTTTTTTAAAGGGAATGCCAAGTCTCACAAAAAGCTCCACCATGAAAATAAATGTTTTCGTAATCCAACTTTAGCACCCATAAATAGTCAAGAATAGTTAACTTAATTTTAGCAAAAAAAAATCTTTTGCTAAAATCAATTTCCACACAAATGTGAGCATATGCGGGTTTGGGATAGTATTTTGTATCTTTGCTTTGACAATAGAATTTTCTTAAAACATCACCAATTGCAGTCAAAGAAAAAAGATTCTAAGGAAGGTTGGGGAACCTTACCCAAACCAGATCAGGCTAGATAATGTTGTAAGAAAGTCGAAAGAGGGGAAACAAACGCTACAATGAGAACCTTTCACTTACTCAAAACCACTGACCAGAATCAAAAATCGGCGCTCAGTCTTCAACTATTTCAAATAATGCGATAAAGAAACATATTTCCAGAGGGTAGATATTTAATTCATCAAATATTAAGGACTTCCACTACTCAAAAATCCAATAATGGAGGCCTATGGGCTTCAGCCCAGCGACAAACCATTAAAACCTGCAAATCAATCCAGCTTCTGAGAAAAAAAATTCCTCACTTAAAGCGCGTTAGCTACTAAGGGGACCTCAATCGAAGGAACTTCAAGAACATGCATCTCAATGGACTGGGAACCAGAGAGGGGGTTCACAATATCACGATTGGAGGAAGGAAAAACCCCTGAGAGGAGATTGCCAGAAGCAGATTTCACTATGTCGCAAAAGGACATAGGGGGGCGCCACCTTACTAGAGCCCTCCTAGCTTGAGGGAGGAACGATGCTCTTATCACTAGAAACATATATAAAGGGCATAACTAAACCATCCAACAAGGACTCGAAGTGTCACGCTAATGAGCCCCAAATTTGGTAACATTTTGGGCTCATGTGGCCTAACTACCCTTGCTCAACCCTTCATTTTTCATAACTTATGCATCATTTCTTAGTATATTTATGTCATTTGTACGAATGAGGGCAGTCACTATTCCTAGGTGGCTAACACATGTTTATTTCAGGTTTTTTGACATTTAATGGAGCAAAACCACGCAGATGAATGCTGGGAGACAGCCAAGAGGGGATTGAGATTTTGTAGGAAGGTTGTCCACAGCATTGAATGTCCTTCCTCGTGATCTTCACCCCCAACTCCGAGCTCCAACAGCCACCACCACCGAGCTAGAAGGCAGCCAAACGGATTTTGAGGAAGCAGTAGATTACTCTTAGTTTGGTCAGCCAAACCCCACTAATTTAGGAAGCCAACTTGGCCCTCGTAATGTATAAATGATGAGGTTGTAGCCTTCGATGGGGACTTTTTGAAACTTTGTTGCATATTCTGAACTACGAGCTGATAGCTCTGTTTTTCTATTTGTAAGCCATTTTTGGCATGTTATTTGACTTATGACTATTATCTTTTAATGAAAAGCAGGCAGATTTGAGTTCAGTTCTGAGTTCTTAGAGGAGCCATAGCTCTTGGGGTTGGGCCCAACCTGAGAGCAATAGGCCTCCTTCCTTTGTATTGTTACCTTTCTTTCAGCATTGTATTTCTTTTCCTTTACATGCATTTGGAAACACAGTTTGCTGAGTTGAATTTCTTGGTGTGGTTAAGTAGGTTAGTTTTATGAACAAAGTTGCTTTCAGTAGTTTAGATTAGAGTAAGGATATTGGAGTTAATTAGAGTTCCAAAAAGGGTTGACTGCACACTCACTTCCACCTCAGTTTAGGGACTGGAATTGCAGACCGTGCCACCCACCAAAAACACTGTTTTACATGTTCATGCAAGCTTTGATGTAATGTTCTCGGTTGTAGCAACGTCCATGCGTTCAGATCTTGTGGAATGAATCTTTGCTTCAGTACCATGCAAGAGTTTCCTTACAAAATCACGTTGTTGTTCTGTGGTTTCATAAAAATGGTTAGAATAGGTTGATGAAATTTCGGTTATGTACAAGACATGGATGATTTGTTTCATTTACACTGTGCAGTACTACTCCCTCACTCCCTTATCCTTCTAAGCCGTGCCTAGGCCATCCACTCATCTCCCAGTTAGACCACTTGCCTTCTAACTCTTCTATCACCCACGTGACTCTACCTTTTCGGCCTTCCATTTCCTCTAACCTCCTCTAGACCAGCCAACTTTTCACACCCCCCTCTTCATCTCATCTCCCTGTCCATAAGCCATCACAAGCTCCCCTCCTACCTCCCTGTCCATCCATATAGCCTCTTCCACTCATCCATCACCCAAAAATCCTATTGCAGAATATCCTGTAGGAATTACTGAACTTCCTGTAGAAATTCTGAACATCCTGTAGAACCCCTGCAGACTTCCTGTAGAAGCTTTTAAACATGGGTGCTAGGCATCTAAACTTTGTGAACTTCTCTGAAAGGATGCTAGGGATTCCGTAGACCCTCTCTGAGCTTTCCTGACCTTTTCCAAGCATTTCCCTCCTTGATCTATCCCTGCACAGTCAAGACCCAGTTAGAAGCACACACATAATAATTCCAACAACTTGAACAAAAATACAAGAATATGTTTTCTTTAGATCAAAGAAGTCTAGACACATGCATCTCACCTTCCAAGAAGTAATGGCACCTCTTTCAACAGTTTGCATTCCCACCTTTGCATCAGTAGGACTAGTTGGTAGAATTAGGGTTTGCTAGGGTTTTCATTTCTTGTTGGCTTTCAGTTCCTTCCTACAGTAGGTTAATTTCCTTTGAGATAGCTTTCATTCATCAGTTAAAAAGCTTCTTCTGAGAACTCATGGAAGTTGGCTTGAGCCCTAGCAGACTTGTGCCAGCTGACCAAGTGACAGTTGCGATAAGAGCTAGTACTTATGCATACAGCACCGTCGCTTCCAAGTTTGTTACGAACTACCGTGTTGATAAAATTAGAGAAGGAAGCTCCAGGAGTTGTAGCATTATTGCTACAATACTGGAGCCCACCATTCTTTTTGGCGCCGTTGCCGGGGAAGCGTCAGAGTATTAGTAATTGTTGCTTTTCTTCTATTTTCCTACTCTCGCCTTCTGCCAAGTAGTTTATTTCATTTCCATTCTGCAAACGTAGCATAGACATTTCCTGCTTTCATAGATTAACATTTCAATTCCGCAATTTCATTTTCGCAAGCATAGACTAGAATTTCAATTCTGCAAGCGTAGACTAGCATTTCCATTCCTGCAATTTCATTTGAGAAAAGTAGATTAGTTCTTTCTTGCTTTCATTTCAATTCTACAAGATAGTTAGTTGTATATCAATCTGTTTCAGTTTTTGCAGGTACCAGAGAAAAAAACAAAAGCAATCAAAAGTCTTTCCATTTCATGCCTCGTAGGAATCGAGATAAAACAGGCAAATTCTTACCCAACACCCCCACCACATCACTGAGTCACCCTTCTCTCTTCTTTGGTGACAGTGATCCAGAAGAACCTATAAGTGAACCTCCTGAGATATACGAAGATCCTATAGCAGAAGAAGAGTTAGAAACCATTCCATCTGAAGCTATGGCTGACAATAGGGGAGAAGATGAGAGAATAGAAGGTGCCTTCCCCATTCGAGAGACCAATGGAGACATGAAGATGAAGAACATAAGCCCTTCTGCTTTACCTCACTTCCATGGACTGACTACTGAAGATCCTGATACCTTCCTGTTTGAGTTTGTTGTCCTTTGTCGAACCTATGACTATACTGAAGATGAGCAGAAGCTGAAACTCTTCCCCTCAACCCTTAAGGATGCAGCATTACGCTAGTTCATGGGCTTACCTGGGAACAGTATCACCACTTGGGCTCAGATGCAGCAAGATTTCAATACCAAGTACTGGGACTACTGTAGGTCCAAGGAAACCAAGGGAGAAATCTTTCAGATGACCATGGGAAATGATGAGTCCTTAGAGGATTACAAGGAAAGGTTCCAACTTAGCTATAAAAGGGCCAGGTGCACACTTGACCCTGAATCCCTCAAGTTGGTCCTGCTCCGAGGAGTCCCTGAAGACCTCTTAGATACCCTTCACATGTTAGCTGGAGGAGATATTTACCAACTGCCTTATGAGGACATAAAGACTGTGTTTAGAAACCACTCTAGGGCAGCCCGGAAACGAGGTAGAGGAAACCTCCTCTCAGCTGGTATTCCTTTCTCCAAACATGAGTTTGCAAATCAATTAGAGGATCTCAAGAGTGAGGTGAGACAGACCATTGTCATGCAACTTGATACATTCAGGATCCAGCAGAAGAAGGAAGAAGCTGAGAGGGCCTTGGCTATCTTCTGCCCAAGGTGTACAAGGAAACACCCTAAGAACGAATGCCCATTACATTTGGTTGAAGTATGTTTTGTTTGTGAGGAGGACCACCCCACAAACCAATGTCCAACCTTACCTGGGCTTAAAGCCATGTATCAAGGGACAGAAGCCCCCACCGAACCTCTCTATTTCCTCAACCAAAGGAGGCCACAAGGACTTAGACCTTACCAGCAGGGGATGCAAGGGGCACCCCAAGCTTATTACAGCCCCAACCAATCTACTCCTATGCCTTCCTAGGGTCCCCCTACTCATCCTTCCTGGTCTATGCCTCCTCCATGGTCTTACCCACCTCAGTACCATACTCAACCCACTACTCATTCGTATCACTCACATACCCAGCCACAGCCTCAGTGGAATGCACCTCAATCGGGGTGGAGGCCCCAGTACAACACTCCTCCCGCCATTTTGCCTCCACCACCAGTTCAACCACAATCATTACCTCCTGCTCCTCCAAGGCAACCTCAAAAGCCTGCTCAACCGAACCCGAACCCCAACAACAGACAGGCCCAGCAGGTATATACTAGGGAAACATCATGCCCTACCTATGTTGTGGAGATCCAGGAGATCAATCTGCGGTCTGGAAAGACTCTTCCGGATCGCCAACCTCCTCCCCCAGAGGACGAGGAGGATAAACATGAAAGTGAACCAAAGGCTATTCCACCCTTTCCTGAGAGACTAGCAGCCACCACACAACCCAACCCACAGGAGGACGAGCTTCTGGGAGAACTCAAATAGTTGTGTGTGAAAATACCACTTCTCCAAGCCATCAAAGATGTACCAATATACAACAAACTGGTTAAGGAAAAGTGTTTCAGACACCCAGGCAGGTGAAAGAGGGATGCTTCAACCATCATTGTCATAGGACAACTGTCTGACCTTATGTTGGGACAAGTCATCTGCCCAAAGTATCTAGATCCTGGGAGTCCTGTAGTAGATGTCCACATCAATGGCACCATCATACCTCACACCTTGATTGATCTGGGGGCTGCCATTAATGTGATGACCAGAGATACCATGCTCAAACTCAACCTTCAGGGTTCCTTGAGGAAGACCTCGACAGCCCTACAACTAGCAGATCGCTCCACCGTGACTCCTGAAGGGATTGTGGAGGATGTCTTGGTCTCTGTTGACTCTTGGGAATACCCCGCAGATTTCTTGGTTCTGCAACCAAAGGCAAAGCTTACTAGATATCCTCTTATTTTGGGAAGGCCTTGGTTAGCCACTGCATATGCTTACATAAGCTTCCGTGCAGGAAACATGACCATCAAAAATGGTCCTATGTCCAAGCAGCTAGTCCTATACCCTCCTACCCAACCCTCATTAGAGCATGACTTACCACTTTGGTTGGAAGAAGGAGAAGAGGATGAGGTGTACTCAGCACCTTTGTGCACCCTAGACACCACTAGGGGAGACCCCCCAACCGAGGATGATCTGATTGAGACCTTGATCCAGAATCCACCCCCTAGTGCACTGTCCTTAGAAGAATTGGTGGAGGATGCCCAAGCCAGCACCTTAGTGGACCTTTGTGCGACCAACCCTGTCACTCCCAGAGTCAAAAATGTGGAGTTCGGCCCTGAGAGAACGTTGAAGATCAACTCCTCCCTATCTCCTTCCCAGGAAAAGGAGTTGTGTAGTCTGTTGGCCAGTCATCTAGATGCTTTTGCTTGGAGCTATAAGGAGATGAAAGGAGTCCATCCTTCGGTCTGTACCCATCACATCTACATCAAAGAGGATTGTAAACCGGTTAGGCAACCCCAGAGGAGAATGAATCCAGCCCTTAAGGACATCGTCAAGGAAGAATTGCAAAAACTGTTGGATGCCGAATTCATTTACCCCATCTCAGATAGCGAATGGGTGTCCCCTCTGGTGTTAGTTCCCAAGAAAAATGGGAAGTGGAGAATCTGTGTGGACTACCGAGAACTGAACAAAGCTACCAAGAAAGACCATTTTCCTCTACCTTTCATAGATCAAGTGTTGGATGGACTGGCAGGAAAGAAGTTTTTCTCTTTCCTAGATGGGTTTAGCGGGTACAACCAAATCCAAATCAGCCCGAAAGACCAAGATAAGACCACCTTCACTTGTCCTTGGGTTACCTTTGCCTACCGAGTTCTTCCCTTTGGACTATGCAATACTCCTGCTACCTTCCAGAGAGCCGTCTTGAGCATCTTTTCTGAGCTGGTCCATGATGCGGTGGAAATCTATATGGATGACTTCACTCCTTATGGGTCCAACTTCTAGGAAGCATTGTCCAATCTGGGAAAAGTCCTAACCAAATGCATTGAGATGAACCTGTCCCTTAGTCCTGAAAAGTGTGAATTCTTGATGACTGAAGGGACCGTGCTAGGCCATACCATTTCTTGCCAAGGGTTACAGGTGGATCCTAACAAAATTGCACTCATCAAGAAGGTTCCACCTCCTCAAAAGGTAAGGAATGTTCAGAGTTTCTTAGGATTAGCAGGGTATTATAGGAGATTCATTAAAGACTTCAACAAGCTAGCCTCGCCATTGTTTGGCCTCTTGGCAAAAGATGTGGAGTTTAAATGGACTGACGATTGTCAGAGGGCTCTGAATGAATTAAAGGACAAGTTGGTGTCTGCCCCAATCTTGAGAGGTCCAAACTGGGCCCTACCTTTCCACATCCACACTGATGCCTCGAACAAAGCCATAGGGGCAGCCTTAGGACAAGTTGAACAAAAACTTCCGTATGCCATTTACTTTGTTAGCAAAAACTTATCCAAAGCAGAACTGAATTACACCGTAATTGAGAAAGAATTCTTGGTTGTGGTCCATGCACTGAACAAGTTCCGACATTATATCACTGGCTATCAAAAATTTGTGCATACTGATCATGCTGCAATTAGATATTTAATGAATAAACCAGATGTGAATGCTCGTATTATTAGATGGTTAATTTTGTTGCAGCAGTTTGATTTGACTATCGTTGACAAACCAGGTAAAGAAAATGTTGTTGGTGACTTTTTGTCTAGATTGGATTTATCTGCAGATGAGGATGGAACAGTGGATGACCAGATGCCCGATGAACATCTATTTGCTATTTCAGTACTCTCTCCATGGTTTGCTGATATAGAAAACTACCTTTTTTCAGCACAATTCCCTCCACACCTATCCTCAAGAGAGAAGAGCAGAATCATCAGAAAAAGTGCCTCATTCACTTGGATCGGGGGCAACCTGTTCAAGCTTGGCCCTGATCAGATCATAAGGCGTTGTGTAAGGGAGGAGGAAGTCTTTGATATCCTCCTCACCTGTCATGATGGGCCTTGTGGAGGACATTTTGCAGCAAAGAGGACTGCCTTCAAGATCCTGCAGGCAGGCTACTATTGGCCCACACTTCATCAAGATGTCAGAAGGTATATCAGCCAATGTGACCGATGCCAAAAGATGGGGAAACCGACTCAAAGGGATGAGATGCCTCTCCAACCTCAAGTGACTCTTGAGCCATTTGAGAAGTGGGGTATGGATTTTGTGGGTCCAATCAACCCTCCTTCGAGGCAAAGGTCTTACATCATTGTGTGCACAGACTACCTGACAAAGTGGGCAGAAACTAAGGCAATCAAAGCAGCAACAGAAGAAAAGGTGGTTGAGTTCTTAAGAGAAAACATCTTCTATAAATTTGGCTACCCAAGAGAGCTAGTCACCGATCAAGGAAGCCAGTTCACATCCAACTTAATTGAAGACCTACTAGCTCATCACAAAATCAAGCATAGGACTTCCACCCCCTATCATCCTCAAGAAAATGGGCAGGTGGAAGTCACCAATAGAGCATTGGAAGGGATTTTGACTAAGGTGGTGAGCAGCAGTAGGAAAGATTGGGGAGATCACCTGGTTGAGGCCACATGGGCTTACAACACCACTTGGAAGACCACAACCGGCTTCACACCTTATGAGCTGGTCTATGGAAAGAGAGCTTTGCTGTCAATTGAATTTGAATACAACACTTTGAGGATGGCAGCTCAGCTGGACCTAGATCTCAGCCATGCCCAACAAGAAAGGTTATTGCAGCTGAATGGATTGGACGAGCACCGAATGCAGGCCCTCCTTCACTCAGAAGTGGTTCAACTTTAGAGAAAGGTGTGGCATGACCAACACCTCAATGACAAGCAATTTCAGCCAGGAGATTGGGCGATGTTGTATGATTCCAGGCATAAAGATTTCAAGGGGAAGCTGAGAACCAGATGGCTGGGACCATATGCAGTGGAGAAATGTCATGACAATGGATCTGTTCTTATTCGGACCATTGATGAGGAGGCCATCCCCATGCTTGTCAATGGGCATCGACTGAAGATCTACAGGAAACCTCTCTCAAGACAAGAGTTCATCAAAACTGTGGAGAAATCAGTGTTGGTCATAGAGAAGGGTTATGCCTCTGTTTTGAGCATACCCTGAAAGATCTTAAAAAAAAAAAAAAAAAAAAAAATCCTTTGGTGAAAACCTTTCTGAGGCTCCCAAGGCAGATGGTAGGGGTGAAAACCTCATTGAGGCGCCCCTGCTGTCTTTCAAAAAAAAAAGGAAGAAAGAGATTTGAAAAAGACCCTTGAGTGAAAACCTCTCTGAGGCGCTTAAGGCAGATGGCAAGGGTGAAAACCTCATTGAGGCGCCCCTGCTGTCTTTCAAAAAAAAAACAATAAACAAAAAAACAGGGACAGCAAGTTCACAATGTGGCAATGCATGCAGGTTGCAGGTATTCTATGAAGGAGAGGAGGTCTCTCAACTCAAAGTCACGGGTCCTTATCATGCTACCAGGTGACCTCACCAGCACCTCCTCCGAAAACACTCATCTTCTCCAAGGTATGGGCACGATTTCATCACAGCTTAGTCTTCTACAGGAAACTACAGACTTTCTACAGGAAGTTCTGTATTTCTACAGGAAACTTCCTGTAGAAGTTTTGGACAGCCCAGAACTAATTGTGTGGGGAGATCTAACGGCCAAGGTTCGACATGGAGGCATGAAAGCTACTATTTTCTCCATCACACGCCGCTGTCACCTCCTTCTACCACCCCAGTTGACATGCAATAAAAGTACCTGCACAATCAAAACAGATCGTTGAATTATCAAGAGGGAGCGGTTCTTAAATGAAAAAGATGCCGAGATGCCATGCAATACTCATCACAGCTATCCAAGGGCCCTGCGAGCGAGATCGTGATGCCACTGTCTTCACCGTTCAGCATGCACCCGAGGAGGACAAACTGCTACAAGACATCCTACAGGAATCCCGTAGCAGTTCAGCCAACTAGAGTGTACACCATTCAATCGCCTGCAACATGCAATAATAAAGCGGGTGCATGCAACCGAGTCACAAGTTTCATCATCAGCAGCCTACGACGAGGAACCTCCGGGCCTGTGCAAATAGCAGCAGCAAGCAAATCTAGTCATCGTCATCCTGAAGCCTGAAGAATCATGTCGCGGCCGCACAGGTAAGTGCCTCGCCCTTTCTTTCGTCGAATTACATGAATACTACTTTGAAATGTTTGCAAGTATGAAATGAATGGGTTGAGCGGTCGTATGGCCATTCGGCTGACCACGTCGACCAGTCAGATGGTCTAGTCAGATGTGTAAAAGGTGGTCGTGGAAAAAAGGAACGGGTAGTGGACACGTGAGAACCATCCAGTCGGGGAGAAGCGCATTTTAACAGAAATGACGGTGGCGGATCTGCGGAGAATGATGCGGCAGTCAGGGAACTTGCAGTAGAATGATTAAGTGATGTCGTCCAACAGTCCGGCAGGGACAGCTCACCCCCGCACCACGGATTCCACCGGATTCAAATCTATCGGCTAGATTGCCACCCCACGCATTTATCATCAGCCGTTTAGAAGTCGAGTGAGCATCTGGATTCCTATGAAGCTCGACACTCCAAGTCCTCGGCCGTTCGAACGTCTGATAGCAGCACAGAGGGCGCAGAACCACAGCAGTGTTCTCCAGAACTCGTGCGCTGCTTCTACAGGAAAGCCGCTCCTACAGGAAGCTCACTGCCACGAGGAAAATTGGGCTCTTCACGTCAAAGGTGGCGAATTAAAAAGGTAAGCTTGAACCTTGCCTCCCATGCAATTGGTTTCGAGGGTGGTGGAGTCGACGTTCTACAGTCTGCTCATAAAAGAATTGCAAGTGTTGTCTGCCATTTGCATCAATTGTTGTCGAGGTGTATGAAAGGTTTCCTACAGGATATGATTTGTAATTAAGCCCTATTGAGGCTCGTCTGGAGATAGTCTTCATAAATTGTATGCGTGGCAGAGGCATAATTCTATGCTCTGTCCCAAAAGGCTAGTTTTTGCGCATCCGCCACCTCCAGCTAACGTAGCAGTTTTTCACCATGCTGGGTGGGTTCATCAGAAAGGAACCAACCGACTCAAAGAAACTAAGAGAGAACCCTGAGGTGGTAGAGCTGTTCACTCGCGCGCAATGGATGTCGTTCTGCGACAAATTGCAAGGGTATGATGATGAGGTGGCAGAGGAGTTCTTGCGGGCTCTGAAGCCAAAATCAAAGACATTAGCCACTGTCAATTTCAGGGGTTTGAGTCTTAGACTCACCCCACAATTCATCAGCCGAGTTACTGAGCTCCCAATGGGGGTACCATGGGACAAAAAAGAGAGGAAATTAGGCTAGCAGGCTAAGAAGGAATTCTTCCCACCAGAGGAGCAATTCTCAGAGGATAAGAACGGGGTTCGCAGAACCAGCTTACTGCCACTTTGGAGCGAAGTCAGCCTCCAAATTATGAAGTACATCACCTGCGAAGGACGTTTTAGCATTGTGTATGGGTACCATTTTCGGCTACTCACAGAATTAAGGCATCAGATGGACCTACCTGCAGAGAACAAATTAAGTATTCCCTACTTTCTACTACAGTCTATGACTGAATGTGCCACCAAGTTGAGAGAAGGCACACCAGACCAGGTAGCTCATCACGGGCTCATTAAGCTCCTTGTGGAGGATGCACTCCACACATACAAAGTCCCTCTCTCATGGGAAGCCTTCCGAAATTTGACTAAGGATGGCGATATAAAAATGTTGACTGAAGAGCTTGGTTCCTCCAGCAGCGAGGAGAAGGAGTCAGTACCCGTAGGGAAGAAAGAAAAAGGCCAGAGACCCATGGCCAAAGCACCGAAGAAAGAGCAAAAGGAGAAGCAAGAGAAAAAGGGTGCCAAAGAGAAGGATGACACACCCATATTAACGCCCAGAGAGAAAAGATTACAAAGCAGGGTGGACAAGACTGAGCAGGTCCACGTCAGCAAGGGCACCTCGACAGCAGCCTCAACCCAGTCAAAAAGCAAAACACCCTCAGCAAAACAAACTAAAACGGTGCCACCTGTTCCTACAGGAAAACCAAAACCGGCTTCTACAGGAAGCCAGAAATCAGCTGAAAAAGGGCCTTCTACAGGAAGCCCTGAGAAAAGAAAACCCAAGGAAAAGAAATCCGACGTTCTTGCAAGGGAGGTAGCATCCGTGCTGACCGCCCTCAGTACACCTCCTAAGCCAAAGGAAAATAGAAAGAGGGAGGCCCCTCTATATTTTAAATCTAGGAGAAGTGTGAGAATAAAAACGGGCAAGCCACAGCCTCCATCCAGCAGCCCAATCACTATAGAGGATGCCCCTACTTCGCCCAGGGAGAGGTCCCCCTCAAAGATATCAGTCACCTACAAGAGGGGGAGCCCGAAAACAACTACTTGGAAAGAGAGGTTGGATCAGTTGGCCTCAAAAGCCCGGCTACAGGATGCTGAGGCTGCTCTACAGGAAACCTTAGCCTGGCTTAAGGAAACAGAGAGAATGGAAGGTGAAGCACCTCATCACCACCAAGGGAGGATGAAGTAGAGCCACCAAGAGAGGAAGAGAAAGAGCATATTCCGGAGCCTAGCCCTCAGCCAAGTCTGAGCTCATACTATAACTTCTTAGAAGCTGGCAAAATTATACCACAGAAATTCACTGTGCCACTGTTCTTTGCATTGGAGGAAGAGAGAGTACGAACACACACGTGGATGAAAATAGCCAAATCAAAAGGTGTGGCGGACATAGGCCCCTTGGAGGAGCAACTCAAGGAGGCGAGAAGGGAATTAGCTATGGATAAACACGTGGCAAATTGCCAGCGGGTGTTCCTACAGGAAGAAAACGAAAAACTTAGGCTGCAGCTACAGGAGCTGAGGAGAGGAACAGGCACATCCTCAGGGGACATCACAGCAGAACAACAAGGCAGAAAGGAACTGCAAATCGGTCTTGGAGAGCCAACCACGCATCTACAGGAAACAGAACTGCAAGCACAAATTGAGGTGCAAGCTCTCAAACAACAGCTGCAGCAGAAAGAGGCACAATTGGCCTGCATGGCCAGTTGGGCCATGGATGCTATACAATGCAGACAGCCGGCCAAATCCTATGGCCTGTACCTGAGAGACCAATGGCTACAATTTCAAATCAACACCTTGGCGCAAAGGGGTATCTCTCAGCTCCAAGACCTGCAGCAGTTCACTGAATTATGCAATACTAGTTCATCAGAGGATAAGGCCAAACTATCGGAGTTCTACCTCCATAATTTGGCCCTTCCTAATGTGACTTCATGGGATCCCAACACAGTCTTAGGGGATATGCAGTTAATGGCATTTACCTCATGGTTGAACCATGAAGACAAAAGAGCAGCAGAAGCCAAAGCGGTCATGAACCGAGAGTTGAATGAGCCATTACTAATTAGAGCAGAACCAGGGGATCCAACTGCGTTAATATCAGCACACCAACACTTATCCACCAACCCTCAAGCTTCATTGAAATATATGGATCAGCAAGCCCAGGCCATAGCGCATTTCGAGGATATAGAGAGACTGCTAGGGGACAACTGTGTTCACGCTTGCACCCGTCGATGGAATACATTGGCCCACAGTCTAAAAATCAGATAATATCATACTCCAACTCGAATGAGGGAAGCTCTAGTACGGGTGCCCCTCTATAAGAAATCTATGCAGAACCTCCAGGCCAGCTGGATTGGCCTCAAGCTAAGCCCACCTCTGTTGTTAGGATTGATGGAAGGCAGCACAGAGAAAGATGAGCATGAACAGTGGGAAGAGGTGGAAAGAAAGGCTGGATTCCATGTCAGTAAGGAGGACACTAATGCAGAAACTTGGGATGTGAGGGTGGCAGTAAAGGCAATGAAGGACGAGGAGCTGGATTAGTTGCTCAAGGATGAGCAATCATTTTAGCTGGAGGGTGATGATGAGCCCCAAATTTGGTAACATTTTGGGCTCATTTGGCCTAACTACCCTTGCTCAACCCTTGATTTTTCATAACTTATGCATCATTTCTTAGTATATTTATGTCATTTGTACGAATGAGGGCAGTCACTATTCCTAGGTGGCTAACACATGTTTATTTCAGGTTTTTTGACATTTAATGGAGCAAAACCACGCAGATGAAGGCTAGGAGACAGCCAAGAGGGGATTGAGATTTTGTATGAAGGTTGTCCACAGCATTGAATGGCCTTCCTCGTGATCTTCACCCCCAACTCCGAGCTCCAACAGCCACCACCACCGAGCTAGAAGGCAGCCAAACGGATTTTGAGGAAGCAGCAGATTACTCTTAGTTTGGTCAGCCGAACCCCACTAATTTAGGAGGCCAGCTTGGCCCTCGTAATGTATAAATGATGAGGTTGTAGCCTTCGATGGGGACTTTTTGAAACTTTGTTGCATATTCTGAACTACGAGCTGATAGCTCTGTTTTGCTCTTTGTAAGCCATTTTTGGCACGTTATTTGACTTATGACTATTATCTTTTAATGAAAAGCAAGCATATTTGAGTTCAGTTCTGAGTTCTTAGAGGAGCCATAGCTCTCGGGGTTGGGCCCAACCTGAGAGCAATAGGCCTCCTTCCTTTGTATTGTTACCTTTCTTTCAGCATTGTATTTCTTTTCCTTTACATGCATTTGGAAACACAGTTTGCTGAGTTGAATTTCTTGGTGTGGTTAAGTAGGTTAGTTTTATGAACAAAGTTGCTTTCAGTAGTTTAGATTAGAGTAAGGAGATTGGAGTTAATCAGAGTTCCAAAAAGGGTTGACTGCACACTCACTTCCACCTCAGTTTAGGGACTGGAATTGCAGACCGTGCCACCCACCAAAAACATTGTTTTACATGTTCATGCAAGCTTTGACGTAATGTTCTCGGTTGTAGCAGCGTCCATTCGTTCAGATCTTGTAGAATGAATCTTTGCTTCAGTACCATGCAAGAGTTTCCTTACAAAATCACGTTGCTGTTCTGTGGTTTCATAAAAATGGTTAGAATAGGGTGATGAAATTTCAGTTATGTACAAGACATGGCTGATTTATTTCATTTACACTGTGCAGCACTACTCCCTCACTCCCTTATCCTTCTAAGCCGTGCCTAGGCCATCCACTCATCTCCCAGTTAGACCACTTTCCTTCTAACTCTTCTATCACCCACGTGACTCTACCTTTTCGGCCTTCCATTTCCTCTAACCTCCTCTAGACCAGCCAGCTTTGCACACCCACCTCTTCATCTCATCTCCCTATCCATAATCCATCACAAGCTCCCCTCCTACCTCCCTGTCCATCAATATAGCCTCTTCCACTCATCCATCACCCAAAAATCCTATTACAGAACATCCTGTAGGAATTACTTAACTTCCTGTAGAAATTTTGAACATCCTGTAGAACCCCTGCAGACATCCTGTAGAAGCTTGTAAACACAGGTGCCAGGCATCTAAACTTTGTGAACTTCTCTGAAAGGATGTTAGGGATTCCTTAGACCCTCTCTGAGCCTTCCTGACCTTTTCCAAGCATTTCCCTCCTTGATCTATCCCTGCACGGTCAAGACCCAGTTAGAAGCACACACATAATAATTCCAACAACTTGAACAAAAATACAAGAATATGTTTTCTTTAGATCAAAGAAGTCTAGACACATGCATCTCACCTTCCTAGAAGTAATGGCACCTCTTTCAGCAGTTTGCATTCTCACCTTTGCATCAGTAGGACTAGCTGGTAGAATTAGGGTTTGCTAGGGTTTTCATTTCTTGTTGGCTTTCAGTTCCTTCCTACAGTAGGTTAATTTCCTTTGAGATAGCTTTCGTTCATTAGTTAAAAAGCTTCTTCTGAGAACTCATAGAAGTTGGCTTGAGCCCTGGCGGACTTGTGCCAGCTGACCAAGTGACAGCTGCGACAAGAGCTAGTACTTGTGCATACAGCACCGTCGCTTCCAAGTTTATTACGAACTACCGGGTTGATAAAATTAGAGAAGGAAGCTCCAGGAGTTGTAGCATTATTGCTACAATACTGGAGCCCACCACACGCCCCTACACCTGTGGTAGTCTTCCAACCGCTTATAGCGAGGTGCGGCACCACCGAACGCTTTCTTTTCACCAATACTAACATTCGTGGACTACGCCCACTTCCATATTAACATTACTTAGCTTGTGTTTCGCAACCAAGTAAACATACGATTATCCTTTATACTTAATGAAGCCCATACTCATTCATTATCATCATGCAATTATAACAAGAACATCAACAATTGCAACAAGTATAAAGCGGAGGGGCAACTCCCCGTAATGTGAGTCTTCCCGACAATTTATTAAGAATATCATATTACAATACACAAGTGTGTCTTGGCCGAACCAAGTCTCACACTTAACCAATTTCACAAAGAGAGGCAAACCTGCCTTTACAACATCTTGTGCATCTCTTACACAAAGGACGGTGCTCACCCGAGCCACCAAGAATCCTTGCCAAGTCTTACACCAAGAACTGCACCTTAGAATCCACCCCGGGCAAACTTGCCCAACCTTCGACCTGATCACAAGACTTCACCAAGCGTACAGTCCTCCTTAAGGCAATGCGCATGAGATATGCGCAAGTCCTCCTCTTTAACTGCGCACTTCCTTCTTGTCTTATGCGAAGATGTGAAGAGTGAATGATGTTTCAAATGAGCTCTCATGCTCTTATACTTATATGCTTCTTAACTTTTCATGTGTGGGTTTACATGGGGTGTGCAGCCCCTTGGCCGACCCCCAAAACCACTACAAGCGCCCACAACGCCCTTGTAACGTGCTCCTTTCAAGTCGCACTATAAACCTTCCAACACTTAGCCGTATTTCCAAGTGTCGCACAATGTTTCTGTTTTCGTCGCATTGTATCGTCACATTTTCTCCGCAGCCCGTGTCGCCGCGCCCGCCCGTCGTGCAGCCCTCGCCCGCCCGTCGTGCAGCCCACGCCCACTTCGTGCGCCCGCGCGCCCATCGACCGCCCGTGCACCCGCGCGCCCGTCGACTCGCCCGACGCCCAACCGCGCCCGTGCTCGGGTAGAACTCGAGGACCTTACACGAAGGGTGGAACACCCTTGGCAGTGCTGGAATTTGAGGTCGGGAATGATAAGGACCCACCCATTGTGAAGAAAGGTGAACTCATCCCTGAAACTGAAAGCATAGATATAAATATAGCCAATGTGGAGGGAAAGACTGAGTAATGAAGTGAAGCAATGTGCGAGGACGTGGAAGAGCTCGAGATTCCAAAATCCAAGAGATCCAGAAAAACCTCCATTTGCAAAATACTGAAAGAGAAGGAAGGAGCCGAACCCAAGCTTACATAGCAGAGGAGAACCACAGCACCATGGAAGTATACATAAATGATTGCTGTTTTTTTCTCTGAAAAAAATACATAAATGATAATATTTATTAGTATAAATTTATTTATTATTTTACTAATTTTAATCGAATTATTGCAAATTAAAATATATTTATAAATATAAATATAAATTAATTTGAAAAAAATATAAATTAGGTAAATTTAATGTAACTTTTCCTATTGCAATTTTAATTTCATAAAATTAAAGTTTAAAATTAAAATTTGATTGTAACAAATTCCATATTACAAATAAATTTAAACAATGAAAAAAATTATAAAAAATAAATTCAATTCAAGAAAATGAAAATGTTGTTGGAGATGATTTTGGAATAGATGTTAGTCATTATTCTTATTTTTATTTATCATCATTTTTCACTTAACGTAATATAAATTTATTTATTATTTTCATCAAATTATTTTAAATTAACATATATTGATAAATTTAAACAACAAAAAAATTGAAAAATATAAAAGAATATAATTTAATTTAACTACTCCTCTTGTGATTTTAATATCATAAAATTTGAATTTTGAAATTTTATAAAATTTAAATTTGATTGGTACTAAATTTTATATTACAAATAAATTTAAACAACAAAAAAAATTATAAAAAATAAATTTAGTTCAAGAAAATGAAAACGTCAGGGGAGATGATTTTGGAATAGACATCTAGCATTATTCATATTTTTTTTATAATCCCTTTTCACGGTATAACGTTATTTTCAAATTCCATCCACATGATCCACTAATGGACTTGATCGATTGTGGTAATGCTGGCTAGTGATATTTCAAAACAAAAATAAAATTATTCTTATATTTTTAAAATTTTATTTTGCATGATATATACATTATATGCAAAATGAAACTCTAAAAATAACTAATTTTCATTTTTTTTCAAAAATATATACATCATCATACTAGACATACCCATTAGACTTGCACATTTAAGTAAAGTTCATGCTTCATCTTAAAAAAAAAAAAAAAAAAAAATCAAAATCAAATAAAAAATAAAAATAAATAAGTAAAATTGAATTATATGAAATTTTATTCCTTTAATGATCCAAATGGATCCAAGAAACACTCTTTGTCTTCAAAAACTCAAAAATCATGCCAAAGACCAAAGAAAATCGCATGCCAAGAGCCCTTCGAATGACTGGAAAACACTATCGGGAGGTAAAAACCAGAGAAAACCATGAATAAAACAGAGTTTGGAGGCGTGGAACAATGGATGCACAGCAACCGTCAGATCTGGCCAATCAACGGTCCAGATTTGATCGGCAATCGCAATTGGCATAAGTAGACAGCGGGTATCGGCGCAGACCACATGACACTTGCGACGGCGATTGGCGGAGTTAATATGGACCGTCGATCAAGCGCGCAGATCGACGACCCATATTATATCGCAGGATCACTATCGGAGGTTGCAGGAGTGCTTACAATGGCCCTGGAGTTATTGCGATGAGTGATTGCGATATCACAATCGGAGCAACCATTATGTGCGATCCGTTGAACCGGACCCAATGGGTTTATCGCTAATATGTCATAAGATTTGAGATTCGTAGTAAAGCCAATTTTAATGCATTTTCGCAGTTTTCGTTTATTAAACGAAATGCGAAGGATGAAGGCCGAAGCGATAAGCCGAACCCAAAAAGGTTCATGAAGTGAAATGTATATTGTTTCAAGTCCGGAGGAAAGCCATTTCTAATGTATTTCGCAGTTTTTAATGAATTTCCAAAACACAAAGGGACGGGCCATTCAGATATGTGATGGTGACCTACAGGCGAACCTAATAGGAGAATAAGGTGGATTTAAGGACTTTTGAAGTCCGATACATTGAGTTTTGGCGGATTTTCTCTGTTAAAATACATTTTCACTGTGTAAACAGAGCGCGGATGTTTCAGGAGTTCCAGAGGCCCGAGACACTCTTACGTTACAGAATAGGTGGCCACCTCCCCTTTTGGCATTAAGCAATGATTGTATAAATATGGAAGAGGGATTTGAAGCAGACAGAGGCCGGGGAGATCGAGGAGATGAGAATCTGAAACGAACAGGCAACACAGCTTTGGTTTTAAAGCCACAGACAAACAACACAACAAAGGAGGCAGTATTGCAGGAAAATGCCGAGACAGGGTTAGGACAGAGACAGAGAGCATTGATTGAGTCTATGTACTCAGAGAAAACTTGAGAGGTTGAAGTAAAGCTCTTGTTATTGTATTCTATTGTGTGTGAGGCTCAAATTGAGCTCACTATTGTAAAAAGAACTCTACTTGAAGACATAATAGAGAGGCAACCACTGACGGCTAGACTAGGAGATGTAGCACAGGAGTATTGGGTGAAATCCTCATTAAATCTGTTGTGACATGTGTTGCCTATCATGTTTTTTTGTTTACTGCTTCATTGTCTGTGCATTTCGCAATCTTATCGATCCATTTCTTAAAATGACATAGACAAATCCATGCACGTAAGTCTGTAATACCTTATTATTGTCTTAGATATTTTTTTCATATCAAGTGGTATCAGAACTTTAGGTTGCTAAGGTTAGACAAACTTGTGCTGGACTATTTGTGAATGCTAACTAGGTCCAAGCTCAAATTAGGAGAAGGAGAACTGGTTGAGGCTAACCCAGGAATTGGGAGAGTCTATCTAAGGAGAATTATGGCGGAAGAGGTCCCATTGGAATCAGAATCTCAGTTCATGGAAAGTTTCCTGACCATGAGAGCCATGGTAGAAGAAATGTATCAAGAATTCAAGAAAGGACGAGGTGAAAGTACTTCAACCTCCAAACAAGACAAAGGAGCTAAAGAACCTTCTCTAGATGCCCCAGAAGGCAAAGGGAAAGGAGAAAAGCTTCCTACACCTCCTGATAGCCCTGAAAATAAAAAGAAGAAAACATCTTTGATTAAATTAGATGTTAAATTTGATTTACCAATATATGATGGAGAATTAAATGCAGAGAAGCTAGATAACTGGATTAGACAGATTGATGTGTATTACAGGGTGTAGAATATTGATTCAGACAAGAGTAAAATTCAGCTAGCCAACATACGCCTTGGAGCAACTGCCTTTGTATGGTGGGAAGGCAAGACACAAGCTGACTTGAAGAAGCATGGTAAAATTCTTTCTGTCTGGAGTGAATTTGTTTCTGCAATTAAAAAACAATTCTATCCACTAGCCTATATGCAGCAAGCTATGATGAGTTGGCAAACTCTTCGCCAATTAAAAGGGAAAAGTGTACAAAGCTATACCCAAGAATTTAGAAAAAGAGCTTTGATTCTAGGCATTTCTTTAGACTCACATGAAACTTTGTTGAAGTATATAGGTGGTCTGCATAGTAAGTTGAGGCACACCATTCTCATGTTTAACCCTACTAGCATAGATGAGGTATCTGTTCAGGCCACCCATCTAGAGGCTAAAGGCAATAATGTGAACCCAGATATTGGGGGATCATCAAAACCCACTGCAAGAAAGAACAAGGAAAAGAGGAAGCAGAAATGGAAAGAGAGGACGACAAATGTTGTACAAAAGGCCAAACCTTCATGCACTCACTGTAAGAAGGATGGACATGATAATGAACATTGTTGGTCTTTGCATCCGGAGCTGAAACCCAAGAAGTTTGATGGAAAGAAGAAGAAGATTGTTGTTGTTATACAAAAATATTCGGGGTTAGACTCAGGTGATGAAACAACAATTGCAGCCACAGGTATAAAAGGTAAAAAGTCTAAAGCATCTACTAGTAATTCTGCCCAAACTATTGATAGTGAAGAAAATGAGAGGAAAAGACATGAGCTTTTTCATATTAGAGTTATTTCCAAGCATCGGAAGATTGATACTTTGTTTGATAGTGGCTCACAAGTAAACTTAATTTTTGAAGCAATTGTAAAGAAATTTGGACTACTAACCACACCTCACAGGAAGCCATATCCATTAGGTTGGGTATGTGATAAAGCAAACCTACAAGTGACTAGACAATGTAAAATCAGGTTTTATTTTGGGTCAGCATTTGTAGATGAGGTTGAGTTAGATATCGTTGCCTTGGATATATGTGGAATTGTTTTAGTAAGTCCTTACTTGTATGATAGAAGCCATTTTCTATAAAGCTGAAAATAAGTGTCAACTCATTAAATATGGAATCGAATATATTGTAAGAGCTCATAAACTCAAGAATAATTATATTCTCATAAACTCAAGGCCGATGAAAAGAATTGTAAATTCATGAAAGCAATTTTTACTAGTGGTTGTATAGGAAAAGAAACCTGAAAAAACCAATGTATTTAAGGGTTGTGATGCTAAACAAAAAGCTGGTTTAGAAAAAGTTGTTTCAGAATAGGATATCTTATTTCAAGAACCAAAAGGTCTGCCACCTAAAAGGTAAATTGTACATGATATTAATTTGCAACAAGATGCTCCATTGCCTAACATCGGAATGTACAGGTTATCTGATTTAGAGAATGCGGAAATCAAGAAGCAGGTACAGGAGCTGCTCGAGAAAGGGTTCATAAGACCAAGCACATCACCATGCAGATCTCCAATCGTGTTGGTGAGAAAGAAGGATGGCTCGTGGAGGATGTGCATTGATTACCGAGCACTAAATAAAATAACGATCAAGAATCGTTATCCCCTTCCTCGCATAGATGATCTATTGGATCAACTGAAAGAGGTTGTTTACTTTTCCAAGTTGGACCTACGTAGTGGTTACCATCAGGTCAGAGTAGCAGAGCAAGATGCATGGAAGACTACTTTCAAAACAAATCAAGGGTTGTATGAATGGCTAGTTATGCATTTTGGCTTAACTAATGCTCCTGCCACTTTCATGAGGGTTATGAATGATGTACTCAAGCCTTTTATTGATGATTTTGTAATTGTATATCTAAATGAAATTCCTGTATTCAATAAAACATGGGAAGAACATTTGAAGCATGTAAAGCAGACTCTAGATGTTTTGAAAAAATAAAATCTCTATGTTAAATTATCAAAGTGTGAATTTGGTAAAACATCTTTGAATTATCTGGGTCATATTGTAGGGGGTGGTGAACTAAAGATAGATCCCTCTAAGGTTGCAGTCATTGTAAACTGGCCTAAACCCAAGTCTACTACAGAAGTTAGAAGCTCCCTAGGAGCAACACAATATTGGAGAAAGTTTATTGCTAACTTTTTCTTAATTGCGACTCCCTTACATGCTTTGACAGGATTGAACAAGGTGTTTCAATGGGGAGACAAATAGCAGAAAGCCTTCGACACCTTGAAAGAAAAATTAGTACAGCACCAGTACTAGCATTGCCAAATCTTCAACAACCATTTGAGATTGAAACAGATGCCAGTGATTATGCCATGGGAGCAGTGTTGATGCAACATGGTAAACCCATATGCTACCATTCTGAGACTTTTAATTCTGCAGTAGTTAATTATCCTACATATGATAAAGAATTGTATGCATTAGTTCAGAGTGTGAAGAAGTGGAAACATTACTTAATGGGCAAAGAAACAATAATACATATTGATCATCAGCCACTTCAATACTTGCACTCACAAACTAAATTGCAGCAATCAAGACACTATAGGTGGATGGGTTTCCTACAGCAGTTTCATTTAGTCGTCAGATATAAAAGGGACATACACAATAAAGTTGCAGATATATTGTCTAGACCAATCATAAATGCATCTACTATACTTAAGCATAACTCAATAATGCATGAAAGCTACATTGAACAATATGCTCAAGATATAGACTTTAAAGATGTATATGCAGCTTTAAGTAATGGCAAAAAGGTAGAAGAATTGGATTACTATATTAAGGACCAACTCTTTTATCATTTGGGAAAGCTATGCATTCCACAAACAGAGAGAATTAACATAATTAGGGAGGAACATACTTCTCTGATATCAGGTCATTTTTGTGTAAGTAAAGCAGTTGCACAGCTGCAAAGATACTGCTATTGGCCAAAAATGCATGAAACAGTTTCTAGATATTTAAGAGGGTGTACCATGTGTGCTAAAAGCAAGCCTAGCAATAGAAAGTTAGGCTTGTACACTCCACTACAAGTTCCTTTTCGTCCTTGGGAAAGTGTTTCCATAGACTTTGTTGGGGGATTTCCAAAATCTAGAAAGGGACATGACTATTTATATGTTATTGTGGATAGGTTCAGCAAAATGTGAATTTTAATACCTTGTAATAAGTAGATTACAGCTGAAAAAACAGTGAAATTGTTCTTTCAGCGTGTATGAGTGCATTTTTGGTTACCCACTTCCATAGTATCTGATCGAGACTCCTGATTTGTTGGGAAGTTTTGGTCAAGTCCGTGGGAATTAATGGACACCAGACTGAAGAAAAGCACAACCTTTCATCCACAGATAGATGGCCAAATAGAGGTAGTCAACAAGACAGTGATCTAGTTGCTCAGGGATTATTGCAGAAAGAATCCTAAGCTTTAGGATTAACACTTATGTTATGTGCAACATGCTTACAACCGTGCTAAACATTCCTCTACACAGAGATCTCCTTTTAAGACCTATTTTGGTTTTATACCAAGGTCTCCCTTGGATTTTGTCTTTGGAAAAGACATAGCAGTTGCTAGACACAGTGATGTGGACAAAGCAACTAGATTCATTGAACAAATCCAAGAAATTCACCAGGCAGTGTAGGAACAGCTGGAAAAGAGAGAAGCCAAATACAAGGCAAGGCATGATAAACATCGAGTGGAGCATAGCTTCCAAGTTGGTGATCAAGTCTAGCTATATATCAGTAAGGACAGAATGCAAGGTGAAGGAAAGAAGATGAAGCCAATAAGATATGGGCCTTTTAAGGTACTTGAGAAAATTGGTGAGAATGTTTTCCGCCTTGATCTGTCAGCATACATGCACATCTATTCAGTAGTAAATGCAGAAAATTTAAAGTTGTTTGAACCTTCATTAATTGAAGATCCTGAAAAGCAAAGTCAATTGCCTTCCATTGATGATCTGTTGCCTAAATACCTCAATGAGCTGCAGGAAGATACATTTCTGGACAGGAAGGTAAGGACAACGTGCAGAGGGGACGTGGAGTACCTTAGAATTGGAATCAAAGGTTCAAAACCCAGCACTACAAAATGGATAGAGATTGGGCAAGTGAGGCAGTTGTATCCTCACTTAAACAATGCTTGAAAACCAACTTTTGGTGGCCCAAAAACCTTTTCAGTGGGAAGGCGTGATCCAAATGGATCCAAGAAACACTCTCTCTGTCTTCAAAAACTCAAAAATCATGCCAAAGACCAAAGAAAATTGCATGCCAAGAGCCCTTCGAATGACTGAAAAACACTATCGGGAGGTAAAAACCAGAGAAAATCGTGAATAAAACAAAGTTTGGAAGCGTGGAACAATGGATTAACAGTAGCCATTAGATCTAGCCGATCAACAGTCCAGATCTGATCGACAATCACAATTGGCATAAGCACACAGCAAGTATCGGCGCAGACCACATGACACTTGCAACAGTGATTGGCAGAGTTAATATGGACCGTCGATCAAGCGCGCAGATCGACGGCCCATATTATATCGTAGGATCGTTATCGGAGGTTGCAGGAGCGCTTACAACGGCCCAGGAGTTATTGCGATGAGCGATTGCGATATCGCAATCGCAGCAACCATTATGTGCGATCCGCTAAACCGGACCCAACAGGTTTATCGGTAATATTCCATAAGATTTGAGATCTGTAGTAAAGCCAATTTTAATGCATTTTCGCAATTTTTGTTTATTAAACGAAATGCGAAGGATGAAGGCCAATGCGATAAGCCGAACCCGAAAGGGTTCATGAAGCGAAATGTATATTGTTTCAAGTCCGGAGGAAAGCCATTTCTAATGTATTTCATAGTTTTTAATGAATTTCCAAAACACAAAGGGACGAGCCATTCCAATATGTGATGGCAACCTACAGGCAGACCCGATAGGAGAATAAGGTGGATTTAAGGACTTTTGAAGTCTGATACATTGAGTTTTGGTGGAATTTCTCTATTAAAATACATTTTCACTGTGTAAACAGAGTGCGGCTATTTCAGGAGTTCCAAAGGCCCCATACACTCTTACGTTACAGAATAGGTGGCCACCTCCCCTTTTAGCGTTAAGCAATGATTGTATAATGCTAGAAGATGGATTCGAAGAGGACAAAGGCCGAGGAGACCGAGGAGATGAGAATCTGAAACGAACAGGCAGCACAGCTTTGACTTTAAAGCCACAGACAGAGAACAAAGAAAATGAGGCAATATTGCAGGAAAATGCCAAGACAGAGTTAGGACAGAGACAGAGAGCATTGAGGGAGTCTGTGTACTCAGAGAAAACTTGAGAGGTTCAAGTAAAGCTCTTGTTATTGTATTATGTCATGTGTGAGGCTCAAATTGAACTCACTGTTGTAAAAAGAACTCTGCTTGAAGACATAATAGAGAAGCCACCATTGAAGGCTAGACCGAGAGATGTAGCTCAGGAGTATTGGGTGAACTCCTCATTAAATATGTTGTGTCATGTGTTGCCTATTATGTTTTTTTATTTACTGCTTCATTGTCTGTGCATTTCACAATCTTATTGATCCATTGCTTAAAATGACATAGACAAATCCATGCACATAAGTCTGTAATACCTTATTATTGTCTTAGATCTCTTTTTCAAATCATTTAAATAGGCTACATTATAGAAGAACACCATAGGACCATAGGAAAAATCATGGGTTGTCTAAACCACTAACAATAAATAGACTCATTTATGTCAATTTTATTTTAATTATTATTTTATTTTTATGTAATTTGACTCAGTCAAAATGTTTATTTATCTTTATCTTCGCAATTTTGATATATTAATTTTTATTTACACCATACACATTTAAATTATATTAATTTATATATTTATAAACAATTATAATAGAACTGTAATGTTTCAATAAAATATAAAAGCTAAATATAAAAAAGAAAGATATGTAAATTAATAATAATAATAATAATAATAATAATAATAATTTTTAAATTTTGTTGTCATTTATCAATAATGATGATGATTAATTTTGGCTAAAATCAATATAGTTTATGAAATCTTAAGAAAATAAGAAATTAATTAAGATTTCTAAATATTTTATTTATGTATATGTGTGTGTTAATTTTTTATTTATACCATGCACTTAAATTATATAAATAGATATATTTTAAACAATTATAGTAAAAGTTTAATATTTCAATAAGATATAAAAGTTAAATATATAAAAGAAACCTATATATATTAAAAATTTATTTTGATCTTTAAATTTTGTTATCTTTTATTATTTATATGTGTGCGCGCTAATTTTTTTTGTATATATATATATATATGTGTGTGTGTGTGTGTGTGAATTAAATAAGAGCCACTTGGATGTTACTGACTTTGCTACTTTTGTACACATTGTCATGATGCGACTTTTGTTTATTGTGCATAAATGACCAATATTTCAAAAAATTGTAAAATATATTGATTAAAAAAAACTAAAAAACAATTCAATTTAGTAAAAATGTTTCAAAAATATATTTGATAAGAAAATCAAAATACAAACATTAAACATAAGTTACAATAACTTTGGTTTGTTAAAATATAACTTATTAAAAGCAAAATAAAATATTTTAAATGTTAAGTATTAAGATATACATCTTTACTATATAAAAGATAAATTAAAAACTAAGATTAAAGATACATTAAAAACTAAGATTGTTACCCAACATTCTCTATTTCATGGAAATAACACTTGTTGTCCATCGTTTTTAAAATGGCTATGATGTCTTTTTTTAAGTGAGATCTCCTCTCACATCTTGTACATGCACACTAGCTAAATTTTTACAATAATATAAAGGTGTTTCAAATTTGCACGGTAATATGTATTAATGTCCACTTTTGGTTTTCTCCTACATACTCCTATTCAATTATGTTTCTATGATTATTTTATGTCAACGATTCATTCGGAATGTGTAATATAGTCTATTTTATTTGGACTCTTGAGTATGTATTTATGTTTATACGACTATTTTATGTAAAAGATTCCTTCAAAATGGGTTATATAGTTTATTTTATTTGGACTCTTGAATAGGTATTTAATGCTGGTTTATTTTTTATTTTATTTTTTTTATTACTGTCTACAATATTTGGTTGTGTTGTGAAAGATTTTGATAGTCATATCTCTAAATTCTAATCTATAAAAACGTGTTATTTATGTTAAGAGTCAAACTTCTTGTGCTTATGGCGGCAAGAAACACTTCTTGCAGCCATAAGCACAAGAAACACTTAAACCAGTTTAAATATGAGAATTCAAAGTAGTTAACTATGTTGGTTCAAGAATATATTAATAATTTAGCATTCGTTCAATAATTTTCCGTCTTTGAAACCAACATTTGGAAGCAATTTAGAGATATCGAAGAAATTGGGCTAGTTGAGGTCAATTCAACATCTAATTATATCATTGAGTCTAGGGAGCCAAAATTTGCAAACAAGAACTTTAATTTATTACATATAGAGCAAAAGACAATAGATATTTAGACAAGAAACTTCGGTGTACATGGCATACACCAACCCCCTACCCCACTAGTGCCAACCCCTGTACTTATTCCAAAGCATAATACTCCAAAAAGCATCCTTGGGAGCATGCTTTCAAAATGCTCCTTCCTAGGAACAAATTTCAGGGAAGCGTTGCCTTCTCCAAAAGAACACTCCCTACTGTCGGATTAGAATATGATTAATGCATTCAAAGAAAGAAAATTATTAATGCATTCAAAGAAAGAAAATTAAATTATTAGACCAAATTAAACTTAACTAACTCTAGAGGGTCTCAATGTCCAATCATTTAGTTAAATTATTAGACCAAATTAAACTTAACTAACTCTTGAGGGTCTCAATGTCCAATCAATTAGTTTCTATGCTTGAACTAACTCTCGAGGGTCTCAATGTCCAATCAATTAGTTAAATTATTAGACCAAATTAAACTTAACTAACTCTTGAGGGTCTCAATGTCCAATCAATTAGTTTCTATGCTTGTGTTACTCAACAGTGGTTCGCTTTCAGCGTGACACGCTCACCAGTTTCAACGCACCAATAATGGCATGAGGATGAGAGGAAAACAGAGAATAGCCTCTACTGGAAACGGTTCAATAATTATATAGAAGAGGTAGAGGGCACTTACATTCCTAAGAATGAGCGCACCGGCCTCAAAAAAATTCTTGTTTTAGCTGATGTTACAATTTTAGAACAAGTAGTATTTTTCCAGTTTTAATTATCTGCTAATTTATGTCCAGAGGCATCATTTCAATCTCTTTTCCCTCATTAGTGTCATTTTTTCTAGCTGGTAATGACTAATCCTAATCTGGTAACAACCAATCATGCTAGTTTTTCTCTATCTCCACGTGAAGTCTAAGAATGTTCCTTGAAGCAGCGCCACCTATGAAATGAGAAGGTGGCATTTATGTTCTGTTAATTGTTATATGTTTTCAGAATAAGTGCTTTACATTTGATCATTTCAAGACTTAACTAAAGAGTGGAGTTCAAGTAGTAGAGCATGCTTTCATGTGTAAACTTATCTCCTTAAGGCATTATATTCTAGCCAACCTTCTTATGCATGCTTGGGCACGCTTCTCTTTGCTAGATAAGGGTTAGGGTTTAGCTTTCTTAGCATATGTTGACTAGTGGGATGGTTCATATTTGTAGCCCTTTCCTCTCTAGTCAACAAGTGAGATAGACTCTAGAGCACTCCATGCTAGAAGCAAGACAGCTAGTGTGTTCAGCTAATTTTTCTCTGTAAAATTTTGTTTCTAAATTAATAGATGGACATGATTGGTGTTTCATATTATATTTCCATTATATGATATCATATTGATGTGTTTTTAGATCTAGTGTACCTATACTTTAGTCTTGTTTGACTATGCAGTTTTTAGTCACCTAGGATTTGCTTCAGAGTGCAGGTATGTTTACCATGGTTTGAAATTTAACTTGGAAAATCATTCTACATAATAAAAATCAGCTTCACTTGAAGATATGTTAATTATAGTATGAAAAGGTGGATTTCCAATTAGGCATTGTTCACAAATGAGATAACATCATAGTATTGCTTCACCAGTAATGTCAATCAACCTTTTTCTTAAAAAAAGGCATCATACTTGATACATGTTGGAATTTGACAACTAATTGTGTAAATATGTGTAAAAATTGTATTTACTACCAAGTTGGTTTTATACCGAAACAACAGTTATGTAACAAAGGAGGCTCTTATAAAATGATGAATGCTCGAACTATTGTAATCAAGGAGAATCATTGTTGATTTAATAGAAAATCCAATCCCTTGCCCCATGGATGTTTCCTTGACACCCTGTCAAGGTTTTACCATGTAAAAACATTGTGTTTTTTACTTGTGCCTTTGCATTCAGTTTCATTCAGTTTCATTTATACATTTCTTGTTTAATTAACCGCTTGGCCAACAATTGGTATCAGAGCCATCATATTACCCTGTCCGCAGTTGTGAAGGGGAAAAGGAGACGTTGGTTCAAATTAAGGGAGCAACAGAAGATTACGGGAGGAAATGCAGCAGAACCGTCATTTTTTTTATTAAAGAAGTTCGGGCTGCTCAGGAGAGACCATGCCACTGCTGGAGGTGAGTTGAAAGGCTACCGCTTTAAGTGAAGAACAGAGAAAAGTGAAGCTCTGTTTGAAGTTTGTAACGGAGGACAATTTTCGTTGTGAACCGCTGAGAGAAAGCGCCGCTACTGGAGGAAGAGAAACCTACATCCTAAGAGAAGTCTGACGTCGTTGTAGAGAAGTTCGACGTTGCTATTAGAGGAATGGAACCCGCTACGGATAATGAAGGCAGAAAGAGTCATTGTTTCATAAAGAGGCCTTCGATCAACAAAAAAAAATGCATAGGTAATTTTTTTTACACCAGAAATATGATTTCTGTTGAGCGTTGTTGAGCGCTGGTGAATTTGAGAGAAAAAAGAAATAGGGTTTAAATTTTTTGGGAAATTTCAAGAATTTTTTTAAAGAATCTATGGAGGAAGCTTGAAAAGAAATTCTAGAAATAGGGTTTAAAGTTTCTGGAAAAATTTTCCTTTGTTTTTTGGGGCAATTTCAAGAAATTTTTTAAAGAATCTGTGGAGGAAGCTTGAAAAGAAATTCTGGAAATTAATTAAGAGAATTTTTGAAATTTCTTAAGAGTTAAAAAAAAGGGGGCAATAGAATTAGATTTTGTGTAGAAAATCAAATCAGAAAGAAATTTTGATTTGTGTAGAAAATCAAAATCAGAAAGAAATTTTGAAAACCCTAGCTGGAAGAAGGAAAATCAAAATATTTTAGTTGAAAGACTGAAACCCTAGGAGGAAATAAATGGCCAAGATGACGAATGCAAAGTTCGAGGTGGAGAAATTCACCAGCAAGAACAACTTTTCTCTTTGGACACTGAAATTTAGGGATTTGTTGGTGCAACAAAGGTTGCACAAAGCATTAGACGAGTCAAATAAGAAACCTACTAGCATGATAGATTTAGACTGGGAGGACTTAGATGCCCGAGCTCTCAATACCATCAAGTTATACCTATCGGATTAAGTTCACTTCAACATTGTTGAAGAGAGTACAGCGGCAGGTTTATGGGAAAAAGTGGAAAAACTATATATGACAAAATCATTAACCAATAGAATTTATTTGAAAAGACAATTGTACAGTCTACGGATGAAGGAGGATACAAAAGTTGCAGAACATTTAAATATTTTTAATACACTTATATGCCAATTATCAGATATGGAAGTTAAAATTCATGAAGAAGACAAAGTTATAACCTTGTTGTGTTCTCTTCCCGAGTCATGGGACCACTTCGTAGCTTCAATCAGTTTGAGCACCGTTGATTCTTTGAAATTTGAATCAGTTGTAGGAGCTCTCTTGTCTGAAGAAGTACGAAGGAAATCCAATACTGAAACAGCTGCACCAGAAGCCATCATAGCCAAAGGACGATCAAAGAGAAGAGGAGAAAAAACAAGGGGATCTTCCAGATCAAAATCAAAAGGAAAGCAGTGTAAGGCAAAATGTTGGCACTGCAATAAAATTGGACGCCTTAAGAAAGACTGTTGGAAATGAAAAGAGTCGCATAACTCGAAGAAGGGAGCAAATCACGTTGATTTAGGTATGATAGACGAAGTTTTATCTGCTAAAGAATTATGTATGATAGATGAAACTTTACCTGTATGTAATGTATCTTAGGATTTTGAAAGTTGGTTGTTAGACTTTGATGCTTCTCATCACATGTGTCCACACAGAAATTGGTTTACTTCATATGAAGATGTAAATGGTAGTTTTGTGTTTATGGGTAATAATGTATCATGTCAGACTGTTGGGATGGGAAATATCAGGATTAAAATGTATGATAACACAGTTAGAACATTAACTAGTGTTAGACATGTACATGAATTGAAGAAAATTTTGATTTTTTTGGGAGTGTTGGATTTGGATGGTTATAAGTTTACAGGTCAGAATGGAGTGTTGAAAGTCTCTAAAGGTGCCCTAGTTGTTATGAAAGCATAAAAGGTTGGAAATCTTTACAGACTCAAAGGAAGTACTCAGGTCAGTGAAGCAACGATTGTGTCAGAGAAAGAAGAAGAAAGTACTCGCCTATGGCATCAACGATTGGGTCACATGAGCGAGAAAGGTCTTCAAGTACTGATGAAACGTAAATTACTTCCTGTTTTGAAATCCTTGAAGTTGGATTTCTGTAAACATTGTGTGTATGGAAAACAGTGTAAACAGAGGTTTAAAACTGGAAGTCATAATAGTAAAGAAATTTTGGACTATATTCATTTTGATTTGTGGGGACCATCTCCTGTTGTATCATATGGAGGTGCTTTATATTTTTTAATGTTTATTGATGATTTCTCCCAGAAAGTTTGGGTCTTTATGCTAAAAAGGAAAGCTGATGTATTCAATGTCTTTAAACAATTTAAATCAATGGTAGAAAAAAGAACAAGCAAATCAATTAAATGTTTAAGAACTGACAATGGTGGTGAATTTACTTCTCTAGAATTTGAACAATACTGTAAGGATGAAGGAATTGTTAGACACAAAATTGTTGTTTATACTCCTCAGCAAAATGGTGTTGTTGAACGTATGAATCAGACTCTTGTGGAAAGAGCCAAAAGCATGATCAGCAATGCTAATGTGAAAAAGGAGCTGTGTGCAGAAGCAGTATCCACTGCTTGTTATTTAGTTAACAAATCACCTTTAGTAGAAATTAATTGTAAAATTATAGAAGAAGTTTGGTCAAGTTAGTCTTGTGATTATTTACATTTAAGGATATTTGGTTGTGATGCCTATGCTCTTATTCCTAAAAATTAGTGTTCAAGATTAGATCCAAAATTCAAATATTATGTCTTTGTTGGGTATGACTATGCGGTGAAAGGATACAGGTTGTAGGATCCTACATCGCAGAAGATAATCATTAGTAGAGATGTAACATTTGATGAATCTTATCTTTTAAAATCAAATATTGAAAGAATTGAATAGGAACAGGTATCGCCAAATTAACAAATTCAATTGGAGGCTAGACCTTTATTTGAAAGTCGAAAGGAAGGAGAGGCTTCTGGAGGAAAAGGTGTTGAAGATACAAAGGAAGCTATTGAAGTTTTTGAACCAATTCAGCAACCAGTCACTCTAAGAAGGTCTACAAGGGAAAGAAAAACTCCCAAAAGGTATGAAGATTATGCTTCATCTTTTGCTTTGATTACTGAAGATGGGGAACCTTCTTGTTATCAAGAACCAGTAGATGATACAGATAGCGAAAAATGGAAAACGTCTATGGAAGAAGAAATGGATTCCTTAGCCAAGAACAATACCTGGGATCTTGTAGAACTTCCTAAAGGGAGAAGTGTTATTGGATGCAAATGGCTCTTCAAATTGAAACAGAAATTTGATGGAAGTATCGAAAGGTATAAGGCGAGACTGGTAGAAAAAGGGTATTCTCAGGATGAAGGTATTGACTTTCATGAGATTTTTTCACCAGTTGTAAAACTTGTTTCTATTCGTACTGTGTTAGCACTAACTGCATTACTTAAACTTGAGTTAGAATAGTTATATATTAAAACATCTTTTCTACATGGTGATTTGGATGAAGAGATATATATGAAACAGCCAGAAGGTTTTGTACAAGGTCGCAGCAGAAGATTAGTTTGCAAGCTCGGGAAAATCATTGTATGGCCTGAGGCAATCTCCGAGGCAATGGTACAAGAAGTTTGACTCCTTCATGATGAGCTAGAACTTTATTAGAAGTGAGTATGATCATTGTGTATACTTCAAGAGTTTCAGTGGTATATTCATTAACTTAGTTTTTTATGTTAACGATATGCTTATTGCAAGCAAAAGCATGGAAGATATCAACAGGTTAAAGGCTCAGCTCTCTACAGCGTTTGATATGAAGGATCTTGGAGCAGCAAAACATACCTTGGGCATGGAGATACACAAAGACAGGAAAAATGGTAAGCTTTGGTTATCGCAACAGAAGTATGTGGAAAGAGTACTTGAAAAGTTCTCTATGAACAGTGTGAAACCTGTTAATGTTCCATTAGCTTCCCATTTTAAGCTTTCTTCGGTTTTGAGTCCTAGAACTGATGAATAAAATCAATATGTCTCATGTACCATATGCAAATGTTGTAGGCAACTTAATGTATGTGATGGTATCTACAAGACCTGACATTTCACATGTAGTTGGGGTTGTCAACAGGTTCATGGAAAATCCAAGTGAAGAACATTGTCAAGCAGTGAAATGGGTGCTTCGATATCTAAGAGGCACAAGTGACCATTGCATCATCTTTAATGGTAGTGAAGGATCAGTCTGCGGATATGTAGATGTTGATTATGCTGGTGATTTGGACAAAAGGAGATCTACTACATGTTATGTCTTTACTCTTGCAGGTGGAGCAATTAGTTAGATGTCAAAACTTCAAGAAACAGATGTGTTGTCCACTACCGAAGCAGAATATATAGCTGCTTCAAATGCTAGTAAAGAAGCAATCTGGTTAAAGGTTCTACTTGATGGAAGGACGCGGGAGAGAGTGAATGTACTCTGTGACAATGAGAGTTCTATTCACTTGGCTACAAATTTAGCTTATCACAGTAAGACCAGGCACATTGATGTAAGGTATCATTTTCTAAGACATGTGTTCGATGGCGGAAAAGTAGCTCTCAAGAAGGTCCATACACGGGAGAATTGTGCAAACATATTCACGAAGCCAATTATAATAGAGAAGTTGTAATGGTGTTTAGCTTCTATTGTCTTGTAGAAGAGATGATGGATGGGCATGGGCAAGGGATTAGGAAAATTGTTGTCAAGGTGGAGTTTGTTGGAATTTGAAAACTAATTGTGTAAATATGTGTAAAAATTGTATTTACTGCCAAGTTAGTTTTATACCGAAACAACATTTATGTAACAGAGGAGGCTCTTATAACAATGATGAATGCCCAAACTATCGTAATCAAAGAGAATCATTGTTGATTTAATATAAAATCCAATCCATTGCCCAGTGGATGTTTCCTTGACACCCTGTCAAGGTTTTACCACGTAAAAACATTGTGTTTTTTACTTTTGCCTTTGCATTCAGTTTCATTTATACATTTCTTGTTTAATTAACGTCTTTGCCAACAATACATTAGGGCTTATGGTTTGATACACTTACTATTTTTTATTGCAACTTATAAATAAGTGAGAAACCACGATAACACGTTAGGGACCAGCATCATTCCCATCCAAGCAAAACACATGATCTCACTCAAAAGAACACCAATCACTATGTTTCATGTACCATAACAAAACCAAATACGAAAGAAGCGTTAAATTGTCTTCCATTCTCATTATAAACTGGCCTACCCATACAATATGATTTTAAAAGGAGTTGGTTAGTTGTAAGTCACAAATGATTCTGCCAGAATTCCTACCCTTCAGACTTCAAACCCAACCTAAATTACACTCTTTAAGGAACAACTCTTTGTTAAATATTTATTCAAAAAATGAGATCTTAACAAGGCAAAATCCTTAACCAAATTTTCCATTGATGAGAGCTTGCACCTAAGCTAAAGGAAGTGCATTCTTTACGGCACAAACTCCCTTGAGACACATTTCTCAAAGAACTGATATCTTAACAAGCCAACATCTTCGCTCAGATTTTCCATTGTACTTGTCATGTTTAGATAATTAGACCTTAACAAACCAACATTCTTGATCACAATTTCCACTATACTTGACTTTTCAATTTTAACCTTGATTCTTAAAATAGGAGGTCCTATAGACCAAGTTGGTGTGTTAAAAAGTAAACATAAACATATCTTAAAAAAGGTGAGTTGGCAGAAAACTCACATATTACATTTTTTCGCTTTTTCATTTGTGTGCTTGTAAACGCAATCCTGCTCTCTGCACACACCAAACTAGGAAAAAAATTAACAGAACAACATCCATATCTATTCATACCAATGCAGAAACCCACAAGCATCACCCTTCATGCATAAAATCCTCAACAAGTTGCTTCATAAAGCCTTCCTGAAACTCCTTCCACCAGATTGTGCAGAGGGTTTGTGTCCAGGAACATCAAAAACAACCACCCCATTTGAAGGGGCTACAGTATTTAAATCATATGAAAATACAAAATTTCACAATACACGTGTATTAGCAGCAATAATGGGCCTTGCTCCTGTGCCCCCCCAAAATCGAAGCTCAAAGACCCCTCTAGATCCTCCATCTAACCCTTCTCTTGTTTTCAATGCTAACTTCTTCAAATCATCTCTAGATGCTCAATTGAACCCTAAACCTTTGTATTAAACCCTTATGTCTTCAAACTTCCTATGCACCCTCCATCAAATTGTAAGCCCTTGTTATAAACCTTATTTCCTTCTAAATAAGATGATGTTCCTTATTATTGTGTGGGCTTCCAAAGTGATTTTATTTACTCATATAATCAACGAAAATGGTCGCATCACCTTGTTTAAGACTCGTTATTGTGCTTTGAGAAAGAAAAAAAAACCTTTAAAGCCAAAACTCGAACAAATTCACCCACCTCATATCAAAATGGACACCACAGGTGCCATGGAAGGTTATGAGGCAACTTGAGCTTTGAAATATGGGTTTCTTCATCTTTGAAAATGAAATATCTATCCCTTATTTCCAGTATTTGTAAGTATGACTTATCCTTCAAATCTTCACCATTTCCTGCGACATAGAATTCGTTGGGATGAAGAAAATGTGCCCAACACAATTATGTCAATTGGTGTTTCAATATTTGAGCTTGCTTAGTACGATGGCCAGACAAGACAACCATGTAAACACATTGCATAGGGCAATTATGTCAACGGTTATTGCAATATTTGAGCTTACTCAGTACGATGGCCAGACAAGACAACCATGTAAACACATTGAATAGGGCAGGATAGGACAAGGGATAATATTGATGCCCTGCGTTGGGCTCCCAGAAACCCCAAAACCCAAATTTAAACCACGTAAAAAAAAATGAAAAACAATTTATACGATTCAGATTAATAGTGAAACATGGTTGCTATATGTCACTGATTAATGGCAATGACATAATAATAATAATAATAAATAATAATAATAATTTTGTTATCATTTGTTGATGATAATGACTTCCAAGAACTTAAAAAAATAAGAAATTAAATGACATTCTTTAATATTTTATTTATATATGTGTTAATTTTGTATTTATACAATACTTAAATTATATAAATTTATATATTTACAATTATAATAAAAGTGCAATATTTCAATAACATAAAAAACAAAAAATTATGTATGTCAATAAAAATAATACTTTAATTAAGCCACATTTTAGCTTTGGAAATAATAGAATTCCAACTTGATTTTGACTAAATTTGGATGAGGATTTTCGTTGCTTTTGAGTTTTTAGTGGTGTCAAATCTATTTTCATTATCAAAAAAGTCATTCAAACCTTAACGAACAAAAAAAACAGATTTCTGCAAAATATTGTCATTTGTGGCCTCTTTGAAAAACACCTTAAAAAAATATTTTAATCTTTAAATTTTTTATCATTTATTTTTTAAATAGATATATGTACTAATTTTTTATTTATATAATATGCATTTAAATTATATAAATTTTTATATTTATAAACAATCATAATAGAAGTATAATATTTTAGTAATATATAAAAATTAAATATGTTAAAGAAAGTATACAAAAGAAAATATTTTAATTTTAAAATTATATATATATATATATATAGATAGATAACAATTCTTACCATTAAATATAAAACAAATAATGCTTTGGACTGTAAAATGTGTGCAAAGGACTCAAGTTCTGAATGTTGTTGTGCGGCTCGACTGGATGGATACCTAGTCGTCGTCGCTACCTCCTGCAACTTCCTTGCTCGACAGCCCCCTGCTGTTGAGGCTCCCCAGGCCTTGCTTGATCCATCAGTGGAAGCCCTTTTGATTGATCTACACATGCCTCTCCTGAGCGATTCTTTCACTAGCCTACGCTGCCATCTGCAGTCCCCTCTCTCTGCAGCCTCCTGCTGTTGAGGCTTTCCAAACCATGCATCCCTCTTCAGAGGGAGACCCCCACTCTTCCTCTCATCAAGGGACTGATGAAAACAAAGAAGCATTTGCATCACTGATATCAGAAAATGGAGCTCCAAGAATCAAGCCATCAATTAACAAATTTGTGAAGAAACTTGCGGATATTCCTAAGATATCTCTACCTCCTACTCTTCCAAGGAGAGCTGCCATTTCCTTAGCAGAACGCAGTCTTGTGGGTCAGTTTACAGGACTTTGGCCTTCCCCCAAATCAGTCCAGAAATGGGTGGAAAGAAACTGGAATGCAAATACTCAAGGGAAGATAGCTATTTGTTTTTGTGGGAGGGGGTATTACACCTTCCTATTTGAAACAAAGGAAGACAGAGATTTAATATTCAGAAACAGACCTTATTTCATGGACTCGAGAGGACTATACCTGAACAGATGGACACCAGACTTCGATCCAGAGATGGATGTTCCAAGTGCAGTCCCGGTGTGGGTCAGGCTACCGCATCTCCCCCTCCATTGCTGGGGTGATGACTCGGTAAAAGCTATTGGAAATGCAGTGGGTAAATATATAGACAGGTGTGAACCCAAAGACAACATGCATGCTTGCGCAAGAATATGTGTGGAAGTAGACCTAGGGAAAGGTCTCCTAGAGGCGATAAGGATCAAGGTCGATCAGTGGACTCATATTCAGCAACTGGACTACGAGAAAATTCCATTTAAATGCAAGGTATGTCACGAGTATGGTCATTTTGCAAATAGATGTAGTAAAAAAAAGAAGCTGAAAGTGATGAAGTACAAGAAAACACATGGGAACAAGTTAAAAGAAAGAAACCTCTCAATAAACAGAACACTTCGACCTCCTCATAGCCACAAGAGACAAATGAAACAGCCCCACATCCACCAGTAAATATTGTCCCTCCAGTCCTCACATCTCCAAATCCTTTTGAACCATTGGGAGAAGACCTGCCCTCCCCAAGATCCCCTTCCCCATCTCACAATGCATTAGCTCTCATTTCTTCCCCTAACCATATTCCATCCCCCCCACCGCCCTTTGTGGACCGAATTCTAACTAGAAACAAAGCAAAAGAAAACCCCCAAATATGGGATTAGCCAAAAAAAGTGGGAAGGAAATCTAATAAAGAAATAAGGGACGAGGTTGCAGCTAAGGAAATGGCTATAGGAACACAACAGCCAATGGACTCTTTTCTTGGTAAACAGACAAGAAGAAACGAAAAATATCAACATAAAGAAAAGGGAGGGACACATCAAAAAACTAGTAAGTAATGATTACGGTCTCTTGGAATTGTAGGGGTCTTGGAACCGCCTTTAAAATCAACGCAGTCAGAGACATAATAAAACAAGAGTAGCCAGACATCTTCATGATCCAAGAGACCAAAGCAAGCAAGCAAGAAAATAAAAAAATGATCCAAAAACAAAAAGATTATGATGGAACAACACTAGAAGCTAATGGAGCTTCAGGAGGAATATGCACTATTTGGAACAAAAGGAAATGGGATTTAGTCAACCAAAAAATCAGCACACATTGGATAAGAACAGATCTGAAAAATATCAACACAAAGGAGGAATATTGCATTATAAATATTTACTCCCCCAACCATTACAGAGACAAAGAGCATTGTTGGAAGTCGATGAAAGAAGAAGCAACAGAGAGACAAAGAGGTAATCTAATTTTGGGAGGAGACTTAAATCTGATTAGGAATACAGATGAGAAGTTTGGTGGGAAATTCTACAATGACCCATCAAGAACAGCGCTGGAAGAAATTATAGAAGAACAAAAACTAATTGACATTCCTCCAAGCAATGGAAAGTACACTTGGAGCAACAAAAGAATAGGAAAACACAATATAAAGGAAAGACTGGACAGAATTCTTATCCATGAAAATATAGCAGCAGCTTACTCCATTGTGAAAAGAAAAATTGCTCATGTGATAGCTTCAGATCACAAGCGAGTGGTATTAACTTTGGGTAAGCTGGAAAACCAAGGACCTCTTCTCTTCAAGTATAATAAAATATGGGACAACAAGGAGGAGTTTGGTAAACAAATCAAGGAAATTTGGAAAACAAGTGTAATAGGTTCACCTCAGTATGTGTGGGAAATAAAGTTAAAGAATCTAAGAATTCACTTAAAATCCCGGGCAAGAGAAAATGACCTCAAAGATAAAGCAAACAAAATAGAACTCCAAAAAAAAATGGATAATATCAATAAGGAAAGAGAGAGAAAACAAGAAAGTGAGCAAGACTATTTACAAGAAAAAGATATTTTTTTGGAATTATATAAGAAAAATCGGCGAGAAGAAGAAGAAAGCAGGCAGAAATCTAGATGTTTGTGGTTGAAAGCTAGTGACAAAAACACCCCTTTTTTTCATGATACAATGAAAATAAGGAGCTGGAAATCAGATTGAGCAAATACAAGTAGAGGGGCAAGAAATAAAAGGAATAGAAGAAATTAAGAAGGCAGCCCACAACCACTTCAAAGGTCTACTTTCAGCTAGTGACCAACAAGCTGATAGTGAAGAATTTTTACAGCAAATAAATAAAAAAATCAGCGAGCAACAAAACAGAGAATTAGATAAAGATGTCACTGAGGAGGAAATCAGAGAAGCAGTGTGGAGTCTACATCCTGATAAAGCTCCAGGACCGGATGGCTTCACAATAGCTTTTTACAGGAATCATTGGGAAACAATTAGGAAATATTTAATGAGAATGATTAAATATGTCTTCAAAAAAACAAAATTTGGGGAAATACAAAAGCCTCCTACTTGGTCCTCATTCCCAAAGATCCAAATCCAACTTCCTTTGGTAGATATAGGCCTATCTCCTTCTGTAATTCGTCCTACAAAATAATCACCAAAATTTTGGAAAATAGAATTTAAAAAAAAAAATTGACAACTATTATTTCCGAAAATAAAGGTGGTTTCGTACCAAGAAGACAAATCACAAATAATGTGATAATTGTACAGGAAGCCATTCACAGTAGCATCCAAAGAAAAGAAAAGGGAATGGTCATCAAGTTAGACATGGCCAATGCATTTGATAGAGTGAATCATGAATTTCTTGTAGCAGTCCTCAAAAAGTTCGGCATCTCAATAAAGTTCATAGATACCATTTTGGCTTGTATCACAAATCCTTGGATAGCTCCTTTAATTAACGGAAGGCCATGTAATTTTTTTCAAAGATCTAGAGGATTGAGACAAGGCTGTACTCTCTCCCCCTTTCCTTACATTATAATGGCGGAATCTCTAAGTGTATAGCTAGAAAATCAGAGAGAAAAAAAAATAGCAGGTATTCATATCTCAAGAGGAGTCAAAGAGATAAATCATTCCCTTTTTGCAAACGATACCCTCCTCATAGGGGGAGCTTCTTGCATCATTGCAAAACGATTCAAAAAAGTTTTAGATGATTTTATTTCTGTCTCAGGAGGACTTTTAAACAACAACAAATGCAGAATCTATAGCTGGAATATTTCTATAAATACAATGTAGATAATCTCCCAAATAATGGAAATACTGATACAAATAAAATGGAGGCATTTCATTTATCTTGGGCTTCCATTAGCCTAGGAAATGGTCAAATCAGAAGTTTGGAATAAGAATGTGGAGAAAATGAAGGGAAAAATTTAGAATTGGGGAAGAACAATAACGATTAAGGCCCTTCTTTCGGCACTGCCAATATATCAGTATGCAATAATAATGGCTCCGGCAAGTGCCCACAAGCAAATGGAACTAATAATCAGGAGTTTCCTCTGGCAAGGAGGAAAACGAGAAAATAAAAAATTCAACTTAGTTCATTGGGAGCTAGTAACTCTTCCATTTGAGAAAGGAGGGATCACAATTCAGTTACCAGGATTAATGAATATTTCTCTAGGGACCAAAATCGTCTGGAGAATGATAAAAGGAAAAGAACAGTGGTGGGAAAAAGCTCTAACAAGGAAATATTTAAATTGTCAAAGGAAAAAAATGCTCTCTAAAATAATCTCAGATCGGCCCTATACCCAAATTTGGAAATTGGTGAAAAAGACCACCCCCCACATAAGAGACCAAATTTCTAAAAATCCTGGCAATGGAGAAACAATTTATATATGGGATGATAGAATAATTGGGGAAAATCCTCTAAGGCAACAGCAAAATCTAAGAGGATTGAAAAATTGGATAGAGGAAAAAAATCTCAACACCTTATACTCAATTTCTGAGTGGGATCAAAATACTTGGATAAAATGGAGAGTGTCGGCACTACCTCCAAGATTGAAAAGCTAATGGGAAGCTTTGAAAATTCTTCTAGTTGTAGCAGCGCCTATAAATAAAAAGGACCAAGATGAGTTTGTTTGGGATCCAAGTGGGGGAAATTATACATTGAAATCAGGTTACAATTATCTCCAAAATTACAACAGCCATGAAGACTGGAATCTCTGGAAAGAAGTTTGGAAAAATGAGAGTTTGCCCAAAATTAAATTATTCCTATGGTCTCTTCTGAAAGGTAAAATCCTCATAGCCGAAAACTTTAAAAAAAAGGCTTTCAAGGACCTTCTAAATGTGTCATGTGCCAAATGGAGAAGGAAAATATCCAGCACTTGTTCATGAACTGCATGACAGCGAGGGAGTGTTGGAAGCAATTGATAAGCCCTCTAGATTTAAGCATAATCTCCTCAACGCAACTGACAAATATTCACAAAATCTGGGTAAAAAGATACCCTTATACCAAGAAGAAAAAAGCCATAATAAATAGAATATGGAAATGCCTTCCCTCCATTCTATGTTGGAAAATATGGCTAGCTCAAAACAAGTGCATATTTAAAGGACGAAAACCATGTATAGGGAATATTCTATCAAAAACTTGGAGTCAATTTTCAGAAATAATAGGTACAAATGGAGTAGCAAGAATGGACCAGAACAGCTTACAGCAAGAAGAAAGAGACTGGTACAGGAAAGCTTTAATAGAAAACAAATTAGAAGCTTTTAACAAAAAAAAACAATGACATTACAAAAAACAAGGTGTGGAAATTACATCTGAATGATATGGAAATGGCCGAGGGAATCAAAGAACAAAGGAAGTATATCCTATTCTTTGACAGAGTCTCAAAAAACAACCCAGGCAGAGCAGGAGCAGGTGGCCTAATTCTAGATCTGAATGGTAAGAGAGTATCAACCTATGAATGGGGCCTATGAGAGATGTCAAACAATAGGGCGGAAGCCTATACTCTTATGCTAGGCACAAAGATCTTAAATAAAAAAGGGATAAAGGGCCCAATAATAATTGGGGATTCCGCAATCATTATTGCAGCTATGGAAACAGGAAAGAAATTCAAAAGCTCAACAATTAACAAAATAAGTTAGAGAATCAAAATTTACACAAAAAAAATATGGGAAAAATAGCCTTTAAGCATGTTTTAAAAATTCAAAATAAGGATGCGGACACTCTAGCCAACAAGGTAGTGGAGAGGCAAGTCGGGACGGTGAAAGAGAACAATAAAACTTATGAAGAAAATATCCCATAATTCGCTTTCAAATGAGGTATGGAATGAAAATCACATGAGGACTTTTAACATCAAATCAGGTAGCAGAATAACTAAAGTTAGCAGAAATGAGCAAGGGACCCTTTCTCAGTTGACAGCCCATACCATTAAGTGTTATCTTTCTCGCACAGAGCAGGGGATCCTTTCAATCCCAAAAATCCATCACAACTTAAAACATGTCAGCAATCGTCCTTTAGTTCTGAATAAAGAAGTTATTGGTCATATCAGGCTTCATCAGTTCAAAAATGGTATCGACAGTCAATTTCGGTTTATGGTGGACACCTATGCAGTCATGAGCAAATGAAGTGTGATGGAAACCCGCAGCAACAAGCATTCTCATCACCCAAAATTATATAAATTGAAGCATCTGCGATGGTGTTCTCATCACTGGGATAAGCAGCATGTAAGCATCACTGTAAGTAACGCAATAAGCATTCATGAAGAGCTCAGCATAAAGCATCAGAGTCATTGGCAGAATAGCTCAACAATCCTCCTCACTCAGCAGCTCGATCAAGTCCATCAAAGTCCCATAGCTAAATATTCTAAGGTTGACTGTGCGGTGAAATTTTACTACAACAGCAAAACTCAGAGCGAAGGTAACAGTAACACCCTTTTTTCCAGTTTACATTCACAGTATAAAAATGACATTGGCTTTTGGATTGAAAGCAATCTCAGTTTAGTTTCTATTCCTGAAAATCATCCCTATCTGGTCTGTATCTTTCATCCCCATTCTGCTTCCTCCATAATCATCAGAACCCAAAGCCTTCTCTCCACCTCTGATCCTGAGAATATTGATCTCCCTTCCTCCCTGTCTTACAAGCAGAACACTACCCCGCCCTCTAATTGTCATTGGGTTTCAAAGTATCCACAGCATTGCAGGCTTAACAAGGAATCATTGAAGATATCAGAAATAGTCCAGAACAAAGCCAAAAGAAGCAGAGATAAAAGAAGAAATCAGTCAAAGCCAAGAGCACATCCTCCAAGCAAAGAAAAAACAGCTGACAGAATAAAACAGAGGGGAAAAATGTCTTGCAATCCGTTAGAGAAAGTAGAGAAGAACGAGAGTTGCCCGACCTATAGGGCCAACAGATTTATGATTGGCCGTTTCAACCAATCTCTTAAAGATCTAAGAGCCGAGATGAAGATGATCAATGTATACAAGCAAAGAGAAATCGACAATCAAAGAGTTGAAATTGAAGACTTGAAGGATAAATGCAAGCACCTGGAAGAAGTTGTGGAATATATCAAATCATTAAACCAAAATCAGTAGGGAGAAACCTCCTCCAGGTATAGCAAGAAACGGGGACAGCAGTCAGAAGAGTCGGTGAACCAATTCTAGTGATTCTGATGTAATCTTTTCTTCTATGCTTTGTAAATTTTGTTTGTTACTTGGGCAGTTTGTTAGGCAGTATGCTTTCTTAGCTTTCAAAAAATATAGAATCAAGGTTTCAAAGGTTGAGGTAGGGACTGCGCTCCCATTTTGTGCCTCTCTTGTGAACTAGCATCCTTCGGAATGTAAAAGGAATTAGCTCCCTTTTTTTTTGTAATACAAAAAGTAACTGATCTTGTTATATATATATATATATATATATATATATATATATATATATATATATATATATATATAGATATATATATATATATCAAATACAACAATCTCTAAATTCAGGGTTTTATAATTCATATTGTTTGAAGAAAAATTTCAGTAAAATCACATTCACAAATATTGTTTCAGCCCATTTCAAACCACCGAACATGGTTCATAATCACTACTAAGATGAAGAGTCTGATCTAAGCATGAAACTAAATAATGTAGAGATAAAGAGAAATTTGTTTCCCAAAAATTGGAACTAGCATTATGAGGAGAGAAAATATTCTTATTACTCAATTAAGAACTAACTCACATGAACTTCGTTATGAAACGGGATGGTGGAAGAGGCCTAAAGAAGCTTGGGAAGAACGGGTGTGTACTTTTTGCACTTCTTGGGAAGTGGAATAAGAAAAGATTTCATTTTGGAATATGATGCTTTCATAGACATCAAGGACAGTTATGGAAGTATGTTAGCATCAATTCCTTGGCATTTTTTTTTTAGTGAGGGGACTGCTAGAAGGTTGGGTGAGCTCATCATCAATTTCAGTAAGAAAAGAATTGAATTCCAAAAGGCAAAAAATAGGGAAGTTGGTAGTCGCATAGACTATTTTTAGTCTTGTGGATGTTAAAATATCATTCATTCATTCATATACAATTATAAAAATTAATAAAGAATAAGGAAAGGACCACAAATTAATTGTGAAGGCTTCTTATTCAACTTAAGGTGGATGAGGATCTCTTGACTTTTTTATTTTTTAAATTGAGGGCGTAGATTGATTCTCAAGGGAGTATGTTCAACATATGCTTACTCTTAATGTTGTAGTGTATTAAAGAGTTTTTAGGGCTGCATTGACTTTTAATAAATTTAAAAAATTAGATTCATGCCACTTGGCTCCCCGTCCACAAATTTCCTAAGGATTTGAGATTATTCCAATTCTAATCATTCCTACATGATAGGTTCCTCATTATTATTTATAACATTCATTTATATATAAGAAAATTTTATTTAGAAAAATGGTCCATTACTTTTAATAAATTTAAAAAATTATATTTGTGCCATGTGGCTCCCCACCTACCAATTTCCTAGGGATTTGAAATTATTCCAATTGTAATAAGTTCCTCCATGATAACTTCCTCATTATTATTTATAGCATTCATTTTTCCTTTTTTTCTTAAGTTAAAGTTGACCCATAACCCTTTTATACATGGTTAATTAGGTAAATGTGTGCATTAGTAAGGAATTCTTCATATTACAATAGACTTTTTTGGTTATATGTATGAAGTGCGGTTATACTAGTTTATATATAAGAAAATATATAAAATAATAAATAATAAAAATAAAAAGGCAAAAAAAATAAAATCTTTTAATCATGAATAATAAACTATAGTACTAAGTAAAAAGTAGTATATAAATGAATTAATAAATTTATATATATATATATATATGAAAAATTATATTTAAAAAATTATAATATTAGAAATGAATGTAAAAATTAACAAAGTATAAATGAAAATAACCAAAAATAAAATAAAAAATGATAAGTATTGAGTATTATATACATATTATTAATAATAAAAATAAAAATAAAAATACATACATGAGAAAAAAAATTATATACATATTATTAATAATAAAAAATTATATACATATTATTAATAATAAAAATAAAAGTAAAAAAACATATATGAGGAAAAAATTTATATATATATATATATATATATATATATATATAATTAAATTAAATTATGTATATTAATAATAAATATGTAAAGGAAAAAAAAGGAACTATTATCAATTATTAATATTAATCTCCTTATTTAGTATGCATTATAACAATAAATCATGTAAATTAAGAATTATATTCCTAATTTAAATGTCTTAGCATATTATATTAGGAGATTAATATTAATAAATGATAATAACTCTTTCTTTTTGTTCTTATCTTGATATATATATATATATAAAAAATTGTAAGCATAGGTAGTATTTTCCTTTTCTATTTATAATAATCAGTTGAAACAAATACAACGATTTGGTGGTCTCAACTTGCCCAATAGGGAAACCAAGTCTGTTGGCCACCTGAGTTTGCTATAAGCTATCCAGTAAAAAAAATTAATCAGTCTTTCCATCCAAGCTATGTGCACTGTGCATCTAAAAACACTTAACATACTAAAAACTATCATATAAATGTCTGAGGAAAAGAGCTATCCGCAAAAAAATCAGAGTAAACTGAGAAGGATTACTCCTTCCTGTCATCAGCGGCCAAATTTGCGTTAACAGGAGCTGTCATGGAGTCATTGGGTGCTTGAGTCATCTGTATCAACCTCTGTTGTATCTCATCCAACTTATTGTCTTGCATTATCATAATGACCTGCAAGTTTTTCAATTCCTTTTTCAGATTCGGCATTCCTTGGGCTATTTTTGCCACTTCTCCTACTACCTGCTCAAGATCCTTTGCTAGAAGTCGTTTTAATACCCAGTACACATGGAAGGCTTGCCTATATAACATCATATGACCTTTGGTGTTGCCTGGGTCATGGATGATATCTGCCCATTCCTCCATCTCAGGATCTGACTCCTCTTCCATTACATTCTCTTCCATTTCTTGAATTAATTGGCGGATGTCCTCATCCATCCCTTCTCGATATGCTCTAGCTACTTCCTAGACTGTAGTCCTCATAGATCTCCTCCCACACCGCTGGCTTGTAGGCATCGAGGTTGGCTGGTCAGCTCTATTCAGCTGGCTCTATCGCCCTCTGCCTCCACGCCCCCTGCCTCTACCCAGGCGTGCCATTTTCCCCTTTATTGTCGCCTGTTTGCAATTTTCATCAACAGAAGTTAGATTTCTATGAGTTATAGACTTCCCATCATCCTTCAGTTCCTTATCCCTAATCCCTCCTACCCTACTCCAATCGTCTCCATTGTTCTGAAGTTTCCATTGATTTTCTCCTCCCGAATAAAGGAAGGTAAGTAAACCCTCTCTCATACTAACCATCGCCTAGGTCCGGTTCATAGTTTTCTCGGCTTGACTCCCTGTCATCCTACTACCATTCGTCGTAGTATTTTCTCTCTGGTCTTTGTTTTTTCTCCCGAGGCGGTCCTCTGGTTCACTCATCCTCCGCCCATCTTTTGCAAAACCCTGCTTACCCCCCTCTTCTGCTTTACTGTGCATGGCAGAATATAGAGCTACCCCGCTCCTACCCCCGTCCTCCCCAGTAGTTGCCATCAGACCCCTCTCTTCCATCATACCATGCAATTCAGAGAGAAATTCAGGAAGAAGGCCAAAGGAAACATACCCGAGTTCACGCTTTCCTGTCGAAGCTCCCAATGCCTACGCTGCACCGTGCTCCTCTTCCCTTCGACGCATACTAACTTTCCTTCTCCCCTTTGCCACCCTCAAGTAATTCAGCCCATCTGGCCCACGTCCCATCCCACTACCGCCGCCGATTTTACCCTTCTCTCTCCCCCCACTCCTTCCACTCCACTGCCTCGGAACTCCCGCTGACATGCAGGATGCCACTCCTGCTGACATGCAGGACACCACCATGGCCTTTTGGACGACGCTGCGGCTGGTAGGTGGCCATCCTGTCCATCCTCTCCCATGCGCTGTCCTTCTGCCCTTACTTTCCTTCCTTCTCACCCCGATCGGGGGATCTTGATATATATAATTAGTATTTTTTATATTATTTAATTTATTTTGTCTTTTTATATATATATATATATATAATTTTAATATTTGGTTTTTATTATGTTTTATTTTATTCTTTGGTTCCTTTCATTATTTTTCATTAATTTTTATTTTTCTATTCTTGCTTCTAATATTGTATTTCTTTAAATATAAAATTATTATCAATTATTAATATTATTTTTTATATATAAAATAATTATCAATTATTAATACTAATTTTCTTATATAGTATGCACTAATATCAATAAGCCATTTAAATTAAATTAGTAATATAGATGAGTTTAAATGACTTATTATTGTTCATGCTTATTATATATGGAGATTAATATTAATAATTGATAATAGTTCTTTTATTTGTATTATTAATATACATGTATATAATATTTAGTATCTATTATCTTTTATTTTTATTTTTATTTTGATTTATTTTTTAGTGGTTTTTAGCTAGATTTTTTGGAAGTTTTTTAGGTGGGTGTTTTCTCATCTAATTATTTCTAAAAATTGGTAAAAATTTATTGAAATCACAAGCTTGATGGTAATCGAAGTGCCCTAAGATTTTTCAGAGTGCTAAATCAATATATACAATAAAAAAAGCAGTGTGAATAACACAAATCAAGATTTCACCTCAATTTTTTCAACTAAATTAGCCAAAAAATCCAAAAAATACCATTAAAAATAACTCATCTTTTGTTTTATATATATATATATATATATAAAATAAAAAACAACTCCTGTGACTTTGTATCCAGCTATGGAAGAGTTAACATAACCGAAGCGTAGGGTTTATTGGTTGTGTAGCAATGCACAGGTTGTACAAAGCACATATACCTAACCTGTTATGGGAAACGATAGGAGGCCACAAATGAAGATGCACGTCTATACGGCTTATGACAGTGATCAAGGCCATTAAAGAAGCCCGAACCGTGAAGCATTTTCTCCATTCTGAGTTCCCGTTGGATTCGAACATAATGGAAACATAAAGTTATATACAATAAAGAAAAGTAACTTCTTCAGTTATATACAATAAAGACAACTAACTTCTTGATATTATTTAACTTATTTTTGTCCTTTTATTTATTTATTTTATTTATATATATATATATATATATATATATATATATATATATTATTTTAATAGTTTTATTTTATTCTTTGTTTCGTTTCATTATCTTTTATTAATTTTTATTTTTCTAATCTTCTTTTAATATTGTATTTCTTTAAATATAAAATTATTATCAATTATTAATACTAAATTTCTTATATAGAATGCACTAATATCACTAAGTCATTTAAATTAAATTAGTAATATAGATGAGTTTAAATGATTTATTATTGTATATGCTTATTATATATGGATATTAATATTAATCACTGATAATAGTTCTTTTATTTGTATTATTAATATATGTATATAATATTTAGTATCTATTATCTGTGATTTTATTTTTGATTTTTTTTATTTATTTTTGAGTGGGTTTTAGTTAGATTTTTTGGAAGTTTTTTAGGTGGGTGTTTTCTAATCTAATTTTTCTAAAATTTGGCAAAAATTTATTGAAATCACAAGCTTGATGGTAATCTAAGTGCTCTAGTGGTTTTTCAGAGTATTAAATCCATATATACAATTAAAAAACCAATATAAATAACACAAATCAAAATTTCACCTCAATTTTTTCAACTAAATTCACCAAAAAAAAATCTAAAATATATCACTAAAAATAACTCCTTTATCTTTTGTTTTATATATATAATAAAAACAACTCATATGACTTTGTATCCAACTATGGAAGAATTAGCATAATCGAAGCGTAGGGTTTATCGGTTGTGTAGCAATGTACACTTTGTACAAATCACATAAACCTAACCTGTTATGGGAAACGATATGAGGACACAATGGAAGATGCACGTCTATACGGCTTATGACACTGATCAGGGCCATTAAAGAAGCAAGAACCGTGAAGCGTTTTCTCCATTCCGAGTTCCCGTTGGATTCTAACATAATGGAAACATAAAGTTATATACAATAAATATAAGTAACTTTTTTATTTAAGTAACTTTTTTATTTTATTTTATTTGAGAAGGATATGCATATATATTTTGAAAGTTATTTGATAAAAAATATTGTTTTTTCCTGTTCATAATTTTTGGGGTTTTAGTATTAATTTACTGCGTTTATTATTTTTTTTTGTTTATAATATCAATTTTTTGAGTTCATTATTTCCTTAAGTTGATAATATCAATGATGGTCAGCTATTGTCAATTATAGCCAACCATGGTCAACGATGGTTGAATGTAGCATTGTGACAAGAATTGTCTCACCATGGAAATAAACCTTATTTGTTTTAGTGTTTGTAATACTTATATCTAGGTTTACCAATGTTGGGTTTTTAATATTAGTCCCTTAGGTTTAGTATTATTCCCTTGGGTTCATAATCCCTTGAGTTTTAGTATTAATCCCTTGGGTTTATATTTGCCATGGGTTCATAATATCAATCCCTTGGGTTTATTATTAACTTGGGTTTATAATATCAATCATGGTCAACTATAACCAACCATGGTCAACTATGGTCAATCATGGTTCGATCTCACATTATGAAAAAAATTATCTCCACTTGAAGTTTATATACCTTGTGTTTATAATATTAGTCCCTTGGCTTTAATAGTATTCCCTTAGGTTCATAATCCATTGGGGCTTTAGTATCAATCCCATGGGTTTATTGTTCTTTGCGTTTATAATATTAATAATCTCTTTGGTTTATTAATCCCTTGAGTTTAAAATATTAATTCTTAGGGTTTGTTAATTCAACAATGTTTATTTTAGTATTTTTAATAATTATCCTAGGGTTTTTATACTGTGGGCTTATAATATTAGTCCTTTTTGTTTAATATTATTCCCTCAAGTTCATAATCCCTTGGTATTTTAGCATTAATCCCTTCGATTTATTGTTCTTTGGATTTATAATATCAATCGCTTCAGTTTATTATTCCCCAATCAACAATGGTTTATTATGATGTCAACCATGGTCTAGCATGGAATTGTGATAAGGATTGTCTCAATATGAAAATCAACAATGGTCAATCATGTTTATTTTAATGTTTATAATATTTATATTAGGGTTTATATACGTTGGGTTTATAATATTAGTCCTTTGTGTTTAATATTATTCCCTTGGGTTCATAATCCCTTGGGGTTTTAATATTAATATGTTGGGTTTATTATTCCTTTGGGTTTCTGATATCAATCCCTTGGGTTTATTATTCCCTTAGGTTTATAATATCGATCATGGTCAACCATTGTCAATCATAGCCAACCATGGTCAAATTTCATATTATGACAAGGATTGTCTCACCGTGAAAATAAACCATGTTTATTTTAGTGTTTTTAATATTTATATTTGGGTTTACGAATGTTGGGTTTATAATATCAGTCCCTTGGGTTTAATATTATTCCCTTGGGTTCATAATCCCTTGGGGTTTTAGTATTAATCCCTTGGGTTTATTATTCATTTGGGTTTATAATATCAATCCTTTGGGTTTATTATTCCCGTAGGTTTATAATATCAATCATGGTCAACCACTGTCAATCATAGCCAACCATGGTCAACCATGTTTGAATGTCCCATTGTGACAAGGATTGTCTCACTATCAATAAACCATGTTTATGTTAGTGTTTGTAGTATTTATATTTGGCTTTACCAATGTTGGGTTTATAATATTAGTCACATGGGTTTAATATTATTCCCTTGGGTTCATAATCCCTTGGGGTTTTAGTATTAATCCCGTAGATTGATTATTCCTTTGGGTTTATAATATGGGTTTATTATTCCCTTAGGTTTAAATGTCAATGATGGTCAACCATTGCTAATCATAGTCAACCATGGTTAACCATGGTTTAATGTCACATTTTGACAAAGATTGTCTCACCATGAAAATAAACCATGTTTATTTTAGTGTTTGTAATATTTATATTTGGGCTTACCAATGTTGGGTTTCTAATATTAGTCTCTTGGGTTCATAATCCCTTGGGTTTATGTTTCCCTTAGGTTCATAATATCAATCCCTTGGGTTTATTATTAACTTGGTTTATAATATCAATCCTGGTCAACCATAACCAACCATGGTCAACTGTCGTAAATCATGGTCCGATCTCACATTACTTAGGGTTTATATAGGTTGGTTTTTTAATATTAGCCCCTTGAGTTTAATATTATTCCCTTAGTTTCATAATCCCTTCGGGTTTTAGTATTAATCCCTTGGGTTTATAATTCAATCGTTTGTGTTTATTATTCCACGGTCAACCATGGTTTATTATGAAGTCAACCATAGTAAACCATGGTCCAACATGGAATTGTGATAAGGATTGTCTCAATATGAAAATCAATGATGGTGAATCATGTTTATTTTAGTATTTATAATATTTATCTTAGGGTTTATATACGTTGCATTTCCTTGGGTTTAATATTATTCCTTGGGGTTCATAATCCCTTGGGGTTTTAGTATTAATCCCTCGGGCTTATTATTCCTTTGGGTTTATAATATCAATCGTTTGGGTTTATTACTCCCTTAGGTTTATAATATCAATCATGGTCAACCATTGACAATCATAGCCAACCATGGTTAGCCATGGTTGAATGTCACATTGTGACAAGGATTGTCTCACCATGAAAATAAACCATGTTTATTTTAGTATTTCCAATATTTATATTAGGGTTTACCAATGTTGGATTTATAATATTAGTCCCTTGGGTTTAATATTATTTCCTTCGGTTTATAATCCCTTGGGGTTTTAGTATTAATCCTTTGGGTTTATCATTAACTTGGGTTTATAATAGCAATCGTGGTGAGCTTTATTAATCTCTTGTGTTTTTAATATCAATCCCTTGGGCTTCTTGATCTCTTAGGTTTTTAATATTTATCCCTTGGATTCACTAATTCCTTGGGTTTATAATATTAAAGAGTTTGGTTTATTAATTCCTTGAGTTTGTAATATTAGTCCCTTTTGTTTAATATTATTCCCTCAAGTTCATAATCCCTTGGATAATAATATATAATATTATTATTATAATAATAATATAATAAATATATTATATTATTATAATAATAACAATTATATTGTATTATTATTATAATAATATAATATCTTGTATTATTATTATTATAGTATAATATATTTATTATATTATTACTCAAGGGATTATACTAAAATCCCAAGATATTATGAATCCGAGGGAATAATATTATAAACCCAATGTATACAAACTCTAAGATAAATATTAAAAATACTAAAATAAACATAGTTGAATTAATTATTATTATTATTATTATTATTAGTAGTAGTAGTTGTTGTTGTTGTTTATATTACTCCATGGATTAATATTAAAATCTCAAGGGATTATGAAGGCGAAGAAATAATATTAAACAAAAGGAACTAATATCATAGACCCAATGTATACAAGCCCTGAGATAAATATTAAAAATACTAAAATAAACATGGTTGAATTAATTAATTAATTATTATTATTATTATTATTATATTAATACAATTATTATAAATATATAAAAATATCATTGTTATTATTTATATAGTTATTAATAGTCATAAATAGTTGATCTTTAAAAAATTACACATAATAATTCTCTTATCACAATTTTAATTATTATTGGATCATGGTTGTTATTATGTGTTAATATTACTATAATAATAATAATAATAATAATAATAATAATATTATTATTATTATTATTATTATTATTATTATTGTTATAATAATATAGTAATAATCATAATATATTATTATAATATTAATAAAATAATAATAATAATATTATTATTATTATTATATTATAATAATAATTATATTTTTATATTATTATAATAATATAATAATAATAATAATAATAATAATATTATTATTATTTTCTAGTTAAGACTAACCTAAGTACCCACATGGGATTTGAACCAGTGACCTATTGCAAAGAGTGCCTTAACAGCGCACCCATTCACCGTCAATCCAAAGCCCCATAGGCATTATTATTATTATTATTTCTCTGCAAATACTAAATTCTATTAATTGAAAAGAAGAATATTTTTACATGGAGTTGAGGCCTCAGAGATCAGAGCTCGAGGGCACTTCACACATCAGAACTGCCCCCTTACAAAAAGAAGCTGGGGAGACCAGTTACATATAGCTAGAAAACAGATATAGAAATCAGAGGATGACTTGTATACCGGAGGTAGAGACATTGGCAACAGAAGCTTAAATTCATTGCAGACCAGCCAACAAAATAACCACCAATTCCCCGAAGGGATGCCAAAACAACAGGCCATGAATGCTGAACCTTGACTGTAAGCGAAGATGTCTGTAGGTGGTCATTTAAGCAGTAGCAAAAAACAAAAAGGAAAGAAGCGGTCCTAGGTGGTGCTAAACTTCCTTAACCTTACCAGGAGTCTTCTCCTCAGCCAAACACGCACTGTCGATCCTCAGACTCTCATTGACATCCGTCTCGCTGACAGGGATCGCCATGGAGTGACTTGTGGCGCCAATAGTCCCTTCCTCATCAACTGGGCTTATGTCTTCAAGGGGCAGAATACTTTTTAGTAATTTTTGGGCTATCTTTATCCATGGAATGCTCACTGCTTTGGGAAGGATTAGGAGCGATGCATGTCAGAGGGGAGATTTGATTTTCTTCTTTCGAAAGGATTATAGTAATGTGAGCAGTAATCAGAGGCCTGTTCAAATTGCTTTGAAATTTAAAATGCGTGGTTTGGAAAGCGCTATTAGGAATTGGCTTGTGCCCAGAGCTTAAAGGTGGCACAGCCTCATGAGAGGGGGGGAGATTAATAGGCGACTGCTCAGGTTCCACAGAGTGACCAGCGGTTGAGTGCATGCCACTGCCTCGACGCCCCCCGAAGCGATTCCTTTTACCCTGTCGAACCATTATGAAGGCGAAGGGTAGGGCGCAGAGAGAACAGAGAGACCAGAGACAACAATAGAGGGATGGTGGAAATGACACAGAAACTGAATTGAATGCACTAAGAAATCCCAAGACGGAGACACAATACTACCAATGCTGAAGTCAAGAACTGTGGAGAGCTTACCCCTGAAAGTCGTGCTGAACCTCTTCCGGAGATACAGAGAGTCGGCCTGGAGCTTGCCTCTGTGTGCAAGAGTCAACCCGTCACCATAGACCACAGCTAACCAGGTCCCGACACAGTGATATTGAGCGCAGGGTGTGAGGAAAACATACAAGATCGACATGATTATAACAGCCAGAATATTGCATTGAACAACGCACTCCATAAATGCAGATATCCTACCGAATCCAGCCTTAATAACTCCACCCCTCTTGCGCGAGGTGAAGTCTTGGGAAGCCACGCTGCTCTGCAGCTGGCAGTGCCGGGATTTATTGTTCTGCATGATGAACATTGAAAGCCGTAGTGCCACCTGCATCCGGGGATATTATTATTATTATTATTATACAATATAATTTTTATTTTTATTTTTATAATTTTATATTATTATTATTGTGAGTGCTCTATAGCCCAGTATATGAGGGAGATGTTGTCATGTAAGGTAAGGTTACATTAAAAAATATTTAAAATATATGGGGGAGATGTTGTCACATAATGTAACATTACATTAAAAAATATGAAAAAAAATATGAGGGAGATGTTTTAATGTAACGTAATGTTACATTAAAAAATATACAATATATATGAGGGAGATGTTGTCACATAATGTTACGTTACATTAAAAAAATATTAAAAAAATATGAGGGAGATGTCACGTAACGTTATGTTACATTAAAAAATATTAAAAAAATATGAGGGAGATGTTGTCACATAACGTAATGTTACATTAAAAAATATACAATATATATGAGGGAGATGTTGTCACATAACGTTACGTTACATTAAAAAAAAAATTAAAAATATGAGGGAGATGTTGTCACGTAACATTATGCTACATTAAAAAATATTAAAAATATATGAGGGAGAATATTAAAAAATTATGAGAAAGATGTTGTCATATAACCTAAGGTTACATTAAAAAAATATTAAAAAAATATGAGGGAGATATTGTCATGTCACATTACATTAAAAAATATTTGCACCGAGAGGTGATCTACAACATAGTATATGAGGGAGATGTTGTTACGTAACGTAACGTTATATTAAAAAATATTTAAAAAATATGAGGGAGATGTTGTCATGTAACATAATGTTACATTAAAAAATATTAAAACAATATGAGGGAGATGTCACATAAGGTTACATTAAAAAATATTAAAAATATATGAGGGAGATGTTATCACGTAACATAATGTTACATTAAAAAATATTAAAAAAATATGAGGGAGATGTTTTCTCATAACGTAATGTTACATTAAAAAATATAATATATATGAGGGAGATGTTGTCACGTTTACGTTACATTAAAAAATATTAAAAAAATATGAGGAAAATGTTGTCACCCGAGAGGCGCTCTATAGCCCAGTATATGAGGGAGATGTTGTTACATAACGTTACATTAAAAAATATTTAAAAAAATATGAGGAAGATGTTGTCACGTAATGTAACGTTACATTAAAAAATATTTTAAAAATATGAGGGAAATGTTGTCACGTAATTGCGTCGAGGCGCTCTATAGCCCTAGTATATGAGGGAGATGTTGTCACAACATTATATTAGAAAATATTAAAAGAATATGAGGGAGATTTTGTCACGTAACGTAATGTTACATTAAAAAATATACAATATATATGAAGGAGATGTTGTCACGTAATGTTATGTTACATTAAAAAATATTAAAAAAATATGAGGGAGATGTTGTCACGTAACATAACGTTACATTAAAAAATATTAAAAAAATATGAGAAGATGTCGTCACGTAATGTAACGTTACATTAAAAAAATATTAAAAAATATGAGGGAGATGTTGTCACATAACATAGCGTTACATTAAAAAATATTAAAAAAATATGAGGGAGATGTTGTAACGTAATGTTACGTTACATTGAAATATATTTTAAAAAATATGTGTCCATTAATGTATATTGTATATGTTGAAGGTATGTGTAAAGTTACTATATATGTGTCGACTAATTATATTGTATACGCTGAAGATATGTGTAATGTTACTTTAAAAAAAAAAAAAAAAAATTAATTATATATGTGTGTGTGTGTGAAATTTATATAAGATAAATAATATTACAAAGAACTAGGATAGATGCATCTTAACCAAGGATCCAAGCAATGAGAAAGCAAAGTGATTAACAGTGATAGAGGAAATATAGTGCATGATTCTTTTAATTTTTTTATTATTGTATTTTCTTTAACATGATTGATCCAAAATATAGGTTTCGTATTTTACAACCAATTATGTTTTTTATTAATTTAGATACTTTCTTAAATACAATACAATGGGATGATATTTAAGAAAGAGAGTGAGATGGAAGGAGGAAAAGAGTGTGGGAAAGAGACATAGATGTGAGAGACACAGTGAGAGAGAGAAAGGAAGAGAGAGAGGATGGAGAGAGAGGGAAGGACAGAGATGGATTTGGATGGGGAAAGAGAGGGAGTAAAAAGGGAGAGATGAATATGGTATGAGGGAGCGAGGAGACGAGGGAAGAGAGAGAAAAGGAGAGGATAAAGATAAGGAAAGAAGGGGAAGAGAGAGACAGGGAGACATAAATATGGAGGGGGGAGAGAGGAGGAGAGAGGGAGGGAGATGGTGACAGAGTTGGAGGGTGGAGAGACAGTGTGTGTATGATGGGGGGAGAGATGAAGGGAGTTGGGAGAGAAGGGGACAAAGAGGAAGGAAAAAGAGAGAGGATTTGGGAGAGAGGAGAGAGAGGGGGAGAGAGAGATGGATTTGGAAGGGGAAGAAAGACATAGAGAGAGAAAGGTGGAGAGAGAGAGAAAGAGAGAAGGTGGAGAGAGAGAGAGAGGGAAAGGGAGCGAGAGAGAGATAGATAGATATGGAGAGAGAGTGTGTATGTGTTTTGGGTGAGAAGGAGAGACAAGGGGAGAGAGAGATATAGATGGGGTGGGGTAGTGGGTAGAAGAGAGAGGCAAATAGAGGGAGGGAGGAAGAGGGATAGATGGTAGATAGAGTTATAGATGGATGGTGTAGAGAGAGAGAGAGAGAAGGGGAAGAGATAGAGAGAGGGAAAGGAAGAGGGAGATATAGATATATAGATAGGTAGAAATGGGGAGAGAGAGAGTGTGTGTGAAATATGTTTAAGGGTTGAGATAGAGCGACAAATAAGGAGAGATGGAAGAGGGTATAAATATAGATAGCAGGCAGAGAGAGGAAAGAAGAGAAAGTTAGAGAAAGTTAGGGAGAGGTAGATAGAGTGAGACAGGGGAGAGAGGGAGGGGAAGAGAGAGAAGGAGAGGGGGAGAGAGATAGACACAGAATGGAAGGTGGAGATAGAGGGAAGAAGAAAGAATCTCACATAGGCAAATACATACATAGAAGTTAGATCTATAAAGTCATGAATATTTTAGATTTTCAATGTGGTTGTTGATTTCTAATCCTATTTGATCACATGCACTATATGCATTGATTTCAGTGTAGATGTTGATTTATAATTCTATTTAATACTTTACACTAGATGCATTGATTTCAGTGTCGATGTTGATTTCTACTCCTATTTGATTACTTGCACAAGATGCATTGGTTTTAGTGTAAATATTGATTTTTAATCTTATTTAATCACTTGCACTAGATGCATTGATTTCAGTTTAGATGTTGATTTCTAATCATATTTAATACCTTACACTAGATGCATTGATTTCAGCGCAGATGTTGATTTCTACTCATATTTGATTGCTTGCATTAGATGCATTGGTTTCAATGTAGATATTGATTTCTAATTCTATTTGATTGTTTGCACTAGATGCATTGATTTCAGTAGATATGTTGATTTCTAATACTATTTGATTGTTTGCACTAGATGCATTTATTTTAGTGTAGATGTTGATTTCTGATTTGATGTATGATGTACATTAATTTCAAAGTAATTAGATTAATAGTGTGCATTGATTTCAGTGTAAGTAGATCTCTACCTCCTCCATCTATATCTCTATCTCCTATTGTCTCTCCTTCTTTATCTCTATATCTCAACCTCTAAACATACACACCCTCTCTCCATATCTATCTATCTCTCTCTCCATCCCTCTTTCCCCTCCATCTCTCTATCTTCCCCTTCTCTCTCTCTAACATGTCTCTCTCCATATATATATCTCTTCCTCCCTCCATGTCTTTGCCTCTCTCTTCTTCTCTCTCCCCTCTACCCCCATCTCTATCTTTATCTCCCCTTGTCTCTCCTTCTCACCCCAAAACATACACACTCGCTCTGAGTGTAAGGACATAAAAATTATTCAACCATAAGTACAATACTTGAATTTTCATCCTAAATAAAATGTTTTCTTACCCCAAATATTTTCTTCTTGAAACTATAAACTATTTATAATTGGTCACATTCTTATTATTCTCATTTTCCATCATTCAACATTGTTATTATTTTGCATTCAAATGCAGTAATATAAAATAACTACCATTGAAAATTATTTGAGATTTAACACTCCATAAGTCACAATGATTAAACTTCGAGAAAACTACTATTAATATTGGAGAGCAACAAAGACAAGGTATGTTGTTTATTACAGTAGCTCGAGCTGAATATTTGAATGGTTTATGATTCCAGCTACTCTTTTCATATGATCGATATGAAGAAATGGAAAAGCTAATAGGTGTGACAATAAGAACAGTAGAAGAAAATAGTTTCATATTAGTATTCACATTTGCTATCTATCAAAATTGTTACATTGACACTTTGCACTCAAAATTTGTATTTCGTCATTTTCCATCATTCAAGTTACTAACAGTCTCTCTCATCTCAACAAGGTAACTAAGAAAATTTTAAATTAAATTGACCAAATTAATCTTAGACATATTTAGCATATTTAAAATTATCAAAATAATTAGATGTTTAGCAACAAATTGAGGTAACTAAGAAAATTTTAAATTAAATTGACCAAATTAATCTTAGACATATTTAGCATATTTAAAATGATCAAAATAATTAGATGTTCAACAAATTGTGTATGGCCGACTGAAACCAGCCTAGATCCATCTTAAAACCAGATCTATCAAGCACCAAGAGTGATTAAATATCTCGATGTGCAAACATTTCCTCAAGTTTTGCACTAAAAAAATAGATTTGCACCTCGAGAGATTTAATCACTCTTGACACTTGATAGATCTGATGTTAAGATGGATTTAAGGTGGTAATAATATAATAATAATTATAATATATTAATATACCAATAATTATTATTATTGTTATTATTATTAATATAATAACTATTATATTATTATTATAATAATATAATAATAATTATATTATTATTCTAATATAATGATAATCTAATATTATTATGAGTTATTCTTATTATTAATTAAAATTATTAGTATTATTATTATAATCTTAATATAATAATATATATAAATAATATGGTTGTTATTTATATATATATATATATATATATATATATATATAAAAGTTAGTTATAGTTTCTTGAAAAATGAATATAATATTATTTTGCTAAGTTTCTTGTGAAACGTTTGTTTTGGATAGCTTTTTGAAAAGAGAATATGTTTTATAATATTATTTTGCTAAATTTCTTAGGAAAGAAATATGTATAAGAATAACTATTAAGTAGAGGTTTTTTTGAAAGAATATATCATTTTTTAATAGTTATTGAAAATAATTTATTGGAAATGAATATATGTGTTTGCTAGTTGTTGAAAATGAATATGGTGAGATGAACAAAATTAGAACTATTATGCTTGATATTTTTTTTTTAAAACATGAATTAAATACATGCACAAAAAAAATATTATTAAGTTTGATATTTCGTGAAAAGAAATAAGTGTTATTAATATGCACAAAAATTGGACTATTATATTGATATTTATTGAAAAGAAATTAAGTTATTCACATGAACAAAAATAGGACTATTATGTTGATATTCATTGAAAAGAAATTAAGTTTTTTAATTTAAAAGATTACCGGGGATATATTCATGATGCATATGCATTAAATTTTTAAAGAGGAACATTGGACTCTTAAAAGAGAATATGTGCTTATGTGCATAGGAATAATATCTAGTATATTTCATCTACTGGAAATGAATATGTGATTTTACATGCATGGGAAGCTTGAGTCATACAAAAAGAGACATGTAACTTTTTTAGAATTATTTCTCATAAAACCTTTGCATAAAGGACAATTGGTTTTGTTATTTGAGAAGGATTTGTAATTCATATATTTCCTTACATGCATGGGAAGCTTGAGTCATACAGAAAGAGATATGTAACTTTTTTTAGGAATATTTCGCATAAAATCTTTGCATAAAGGAAAATTGGTTGTGTTATTTGAGAAGGATTTGTTATTCATATATTTCTTGAGGAAATATTGTAAATTTGTCTGATGTGTGAAATGATAGGAAAAGATTTTGTATTGCATGCATAATATCTAGTGAGTTAGCTACCTTTTGGAAAAAGAATAACAAGTGTGTTAGATTCCTTGGAATATATATATATATATATATATATATATATATCTATATATATATATATATATATATATATATATATATATATATATATATTTGTATGCAAGGAAGAATTTGTTTTCTTAGTACTCTTAAAACGAAGAGAAGAGAAAAACATGTCATTGCATGCATTATTGAATTAGATCCTTGGAAGGGAAAATTGGTAATCACATGCTTTATTGCATTGAAGTCTTCTTCCATGGAAGATTCTTTAGAGAAATATATGCACTTGCATGCATGGAAAAGTATAGTTTTGGTATTAGATTTCTGGAGAAAGGAAAGGTGTGATCACATAATATTGATTGTGTTGGCATTCTTTTGGGAAAAATAATATGCATTTTCATGCATAAAGGGATTAGCTATGGGATTAACTTTCTTTTTCGAGAAGATTATCTATAGTTATTTGGCTAGATCTTTTGGGAAGAGGAAAATGTTTGTTTGCAAGCATGAAAGAATGGATGTATGCACTTGATCTCTTTGGAAAATAAAACATAATAGTAGGCACAAAGAAAATTACTTGTAGGGCTAGTTCTCTTATATTGTTATGCAGGCTCATGCACAATAACGATATCTAGTATGTTAGCTTTCCTTTCAAAAGAATATGAATGTGCATGCAAGATTATGTTAGCGTTTTGTTGGAAAGATGACTCTTGATAGTGTTATTCTTGTTACTAATGCATGTGCAATGATGTTCAAAAAGGCATTACATGACATTTTGTATATGTTTTATGTATGCACATGAATAGATGTTAACAGTGTCACTAATAAACATTGATTATTGGTTGATTAATATATTATCTAATCGTGATATCAAAGTGTGTTGACGACAGTAATGGCAGGAAAAGATGGTGACTTGTGCAAATGATATATTATGTTTAACATTACAGCAAGTAAAGAACTTGGTGAACCCCGGTATTGCACAAAGAATGTTGCAACTCCCAAGGCTTGTTCAACTCAAATTATCAACCCGGGGTTTGTACAAACTTTGAGGTGATAGTGTTATATGCATAGCAGATAGGATTCCGCTCATGCCACACTTAGTTATGACATCAGAGCAAAAAATGCTCAAATACCCTTCCTTCTATTGAATTATAATGAAAGCTTGATGAAAGGAAATTTTTTAAATTTCTTCTAAGTATGAAAATAGAAATGCCACTAACTCAACTTGTAAAACCCTAATTACTCAATTCATGAAAAGATAAAGGCTAACCTACTTACATAAATGAAGTTATGTTATCTTCCAGAATTAATCAAATTACCTCCTCTACTTATATAAAACAAACTAATTTGTCTTTCATAATTCATTCAACTACCAATGAAAATCAAAGCTACTATCTACCTAGTTCATACTTTGATGTCGTCAATTACCTACGTGCACTAATCTCCAAACCTTATTGGTTACAGCCCCTTTAAACAGTCTCTATGGAATGATTCAATTCAGTGACCTAGTCTTTTCCCTTCACTGATTCTTCATATCGGAACTCTACAGCCCTTTATAATCCTTTAAGTCCTTAATCCCGCATACATATAACCACTCCTCTTTATCCTTGGTTATATTGGATTTATCACATGAATCCTTCAAATCAACGGTAGAATTGTCATAAAACCTTTGTAAAGGAAATATGCATAAAACATGTGTAACACACCTTTTCCCCGCTCATTCCATAGTCTTTGCACATTTCCTGAGGGCTTCCCTTTATCGCAATCGGGTATCGGCTCCTCCACGGGTCGCATTACCCATTCCTTCCACTTCCCTGATATGCGATCACACTATTGAGACACTTTAGTGGCTTTTATACATTAAAAACCCGGACCCTTCGTTCTATCAGAAAATTTTGGAAACACGGGAATGCAAAGGAAAATCTGCTCTGAGCGCATAAGCTGGATCTCAAATTTTATGCACCAGGACTTATAAATATCGTCGGGTCTGTCTTATCACCTGCATCCATACTCCTCCACCGATAACCACCTTTTAAATGTTACGATGCAATCACTCCGATGATCACGTCGGCATTCGCCAATTATCTCCATCGTTGATGCTTCCCACAGATCCAACGGTCCTTGCTCAATCGCTTGATCGTAATTGGCGATCGCTCGAGGTCAGAGTTATTCCATTCGCCGATTCAATCTTTGCCGTTGATCCTCCCCACAGATCCAACGGTCCTCACTCTATCGCTTGATTGCAATCGGCGATCACCCGAGGTCGAGGTTATTCCATTCGCCAATTCAATCCCACTGATTCAATCTCCGTCATTGATCTGTTAGATACAATGGTCCCTAAGCGCTACTTCCTCAATCTTTCGCTCCTCTATTGTTCGGGTCTTATAACTCTTTCCGCTATGCTGTGAGCAATTTTTCTCTATGTATTCATTCTCCTCTTTGAGTCCGTCGAATTCACCTGCATATATATATATATATAGTACAAAAGCTATGATTCACACTGAATTGATCATTTAATCATTCGAAACACACATTTATATGGATTTGAATTTGTCTTTGCACATAACAAATAAACAAAGGATATATATTGAGGCTCTATCTCTCTCTATGGTCTGCTCTCCTAACACCAGTGGCCCCTCTTACATTCTACCCGTAGGCTTATAATCATTCTCTAATTCAGCTAACCCCTTACTCTTCTTTCTTGTTTTCCTTTTCAATACATCATTAGCAGTTTTCTTTTACAGTTCGAGGAACTGTCCCTCAGTTATGAAACATTTGATCAACAGTTTCTTCAAATAGTTCTTAACTAATCCTAACTTAATCTATTTTTCTAATTTAAGAACTAACAATGGCTTATTCAACCTTAATTTAAAATGACACAAAATGAAACTAAATGAAACAGAAACTTGAAGTGTTTTCCTCTCTATTTGTCAAAATAAAACGAAAATAAAAATAACAAGAAACATCTCCCAGTTGTTGCCTCTTCATTCGGATGCTCCTGCATCAGGCTCCCGGGGTAAATGAAATTCATGGCTCCTGTCCATGAGCTCTTCAATAGAGTACCCGACACTCTGAATCTAGCCAGCATATAACCAAGAACTGTCTTCAATAGGATGACCCTTCCACTTGAATAGGTATTGCAAATATTCCTTCTGTCGAGTCCGTCTAGCCACCTGGGTATCTAGGATCTGTTCGATCTCTAGAGGCTTTTCTGGGGGCATTTGTTTAATCCATGTATCACTCTCTTTCTGAGTGTCTGTATTCGTCTTTCCGAAATGTCTTCATCCTCTGCCACAATGTAGGGGTACAGGTCTACTACATTGAAAATGGGTGAAATTCCAGTACCTGGGGGTAAGTGCAATTTGTAAGCATTTGCAGAAAATTTCCCAAGAATCCTGCAAGGCCCAATATTTTTCCATTTCAACTTGTTTTACTCACCTTTAGGAAACCTCGCTTTGTGTAGGTGTGCTAATACCAGGTCTCGTACATTGAATTGCACCTCCCACCTTTTCAAATATGCCTTCTTCTTGTATATTTGGTTGTTGTTCTGTAATTTTAATTTCACCTGTTCATGAAGATTGATGATTGCATTTGTGAAGTCTTCACCATCAACACTCTTACGCTCCAACTGTCCCAAATCCTATAACTCATGTACTCCACGTGGGCGCATTCCATATAGGATCTGGAAAGGACTACTGCTTGTGCTCCGGTTGGGAAAATCGTTATAAGCAAATTCTGCTTGTGCAAGTACACGATCCCACTATCGAGAATTTTCTCCAACCAAACTCCTCAATAAATTTCCCAGACTTCGGTTCACCACTTCAGTTTGGCCATCAGTCTGTGGATGATAAGCTGAGCTGAAGTTTAGTTTGGTGTCTAATTTTTTCCATAAGGTTCGCCAAAAATGTCCTGTAAATTTAACGTCTCGATCTGAAACAATAGACTTTGGCAAGCCATGTAATCTGACTATCTCAGTAAAGAACAAATGTGCTACATGTGTGGCGTCACTGGTTTTCCTGCATGGAATGAAATGTGCCATTTTGGTGAAACGATCCACCACCACCATGATGGAATCGAATCCCCGTTGTGTCTTCGGTAGACCTAAGACAAATTCTAAACTGACTGAGTCCCATGGTCTGTTCGGAATGGATAAGGGCGTATATAACCCTGAGTTTTGGTTGTGTCCTTTTGCAAGATGACACATTTTGCATCTAGTTACAAGCCTTTGTACGTCTCTGCGCATCTTCAGCCAATAGTAAAAGTGGCTCAACTGATCCAAGGTCTTTTCTATGCCAAAATTCTTGGCTAAACCTACACTATGCTTTCCCTGGATTAAGTTCTCTCTCATAGAAAATTATAGAATACACAACTGCCCTCCTTTGAACAACAATCCTTCCTGCATGTTGTAGTCCAGGCATGAGGTGTTATCTCTCAACAATGGATTTTGGAAAGCTTCATAAGCTTCCTTAAAATCTGCATCTGCCTCATACAAGTCCTTAAGATGTTCAAATCCTAATACTTTTATGGTACTTTCCTGCAGGATCAGATTCCTCCTGCTTAACACATCTGCCACTTTGTTGGCTTGATTGTTGATATGTCTACACTATGCTTTCCCTGGATTAAGTTCTCTCTCATAGAAAATTCTAGAATACACAACTGCCCTCCTTTGAACAGCAATCCTTCATGCATGTTGTAGTCCAGCCATGAGTTGTTATCTCTCAACAATGGATTTTGGAAAGCTTCATAAGCTTCCTTAAAATCTGCATCTGCCTCATACAAGTCCTTAAGATGTTCAAATCCTAATACTTGTATGGTACTTTCCTGCAGGATCAGATTCCTCCTGCTTAAGACATCTGCCACTTTGTTGGCTTGATTGTTGATATGTTTCAACACAAACGTAAAACTCTGCAAGTACTCCACCCACTTCGCATTTTTATGGTTCAGCTTATGCTGCTACATAATATACTACAACGCAAAATTGTCTGAAAATAAGACAAATTCATTGGCCAACAGATAATGTCTCCAATACTTTAGTGCTTGAACCACCACAGAAAATTCCTTGTCATAGGACGTGTATTTTTGCCTAATTTCATTTAGTTTCTCACTAAAATAGGCTACCGGCTTGTCCTCTTGGCTAAGTACTGCACCAATGGCTATCCCACTGGCATCACAACGAACTTGGTTTTTCGGTAATTTTCCTTTTGAGTAACTGAAAGCTCTTCTCTGCCATTTTTGTCCAATGGAAAGGCTGGTTTGTTTTCTTAATGGTGTCCAGCATAGGTGCACAAATCCCACTGAAATTTTTAATAAATTTACGATAAAAACTTGCCAATCCATGAAAACTTTGTACCTCAAACAAACTTTTGGGAGATGGCCAGCTAACTATAGTTGCAACCTTTTCCGGATCCATTTTTAGTTCATTCTTAGAAATCACAAATCCCAAATAAGTTAACTCTTTCTTGAAAAAATAACATTTCTTCAAATTTACCAGTAATTTATTCTGCTACATTTTTTCCAATACATACCTCACGTGTCAAAAATGTTCTTCCTTCATCTTGCTGAATATAAGTATATCATCTAGATACACAATCACAAATTTACCAATTAATTCCTTGAGCATCTCGTTCATCAACCGCATGAACGTGCTAGGGGCATTGCTCAATCCAAACGGCATAACTAGCCATTTGTACAAGCCTTCATTAGTGTTGAAAGTTGTCTTCCACTCGTCACCTTCTCGAATTCTGATTTGGTGGTAGCTACTTTTCAGGTCTATCTTTGAAAATTACGCTCCTCCGCTCAAACAATCCATCATATCATCCATCTGAGGTAATGGGAATCTGTATCTAATAGTAATCTTGTTAATGGTCTGGGAATCCATGCACATTCTCCACTCACCTCCTTTCTTGGGAGATAAAACAGTCGGAACTGCACAAGGGCTTAAACTCTCCCGAATTAGTCCTTTATCCAACAACTCTTGCACCTGCTTCCAGATTTCTTCATTATCCTTTGGACTCATCCAGTAGGCAACCTTGTTTGGAAAACTGGCTCTTGGAATAAAATCGATATGGTGACTGATGCTCCTCTTTGGTGGTAGTTTGTCCGATAGATCATCTACCACAATATCACTAAATTCTTGCAGAATGTTCTGTATCTCTTCATGTAAATCAGTAAGGTTGGTGTGTACTAACATTGCCCTTGGTCTTCTCACAACTGCATAGCCCAATTCACTCTCTTCAATCTGTCATAGAAGCTCCTTTCCTCCTAGCAGTAATGTTTTCGTTCCACTTGTTTCTGTTGTCTCCTCTTCTTTCTTGGCTTCTTTCATGAGTACCAAGCTGTGCTTTATCCCATCTTTGACAAATCTGTAACAATTTTCCACTCCATCATGGACTACCTTTCTATCGTACTGCCATGGTCTACCCAGCAGAATACGTCACATGTCCATCGGCATTATGTCACAAGTCACCTTATCCTTGTACTTGCCTATCTAAAAATCTACCTCGCATTGTTCATCAACTAACAATTGGTGTCCCTTCTACAACCACGACACCCTGTATGGAGTTGGGTGTTTTGCTCTCTTCAAACCCAGTTTCTCCACCATCTCCGTAGCTACCAAATTATCAGTGCTCCTGCTGTCAATAATCAATTTATAGTATTTTTCGTGTGACTTACATACAGTATGGAACAATTCTTTCCTCTGTGTCTAATCAACTATTTCCTTGGTTGGTTTTAATAACACCTTGTTCAACACCAAGGCTTCCCTGGTTTCTAGCATATTTTCCACCTCCTATGGTGGTGCCTCCGCTTCATCAGGTTGAGCAACATATGTTCCCCTCTACCCAATTTGTTCATTTTCAAGACATTCAAAGGACCTGTGTCCCCACTTGTGACACTTGTAACACTAATAGGCATTTCCTCTGCCTCTGCCATTACTTATTCCTCATTGGCATGGCCTTCCTCCTTTCGTGTTACCTTCCCTTTCACTCTGTCCCGAAGTCTTCGAACTACTACCCTCTTTATTGTTGTTGGTAGTCTTACCTCTGCCAAAGGTCTGTCCTCGACCTCTACAAGAACCATGTCCTCTTTTGGCATTTTGTTTCCTAGCAATCTTTTCCTCCACCTTCAAAGCACTCTGATAAGCTTCCTCCATGGTTTTAGGGGAAAGAATGCTATTTTTGTCTAGGATCTCCATCCATAGACCATTTACAAACCTCGTTGTTTTCTCAAGGGTATCTTCAACATAACCATATCTCAGGTTAATTTTATAACATTCTTCAGTATATTCCTTCACAGTCATCATTCTCTGTTTCAAGTTTTGTACCTGCCTGTAAAGGGCAATTTGATCATCTTCAGGCAGAAACTTGCTCTTCATTTTTGCAACCATCCTGTCCCATTTTTTAATCAAGGGTTTGTTTAATCTCCTCCTTTCTGCTTGTACACTATCCCACCATAATGTTGCATGTCCCTTCAATTTGGTGACAGAAAACCTAACCCTCTTATCTTCACTAATTTCTTCATACTCAAAATATTTATCTAATTCACTTATCCAGTCTAACAATGCCTCTGTGGACAAACTGCCATCATAATTAGAGAGATCTAGTTTTGGCTTACTGCTAGCCATCAAAACTAACTTCAATAGCGTAATTTCCAGTCCTTCATCATCTGACCCATCTGTCATGGCTATGTTTTCCTCTTCATTATCATCCCCACCTTCCGGATCTCTACACCTCCCTGCTTCCAACGCTGCCAAACGTGCAGTTAAGTTTCTAATCTCTTCTCTTAACCCTTCATCTGCTACTCTTCTGACGGCTCTTCCTCGACCCCTTCTTCCTACCTCCATATTTACTGAGAGAAAGGAAAAACCTGCTCTGATACCAAAATGATGTCATCAATTACCTGCGTGCACTAATATCCAAACCTTATTGGTTACGGCCCCCTTAAACAGTGTCTGCGGAATGATTCAATTCAGTAACCCAGCCTTTTCCCTTCACCGATTCTTCCTATCGGAACTCTACAACCCTTTATAACCCTTTAAGTCCTTAATCCCGGATACATATAACCACTCCTCTTTAACCTTGTTTATATTGGATTTATCACATGAATCCTTCAAATCGGCGCTATAATTGTCATAAAACCTTTGTAAAGGAAATACGCATAAAACATGCGTAACACATCTTTTCCCCGCTCATTCCATAGTCTTTACACATTTCCCGAGAGCCTCCCTTTATCGCAATCAGGTATCGGCTCCTTTTGCAGGTCGCATTACCCATTCTTTCCACTTCTTCGATATGCAATCACACTATCAGGACACTTTAGTGGCAGTTTTACATTAAAATCCTGAACCCTTCGTTCTATCGGAAAATATGGGAAACACGGGAATACAAAGGAAAATCCGCTCCGAACACATAAGCCGGATCTCAAATTTTATGCACCGGGACTTATAAATATCGTCGGGTCCATCTTATTGCCTGCATCCATACTCCTTCGCCGATAACAACCTTTTAAATGTTGCGATGTGATCACTCTGATGATCACGTCGGCATTCATCGATTAAAACCCGCTGATTAAATCTTCGTCGTTGATCCTTCCCACAGATCCAACGGTCCTCGCTCAATTGCTTGATCGTAATCGGCGATCGCCCGAGGTCGGGGTTATTCCATTCTTCGATTCAATCCCGACAATTCAATCTCCGTCGTTGATCCTCCCCACAGATCCAACGGTCCTCACTATATCGCTTGAACGCAATCAGCGATCGCCCGAGGTTGAGGTTATTCCATTCGCCGATTCAATCCTGCTGATTCAATCTCCACCGTTGATCTGTTGGATCCAACGGTCCCTGAGCACCACTTCCTCAATCTTTCGCTCCTCTATTGTTTGGGTCTTATAACGCTTTCCGCTATGCTGCGAGCAATTTTTCTCTATGTATTCATTCTCCTCTTTGAGTCCTTTGAATTCACCATATATATATATATATATATATATATATATATATATATATATATAGTACAGAAGCTATGATTCACATTGAATTCATCATTCAATCATTCGAAACACACATTTATATGGATTTGAATTTGTCTTTGCACATAACAAATAAACAAAGGATATATATTGAGGCTCTGTCTCTCTCTATGGTCTGCTCTCCTAACACCAGTGGCCCCTCTTACATTCTGCCCATAGGCTTACAATCATACTCTAATTCAGCTAACCCCCTACTCTTCTTTCTTGTTTTCCTTTTCAATACATCATTAGCAGTTTTCTTTTACAGTTCGAGGAATTGTCCCTTAGTTATGAAACAGTTGATCAACAATTTCTTCAAACCGTTCTTAACTAATCCTAACTTAATCTATTTACCTAATTTAAGAACTAACAATGGTTGATTCAGCCTTAATTTAAAATGACACTAAATGGAACTAAATGAAACAGAAACTTGAAGTGCTTTCCTCTCTATTTGTCAAAATAAAATGAAACAAGAAACATCTCCCAGCTGTTGCCTCTTCATTCGAGTGCTCCTGCATCATACTTTCTCATAAATCAATAACCTACTTGCATGATAAAGAAACTAACTCTACTATGTTTTGGCAGTGAGAACAAGGAAGGTTCGTAGTGGCCTACGAGTGCTTCTTGATCATATTATCATATCTATAGGTCATTACGCATCTATATTAAGTCAAATTTGTAGTGTGGGTCGAAACTGATGAAGAAGAAGGTTGCTACAGGGTTGCTACAGGAGGGTTGTAATGTTACAGGCATGCCTATAATGCTACAGGAGGGCATCTGAGTGGTTTTTGAAGGTGAAAATGTTGGCTTGAGGATAGGGAGAGGTGAATATTAGTTGAATGAAAATAAAGGAGGTGGGTTTGAGCCCCTAGCCAAGCTCAAGACCTCTCGGAGGATAGTCTTGCACTTGCATGAGTGCTCTCAGTGAACTAGACATAATAGCTCATAAAACAAGGTTTTTGGGACAAAGCTTGGAGGTGGAAGAAGAAGATGAAATAGCTTGGGATGGAAGTGATGAAGGTGCCTGTTGGGTCCCTATAATACTAGTGATTACCCCATTACTATTGTAGTTATACCCCTTATTTATATTTTTGTGCCCCTATTACCCCCATATTGTTATTTCTGTGCCCCATAGAATCCCTCTATTGTTATTTTTGTGGCTTTATATTATTATTGTTAGGTCGGCTGGATTATATTGTGACTCCTTAGACTCCTATATATAGAAAGGAGGTTTTGTCATTTGTATCATCCAAGAATTGTTCATTCATGTAATGTAAAGGAGGTTGCCCCCTCGAAGAGGCTGAATTCTAAGGCGTTGATCTATCTTTTCTATCTTTTCTTGAGCTGGTTTCATAACATTTGGTATCAGAGCTTTGGATTCTAGGGTTTCGCTGCTCCAAACAGGTCATCGTGGCATTTTCGCTATAACTTTTTTTCTGTGACGTTTCAGAAGTCGCAAAAAAACCCATTTGAGAAGAAATCGCGCTGAACCTTGGGTCCGAATTTCAGAGCTTTTCGCGCGATATTTGCGGAGATATGATCTGAGGAAGTTGGTCTTTTTGCAGACTCCTGAATTACATTCAAAACAGGTGACCTGGGGAAAATCGTCATAACTTTCTCTCTGGGGATCGGATTGAAATTTCGTAAGAAGGTACAGAAAGAGGACGGACTGTAGTTTCTTGTGTGTGTGTTTCAGATTCAAAGGTTGAAACAGTGACTCGTGGCACGTCGTACAAGTTCGCTCTACTGAACCAGTCTAAAAGCAAGTCACTGTGGGAGATTTCACATAACTCTTCCTTGGAGAATCCAATTTGGCTCAGACTTGTGGCATTGGAAAGAGGACACAGAAGACTACTACAGGTAGCAATTTCAGAACTGAATGATCCGAAATTACAGAGATACATCAGATTCAATATCAGGCTTCTATAAAGTGAAAAAAGGTGTGTAGTTTTTTTTTTAATTTTTGTGTAAGCTTGGTTTAACGGAATTCAAAGGGCATAGTAAAGCATTATTATCGGTAACTGATGCCCCGAGGAAAGAAAATGCAAACACCTAGTAAGGAACCTGAAAGCTCTAGCATGACTCATGAAGAAGAGGAAGAAATGCTACATGATATATCAAAATTACAAGAACAAGTGCAACAAATGTCACGCTCACAAAAGCTAACAGAAGCTAAGATAAGTGGCGTGGAATCTAAGATAAATGGCGTGGAATCTAAGATAAAGGGCATGGAAGCTAAGATGGAGGATTCGATGGCAGATTTGAAGATAGATTTGAAGACAGACATGGAAGAATTGAAGAAGTTGCTACAAGAAAGGGTCACTAATGGTGAAAAGGTAGTAAAGGAAACTCATGATGAGAACAAAAGAAATGTTAATCATGATTCCATAGACGCTAATGTTGGATCGAAGAATCACCATATTCCAAAAATCGATATGAGGAAGTTTGATGGCAAGGATCCCGCCACATGGATATTACAGATGGAGCAATTCTTCGATCTCAATAATGTGCAAAACGCACAAAAGGTACGTATGGCAACTGTATATTTGGAACCAAATCAGTTTGTATGGTATCAATGGCTTTGCTCTCGTAAACAATTTATCACTTGGGCAATTTTTACGGAAGAATTGATAGCACATTATGAAGATACAAAAAGCAACACTTTTTTTAGCCAATTGATAAGTCTCAAACAAAAGGGTTCAGTAATGGAGCACATTGAGGAGTTCCAAAAATTGAACATAAGGGTAAAAGATATTCCAGAGGAGCATAGGATTGATGTGTTCATAGGGTCTTTAAAGGATAATATCCAACATGATGTTCGCCTTTGGGAACCTGATTCATTAGAGAAGGCATTCAGGTTAGCAAGAAAAATGGAAAGCAAAATTATGGCAACCAGGAAGCATACCACTCACAACTATAAAGACGGAAGTGTTGTTGCCCCTAGTCTTCCACAACCTATAAGGTTGACACCACAACAATTGGAAGAAAAAAGAGCAAAAGGGCTTTGTTACAGTTGTGATAGCAAATACACTAAAGGTCATAAGTGTGCTGAGAAGAAATTATTCTACATAGATTGTGAAGAGGAAGAAGAAAAGGAGCAAGAAAGGTCAAAAGAAGAAGATATACTCCAGGAACAAAGCCTAGATGAAGAACAAATAAATCCGACCATATCTTGTAATGCATTGGCAGGAATTACCACTCCTCAAACCATCAAGATAGAAGGACAAATCAAGAAGAAAAAGGTAATAGTGTTGATTGATTCAGGAAGCACCCACAATTTTATTCATTGTAGGGTAGCAAAAGAATTGAATTGCTTCCTATATCCAGCACCAGAGTGTCAAGTGATGATTGCAAATGGAGGAACAATAAATTGCTCTGGAAAGTGCCATAATATCAAGCTATCCATGGGAGAATATGTATTGACTAGCCCAATGCTTTCCATTCCAATGGGAGGTGCTGATGTTGTACTAGGAGTCCAATGGCTACAATCCTTGGGTACAATAGCTTTTAATTTTCAAGAACTTTTCATCAAATTTTCTATGGAAGGAAAGGAAGTTGAATTAAGGGGTATTGCAGGGAAACCAGGAAAGATAATCAGCTCTAATGGCATGACAAAGCTTCTAAAAAAGGAGCAAAGAGGTGTAATTGCACAATTATGTTCGCTAGATGTTTCCACATTGGAATCATCTATTTCTCCAGATCTCCAAAAAGTCCTGGACAATCATTCCAAGGTATTTGAGACTCCCAAAGGTCTCCCACCTATGCGTGATCATGATCATGCTATTCATCTGATTCCAGGAAGTGTTCCTCCAAACATCAGGCCGTACAGATATCCCTATGCCCAAAAAAGTGAAATTGAACGTATGGTTGCAGAAATGCTAGAGGCTGGTATAATTCAACCAAGTCAAAGTTCTTTCTCAGCTCCAGTAGTATTGGTGCACAAGAAGGATGGATCATGGCGCATGTGTCCGGATTATAGGGAGCTCAACAAGCTCACTATTAAAGATAAGTTCCCCATTCCTGTTATTGATGAATTACTGGATGAATTGCATGGATCAATTTACTTCACCAAGTTGGATCTTCGTTCGGGATATCATCAAATCAGAATGAAGATTGAAGACATTCCGAAAACGGCATTTAGAACTCATGAGGGTCATTATGAATTTTTGGTCATGCCTTTTGGCCTTACCAATGCACCTTCAACATTTCAAGGTTTGATGAATTCAATTTTCAAACCATTCCTTAGAAAATTTGTGTTAGTATTTTTTGATGATATACTAATCTACAACAAGTCTTGGAAGGATCATGTTGAACATGTTGACAGGGTGCTACAACTATTGGAGGAGAAACAATTATATGCAAAAAGATCCAAATGTTTCTTTGGAGTCCAGGAGGTGGAATATTTGGGTCATATTGTATCTCATGAAGGAGTTAAGGTAGACCCTAGCAAAATTAAAGCCATTAAGGAATGGAAAATCCCCACATCCATAAAGCATCTGCGAGGATTTCTTGGGTTGACAGGGTATTATCGCAAGTTTGTTAAGAATTATGGGAGAATAGCAGCACCTCTAACAACATTATTGAAGAAAGATTCATTTTCATGGACTCCGGAAGCAACAAAGGCCTTTGAACATCTTAAAGAGGCAATGTGCCAAGCACCGGTCTTAGCTACACCGGACTTCACAAAAACCTTTATTGTGGAATGTGATGCTTCAGGAAATGGAATTGGTGCTGTTCTAATGCAAGATGAAAGACCCATTGCTTTTGAAAGTCGTCCAATCAAGGGAAAGTTTTTAAGCAAAGCTATTTATGAGAAGGAAATGTTGGCAATACTCCATGCACTTAAGAAATGGCGACCCTACCTAATGGGAAGACACTTCAAGGTAAAAACGGATCATGATAGCCTTAAATACTTTTTAGAACAAAGATTATCCTCTGAAGAGCAACAAAAGTGGGTCACAAAGATGTTGGGTTATGACTTTGAAATCATCTACAAAAAAGGGAAGCAAAATGTGGTGGCAGATGCACTCTCAAGAAAGGATGAGGATGTGGAAGCATTGTTGTGTGCCATTTCTATTATCCAACCAGATTGGATAAACGAAGCAAGGGAGGAATGGAAGAATGACGAAGAAGTGTGGGCACTTATTCGAAAGCTACAACAAGATTCCAGTACTTCTGATACATTTAGCTGGCAAAATGATTCGTTATGGTACAAAGATCGCTTATACCTCTGTAAGAATTCCCAGCTAAAACAAAAGATTCTTATGGAATTGCACACTTCTCCCTTAGGAGGGCACTCAGGATTTTTAAAAACTTACCACAGGGTTAAGAAGGAATTTTTTTGGGATGGCCTTAAATCAGATATTCAAAAGTTTGTGGCGGAATGTTTGGTTTGCCAGCAAAATAAAGTTGAAACAATTAAGACACCGGGTCTATTACAACCTTTATCCATTCCAAGCCAACGTTGGGAGGAGGTTTCAATGGATTTTATCACAGGTTTACCCAAGTCTGAGGGAAAGAGTGTCATCATGGTGGTAGTTGACAGACTTACCAAGTATGCACACTTTTGTGCATTATCACATCCATTTAAAGCCAGTACAGTTTCTACTGCATTTATGGAAACAGTTCAAAAGCTACATGGAAACCCAAAGATTATTGTAAGTGACAGAGATCCCATTTTCACTGGAAATTTTTGGACAGAATTATTTTCTTGTCTTGGTACTCAGTTAGCTCATAGCTCATCTTATCATCCTCAATCTGATGGGCAAACTGAGATAGTAAACAAATGTTTGGAAGGATATCTTCGTTGCTTTGTATCTGATAAACAGACACAATGGGTCAAATGGTTGCCTCTGGCTGAATGGTGGTATAACACTTCCTTCCATACAGCAACAAAAATGACCCCATTTATGGCACTTTATGGGTATCAACCACCATCCATCACATCATATTTAAGAGAAAATTCTAAGGTTCAGGCAGTGGAACATCACATCGAACATCAACAACAAGTCCTCCAACTCTTAAAGGATAACCTCGTGTTGGCACAAAATAGAATGAAACAACAGGCAGATCAACATCGCAGTGAAAGAAGTTTTGATGTAGGTGATTGGGTATTCCTACGGCTACAACCATATAAGCAAATGTCCCTAAAGCAAGCTAAGAAGGATAATAAATTATCACCAAAGTATTATGGTCCGTACAAGGTGTTGCAAAAGATTGGTACTATGGCATACAAATTGGAGCTTCCTGCAGCTTCTCGATTGCACCCAGTTTTCCATGTTTCATGTTTAAAGAAGGTTATAGGTGACAAGCTCCCAATTCAAACAATATTGCCAGAACTTGACGAGGAAGGAAAAATTATATTGGAACCGGAAGCAGTCACAGAAACAAGAACTCGACAGCTACGAAATCGATCAATTTCAGAGTATCTTATCAAGTGGAAGAACTTATCCGCTGAAGATTCCACATGGGAGGATGAGAATTTTATGCAGAAGTATCCAGAACTACTCAAGCGTTGAGGACAACACTTTTTTGAAGGAGAGGGGCATGTTGGGTCCCTATAATACTAGTGATTACCCCATTACTATTGTAGTTATACCCCTTATTTATATTGTTGTGCCCCTATTACCCCCATATTGTTATTTCTGTGCCCCATAGAATCCCTCTATTGTTATTTTTGTGGCTTTATATTATTATTGTTAGGTCGGCTGGATTATATTGTGACTCCTTAGACTCCTATATATAGAAAGGAGGTTTTGTCATTTGTATCATCCAAGAATTGTTCATTCATGTAATGTAAAGGAGGTTGCCCCCTCGAAGAGGCTGAATTCTAAGGCGTTGATCTATCTTTTCTATCTTTTCTTGAGCTGGTTTCATAACAGTGCCCTTCCCTACAGATAAATAAGCCCTACAATCAATCACATGCATGCATCCATTTCTCATTTAAAAAATGAAATAACTTATGATGGAAAAGCTGAGTTGAATATAAATGACATCCAATTCATGCAAACCATTGATCTAATGAGTGAACTAACTTCTAAACTACAGAAATAAAATGTAAAATGGGATAGCCAACACTAATCTATTTCCAAGAAATCATAAACACAATCTTTTTGGGCTGCAGCTGTGAGACCTTCCACTCATTCTCCCACAAAGAGAGGTGATGTAGAGGTTGCAACCACAAGATTTTAGAGGTTAACTTCTACTGAAATTCAAGAAAATATGAACTGCTTGGAATCAAGAAGCAACATAAATAAAAGAAGAGGGACCAAATACTCTAGGTTTGTCACAATCCCAAGGGTCTCATCCCTCTAAAACTAACTCAGATGCAGCTTAAAATCCAACTTCTCATTATCAAAAAGTGTAGGTCTAATACATCACATAAAAATTGAAAATAACAATGACAATGCTTGGAGCTCAATAGTTACACCTAGCTAATAAAAAACTTTTAATCCTAATGAGATATTCCTCTAGTTTATTTATACAAAAGGGAAGTTGAAGTAGCTCCCTTGAAAATAGGAATGGTTCCCTCCTTGATCTCAAAAATGGTAGATCTTGTCCTCCCTAATCTTCACTTGGACTAGGAGTCACTCAGCTGCCAATGAAATCAAAGTGGTGAGAGAGGATATGGTGATCCCAAGCTAAGTTTAGGGAGTTAAGGAGGTGGACAAACCCCCTATATTCTCTCCTAGTTGTCTCCATTGAGCCCCTGCATAGTAATAGCCTAAAAAATGCTTCATTTTCCTGCAATTAGACCACATTAAGCCACATACTATGACAAACACCTTTTACTCCTCTTACTAAGCATAATATAACAAGAAATGTGAATTAATGCAAGAGAAGGATAGTTTTAAGGTTGGAGGATGGCATATTAATCTTCAAAATGTACCTATTGATAAGACTCATCGTCACCCCCTACTAAAATTGTTTCTCATCCTCTAAGCAATTCAGTCATCCATGTGCAACTCTTCATGGCCCTAGTGGCCTCCCTGACATCCCAAGCCTTCTTAGATGATTTTCCTCTTGGGGGTAAAATCCTTCATTCTTCTCTAATTTTGTCCATTCCTTCTACTCTCTTGCTTCATATCGTCCTTCTTGTAAGCCTAAAGGTAAGGGTGGACTGAGCTTTAGTCCTATCCACCTGAATTTCATCCTCTTCATGATCCTCTTGTATAATGGTGTTCCCACCAAAGCATTCCTTAGCCTTTCAGGAGAGTGATATTCTCTTATTTGTAGATTGTGGGGTAAGGCATGCCATCTTCTCTAGCAAGCTTGCAGACTTTATATTCCCAACAACCTGAATGTGTCTTCAAAGTGTAGAATGGCTTGCTCCTAGGTAGCAAGGTATTTAGGTGCTAAAGCAGTATCATTAGAGATGAGGCCATGATTGCTAATGACAACCCTTGGGCTCACTAGCTCTACCTTAATATACAATGGTTCCTTTTCCTCCTTTGTCATTAACCTTTTCAATTCTTCGACTCTTGCTCCTCAGGATTCATCCAGGATGATAAGGCCATCATCTTCATATATCCCAATCTTGAATTGGGGTCCCAAAAATTTGTATTTGTCAAATTGAGTTTGTGCATGTAAAATTCAGCCAGTTTTTCTTTGTCTTCCATGTTAGATTGGATGAAAAATTCAATGAACTGTTTGTAATCCTGAAAGGGAATAAATCCATGTTGTGCCAAGGTTTTGATTTGGAATTTCAGCCATCATTCTTTGAGAAAGAGGGCATAATATTTTGATGGTTGTTTGCATTGCAATGCTTCCATGGGGAGACTTGCCATGGTGGCAAGTTTTGTTTCTTTCTCTTGTAGCCTCTCTCTCAACCTCATATTTTATTCCTGTAGTTGCTCCTTCATTACAGACTCTCTCATTATTAGCTCACGTAATTATTTTCTCATTTCAATCACCTTTTCTTCCATGAGGCCTACATCCTCTACCTTCTTAAATTTTGCAATTTTCATCCACCAGTGGATTCTGCCTCTTTCTATCTATCCCTCATAAAGCAGTGGGACTACAAATTTTTTAGGGATAATCCTCCCTCCTTCAATGTATTTATAGTATGAGCTCAATCTAGTTTGTGGGCTTGGTGCTTGGAGCTCTTGTAGGTCTTTTCCAATAGTTTTTGAGGTGGTGGCTACCTCTTGTGAATCTTTCATGGGCTCTTGTAGCATCCCCTATTCTTCCTGTAGCAAATTATTCCCCTCCTGTAGTAAACCCTATCTCTCTTGTAGCTTCTCTTTTTCATCTTCCTCAAAGGAAGATTTATTCCTTGGATTCTTGAAGGTGACAGACCTATTGGTAGGCCTACTCATAGGTGCTATGGGTGCCCAGTTTTTTATTCTAAGAGGAGTTACCTCCTAAATATTTCCCTCACTGGTCCTATTTTGGAGCCCATGTAGTAGTTTGTGGATTTGTTTGTCTAATTCTAGTGCTCTTCCTGGTTCTAAAATACATTTGACTTGGTCTTGATTGCTTCCTTTTGGGCTTGACAGGAGTGCCCAATGTATCTAAGGTTGCAGCCACTTCCTTTTTAGTACCTTTTGTTCCTTGTGGTGGAGAAGTCTTTTTAGGTCTTATTATTTCTTCTCTTTTCTTCTCCTCCTCTTCTCCTTTCATCTTTGCTTCTCCTTCCTCCGTCTTTGTTGCCTCTTTCTCTTCTGCCTTTGTTTCTTCTTCTTCTGTTCTTTTTTTTGTAAGCTTGATAGGACTACATCTTCATTGTGTCCAACATCTCACCCAGATTGGGGGGATAGCATAAGATTTGAACCCAAGACTTCTTGTCTAGTGGGACTTAATTTCCATGGCCATTTCCAATTGAGCTACCCCAAGCGGACTTCTTCTTCTGTTCTTTCTACCCCTTACTCTTTTATATTTATTTCTTCTTCTTCTGACCTTGCTGCTTCTTCCTCTTTTTTTCCCCCTTTATTCCTCTATTTTTCCCTCTCTTCCTCCAACACTATAGTCTGGGAATTCTCCTGGTGTGAAGGCTATGATAGTCTCCCTATCCATGTCTTCAAATTTGTTCCACGGGACATGGATTCTCAAATGGTTCAGAGCATCTACCACTATCAATTTGATATGGCCATGGTGAGCTAAATGATGATGTTTTCCTTCACTTACCTTCTGAATCATATCCATGATTGACTACATAATAAAATGATGGACATTAAGTCTTTGAGAAAGGGATGAGTATGCCTTGAATCTCAGCTCTTGGAGCAACCTGAAGTGGTATGCATAAACTACACTTAATGTCCCTTCACAAGATATGTATTTAATGATATGGTAGACTACCTCATCCAAAGGGTAAGGCATGCTTTATCTCCTCACTCCATTCTTGTCTTCTATAGGCTTCTCTTTTGAAAGGAAGAAGTTTTTTCTAGCTTTGACACTTGCTTGTCTTCTTTGCTCCATCTCATTCCTAGAGGCAAGGTGGTTACTCTGCTGATAGTTTCTAGACTGAGAGAAATGGAAAACCCTCTAACAATAGTTGTGGCACTGTCTTCCCCTTGAGAGTGTAATGTTGTGGCAAATTCATGGGAAAGGTCATCATCATACCCCTTTAGTAGCTCAAAGAAACCCAACCACTAGTGGTTTTTGAAGATGTCAACTACAAGAGGGTGTTGGTGAATTCTCCTAGTGTCTGAGGGTTCCCTTTTGTTAAATCCTCCCCCCATTTCTTCTCTATTACTCCTTGATGCTATGTAGGTGTGGAATTTCAAAAATTCAAGTAGTCTTAGTGGTGAAACAGTGGCATAAACAATGGTGAAACAGTGGCACAGTGCTTGGTGATAGTGAGGAAGAAGGGTGCTCAAAGTTATATTCACCAAGCTATTTCTTTTATCTTAACCACAAAAAATTCCAAAAGAATCCCATACTGATCAATTCATTGTTATATGCCAGTAATTTCAAGCAAAAGTTTCATGAAATTGGGTGTAGAAACAAAGAAGGAGGTTATCACTTACTTCTTATCAACGCAATTTTTGGTGTGCATCAAGTTTTTGAGACAATATCGAGCCACTGTGACTCATTTTTCTCCTCTCAATTCCTCTTGTAGCTCCTCTCAGCCCTCCTATAGAAATTGCAGGCCTACCTATAGCTTTCTCCTATAGCACTGTGTAGGTAGGGTTTGAAACTCCTCGGTGGCACTCTAGCTTCTCGATGCACTAGCTCATCCTTCCTTCACCAATTTTTGGAATGAGTGATGGTGTAAATGGAGTTGAGCCAACACATAATATCCTTTTTTGGTTAAAATATTGGAGCGTTGTGGTGACTTGGCATTAACACGAGTTTCTTCTTTTGGACCATTGTCCCCACTAACTATCATCATCTCTCCCTCCTCGTGATTATCACCCCACTCTTCGAGGACACCAGTTTGTTTTGAGTTGACATTTCCATGTTGCATGGGTAACTTAACTCACACTTGAGTTGACTAGTCAAGGGTGGCCAAGTTCACTGGCCACCTCCAGCCTATTAAAACACCTTTTCTCACTTAAAACACATTTTTGTCATTTTTATGCAAAGGGAGGAGGTTAGGGTTTCCATACCTTAGCATACCTATGGATTAATTTTTTGCAAAGGCTTGCATGCTAGATTTGGACCATACATCATTATGAACAAGGGAGTTGACCTCTTTGACTTATTTCCTGTGCATGTCTTCATTTTTTATTTTGCCTTGACTATTGTTGTTGTTGTGTGTTTGTGGGGGCTTCTTTTAATGTCCAAGTTACTGCTGGTGGTGGAAATCCTCTTTAAGAATGAGGTATATCTTCATGGATGAAAAACGAGCTTCATCATCCCTTCTGGTGGTGAAAAAAAAAAAAATAGTGTTTGATGTGTGTTTTACAAGCTTCTATAGGAGGAGTTTCTTCCTATAGCAGTCTCTTATTCTCCCCTTTAAGTCTTCAGTTGGAATGAGGGAGAGGAGGGAGATTATGATGAGTGATGAGGATAGGATTAGAATTTTGGATGAGTAGTGTAGGCACTATAGAGATAGAAGATGGTAGCTTCTGTGCTTTTTTTTTTAGGTAGGCAAGAGTGGAGAAGTCTGAGAAAAAGTTTGGTGAAATGAGTGCACAGATGATATATGAGTGATGGAAAATTCATAGGAGGACCATCTTTACAATTTCTTAAAGTCAGGATGGTATTTGTGATCATTTTCCTCCTCGTATCTTCATCTTGTAGCTCCACAGTCTCCTCCTGTAGCATTACAGGATCTCACTGTAGCAACACAAGTCCTTCTTGTAGCAACACAGAGAGGAGGTGAATTTTGGATTTTTTGATGATGGGACGTGGAGAGAGATAGTAATGTGAATGGAGAGGATGGATATGGGGTGTATGGCTATAGGATTGGATGGAAGCCTATAGGTCTTGGCCTATAATCATGAAATCTTCCATTGTGTACAACTCTGCAAAACAAAAGAAAGGTTAGTAAATATGATATAAGCTCCTTCCTTTTTCTCTTTTTTCTCTCTTTTTTTTTTTTTTTTTTCTTGAGATACACGGGTTTCCTCAGAGGAGGTTTTCAACCTGCGTGCCTTCCCTAGGTGCCTCAAGAGAGGTTTTCACCTAGGGATCTTTATTATTTTTTCTCTCTTGTTTTTTCTCCTAGGATGCCTCAAAGAAGTTTTGAACCTAGGAGTTGGCCTCAGATCCCTCATAGAGGTTTTGATGCAGGCCTCTTATTTTTATTTTCCCTTTTTTTAATTTTATTTTTTATTTCTAAGAGTGTTGTGGAATTGAAGCTATGACATCCCAATCACATTCAATTCCTTGTTGACTGAACTGAAAAATTCCTCCTTGGATAGAGGTCTTCTATATAACTTCGATGTGTAACCATTTACAAGCAAGTGGATGCCTTCCTTATCAATGGTTCTGATCTAGACAGATCCATTTTCATGACACTTTTCCACTAGGTATGGGCCCAAAAATCTTGTCATTAGCTTCCCTTTAAAATATTTGAACCTAGAATCATATAAAAGGGCCCAATCCCCTTCTTCAAAAATCGTTTCCTTGATATGATTGCCATGCTAGACCTTCCTTTGCATCTATATGACTTTAGTGTGTAAGAGAGCTTGCATTCTGAACTCATATAATCCATTCAATTGGAGCAGACTTTCTTGTTGTGTTGTTGTGACATCTAAGTCCAAATGAGCTGCCATTATCAAAGTGTTGTATTCAAAATCAATAGAAATCATAGCTTTATTCCCATAAACCAAATCATATGGAGTGAATCTAGTGGTGGTTTTCCAAGTGGTATTGTAGGCTCAAGTGGACTCTACTAGTCTATCTTCCCAATATTTCCTGCTGTTGCTAACAACTTTGGTGAGGATACTGTCTAGTGCTCTATTTGTGTCCTCTACTTGCCCATTTGCTTGAGGATGATAGGTAGTGGATGTCTTGTGCTTGATATGTTGTTGCCTCATGAGATCCTCAATCAAATTAGATGTGAACTGTACTCCTTGATCAGTGACTACCTCCCTTGGATACTGAAACTTATAGAAGATGTTCTCTCTTAAAAAAATCCACTTTCTTCCCAGTTGTTGCTTTGACTACGTTTGTCTTAGCGCAATTTGTCAAGTAATCAATGCACACAATGGTGTACTTTTTCTTCCCTATGGTGGATCAATTGGCCCAATGAAATCAATGCCCCACTTGTCAAATGGCTCTAAGGCAACTTCAAGTTGTTGGGGAATTTCATCCTTGGGTGTGGTTTTTCCCATTATTTTGCACTGATCACATCTAGTGGTATATATCCTTGCATCTTGATGTAAGGTGGGCAAATAGTAACCAGCCTGTAAAACTTTAGAGGTTATCCTTTTTGCAGAAAAATAACCTCCACAAGGACCATCATGATATGCTGAGAGGATATCAAATACCTCATCCTCTCTTACACATCTCCTAAAGATTTTATCTTGTCCCAATCTAAAGAGATTGCCCTCAATCCAAGTGAAAGGAGATATTTTCCTTACAATCTTGCTTTTCTCCCTGGGTGATAGATCAGGATGGAACCTCCCAGCAGCCAAGTAGTTTGTTATGTAAAAAAACCAAGGAGAAAGAACCGAGATAGAAAATAGGTACTCATATGTCAGCTGGTCATCCACCATCTCTTCATTACCTACAGGCAAGGTTAACCTGGAAAAAAAATCTGCAACCACATTTTATTTTCTTGGTTTGTCAATGATAGTCAAATTAAACTGTTGTAGCAATAACAACCACCTAATTATCCTAACATTAACATCAGGCTTTTTCATCAAATATTTAATAGCTACATGATTAGTATGAACAAAATTTTGGTACCTAGTGATATAGTGCCTAAATTTGTTTAAAGAATGTACTACAGCTAAGAGCTCTTTTTCAGTGACAATGTAATTCATGTTGGCTTTAGACAAATTCTTACTAATGAATTAAATGGCATAAGGCAACTTATCCTCTACTCGTCCCAAGGATCCCCCCACAGCTTTTTATGATGCATCAGTATGGACATAGAAAGGAAATGCC